>OX424506.1:3668250-4268250 GCA_949152395.1 Agrochola litura
CCGGAGTCAAAATGGAAATCCAAGATGGCGGCTCTGAAATTTTTAAAATGTTTCATCATGGCTGTCGTTTTCATAGTTTTCAAGGGTGCTAAAGCCGATAGTGAGGTTGAAATGAAAATCCAAGACGGCGGCCGCGAAATTTTCAAATTTTTCGTTATGGGTATCGTTTTCATAGTTTTTGAGGGTGCTAAACCCGTTATGAGGTCAAAAAATCCAAGATGGCAGCTGCAAAAATTTTGTTCTTGTTTTAAATCATACGTGAGAAAGAACATCGTTTCTGACGGGGTCCCCTGACTGCTCACGTTTTTTTCTTCCTGTAAAGGCTATAATATTAAAATGCTTGAGATTTGCTTATCATAATACTGATTTCTACGTATCTATTTCCCAGTTTCCATCACCTCAGTTGTTCAATTGGAAATCTCTGCTCGTTTATGTCCAAGATACACGAGGCTAGTTTCTCAAGCCAGGATAGTAAGTTAGTGTTAGCAAGCTAGTAACTCTCAAACTCAAAGCATTTATTTCAATTAAACCATTTACAGGCACTTTTGAATTGTCAAAGAATCGGTCAGTTAGTCAGAAAGTTGAAGCTAGTTGCCCATTCCAAAACGTAGATCTCTATGGAGAAGAACGGGCAAAAAACTCCAAGGCCACTCTTTTAAATATAGATATTACAAAATTCTGGGTACAGTATTCTTGTTACTTCTATATGTGAGAACAATGTACAAAAAATAATCAAAGCAGTTGAAAATATATGATAAAAAATAAGCCCTGGCAGATAAGAGATGACCAGTCTCAACTGACGGCGCCCGTTCACGAACATGACGCGTGTATCAGCACCATCCAGCTCAACCATTTTGTAGGGAACCAAATGATCCAACACACTCGCCACCATCAGCTTCGTGGCTTCGTGTATACAGAACTAGCTTAATTTCTAGGCTAGTAAGCTAGTGAGAAAACTAATAAGCTAGCGTCTCAAGCTTGGGATAGTTTAACAGGATGGAGGAAAAAATTATCTTGACTTTGCTCGCCCTAGGAATTGAACCCAGTACCCTAATAGCATAATACACGATTAATCACAATCTGAATCGGTTTGAAACAGATTGCTAATCCATTGCTTCATAAGTTGGAAAAAAAATCTGCTCAACAACGTAAATAACGCAATGAATGTTGCTTGAACTATCAAAATGAAACAAATTAGTCATAATCGTTTACGAAAATAAGTTACGCAATTAGGGTATAGGACGTCAGCAGTAGCGCTTGCGACCATTATACTAACACAGTGTTTTCCAAAAGGAAATTCTCAGTTTGTACACAGCTCTTGATGGTGCTAAGCTCGCCCCCAATTACATGGGACTTAAAAATATCTGTCAAATTTTGGGTTTATTAGAGGTACACCTCTGCCTAACCCTTCGGGGAAAACAGACAAGGTTTTATGTGTTATGCATAAAAAAATACTATTTTATAGTTCCATAACACTTAAATGATGATAAAATGCCAGTTCAACTATTCTTCTAAACTAAACACAGGCTATGGACTTGTTTGAAAATTAGATGATGTACTAAGACCGTTCTTACCACCCGTCTTACTTAAATTACTGTGATTATAATTCTTAAAAACTGACAAAACTACTAACCGTTTATTTTAAATATTGTTAAGGAAGCTGTAAACAAAATATTCCCCTAGTGTCCCGTTTTACGGACACTGTGGAACTGTCCACAGTGTCCGTAAAACGGAATTCTTCCGCCAAATATGAATGCGACAACACAGAACTCCACACAGCTTCACTGGAATAAAAGATTCAATTTAATACTGTCATAAGAATCAAAACATACCCTTCTCATATCTTCTCGAACACAAATACTGTCGAAATTATTTGGACGATGGTATAACGCGGTGAATGTAATAAATTCTTCCTATTACCATAAATAACATCTAACGTTTTTACACTCCTCATTATTTGCACAAATAATTGATTTGGTTCGGGTTTAAATGGAAACGAAGACGACCAGTTATAACACCGTATGTATGGTACCTAGGTACTTTTAAAGTTAGTACCTGGTCGACCGAGCTCTGCTCGGGTGAAAATAGATAATGCTTTTAATAATATAGGATACCTAGTTCATATTAATTCCATGTATAGTATATACTAATTCCATGCTGTCATGTCATTATTCTAAGATAGCCATTTTGTTCTAAGTTTTGGGCAATCGAGCTCTGCTCGGGAGAAAATACAGAGAAAACAAATTTTCCTAGATACGAGACCTAGCTAGATAAATTTTTCACCACCTTAAACCCTTATATTGCAACTTCTCAAATCGTTAGAGCCGTTTTCGAGAACGTGACTACAAGTAGGATACAAGTATTTGTAGTTTATTAAATGGACAGTAGCAGAACGAAATGGTCAAGCAATTTTCAGATACATTCCATTTCCTTAAATGATTATATTTCTGTAATGTTTGTACAAACAGTTTTACACGTCAGTCATATTTTAATTAAAAACTAGATGAGGTCAGCGTTTTCTATCCGATTACTCTGAGAAGACAGGCCGAAACAAACTCAGAGGTCACAGTCTCTTTTAAAGTCCAGAAATAATCTTGGTCAGATCATGTGAAAACCGTGCATATTGGTGTCAGAAATGGTCTTTTGAGGAAAGAAACACACAGATTGAGTGGACTTGTCCAGTCAGTCCACGCTTTTGTCAGTAATCGTGCAGCTCAACTCAGAACTTAAGGAGCTCAACTATTCGATAAACAATACCAAAGAAAGGACATTTGAGAAGACTGCATAATATGTTACTCAAACGGGCAGACCATGAAAAAATCAAATTGAGAAAAAAAAAAACAATGATCCACGTAGTTGGTTCATTCTTCGACTCTATAATAAAGAGGGATAAATTAAAGGATAAAAATATGAATGTATTAAATTAGTTGAACCTATTGTTAAGTCACAATTGTTACCCAACGAAAGAAAAGAAAATAACGACTCATTCTTACTGCCATAAAACTATACAAACAAATATCAAAACATCGACCTACAATCTAGCGATGACCTAGCCTCATTCCACTGTTCTAGGCATCGCTTTGAACGGAGTGCGGGCACTAGGTACAAACACAAACCCATACTTTAACCTACCTAGAGTAAGTACCTAGGTATTCTCTCAGTTATTCAAGAGATGGCAGGAATGACGAGAATGCCTATTTTATACCTGAGTATGCAGAGAAGAGCGAGCGATTGGAAGATAAATTAAATATTTTATACAGGTAAATGTTTGATTGCGCAGTCAGAGAAATGATTTAGCAAAGTGACCCCCTTTGAGTCCGCGCCACCACTCAAGTCCGATACATGCAGCGCTAGTGTCTATGACATTGCATCAAAATGTAGTTCCACAAATTTTCCGCTGGACTTCAGTGATGGCGCGGACTCTACGTCAATTTGTCATTTCATTCATCTGTCAAAAAATGACTTTGGTGCATGCGTTGGTGATTTGAATTTAAACGAGCAAATTATGTTGGTAGTTTTACTTCATAATTAGTTTCCCTTTACTAACTTTAGTACCTTTTGTAAAGGTAGAAAATACCGAGAAAAATTCACAACAGTAACGTTATGCTATGTATTTTTTTTTTGCTTCATAGTTGTGTTCACGTGCTCGAAAACGCTTTGACCCGATTTTTCTGTTACTCTGTCATATTTGCTTTTCATCCTGTTTCGTTCTAATAAAATAAGAAAAAGTCCCTACAGTTTTTGATGATTTATATAAAATTATAAATAATTATTCCATCTCTTCAAACCAAAGTTATTTCTATGATAGTCACTTCTTGCACTCAACAAACACAAACTTACACATAGGTACGTAAAATGTTAAGCTCGGTACATAGCTGCGGACACAGAACGGATCAACACAGTACCGCAATCGCTTTGAGCGCTGTTTACTTTGCGTTTTACCTATGCATACCTAGTACTTCCAAAAGCAGACGTGGTCGAAAAATTCAGGTCATACAGAATGCATGAATACAGGAATTGTCTTGTGAATTGTGGGTTTTGAATAAGAATGGGTTGTTTTATAAATTTTTTAGGTTAGGTTTCTATTGGAATCATCATGTTCATGGTGGACTTTCAATGACCGCCCATGCTTTTGTTTTATAAATACCAGATCATAATCAACATGTTCGCAAAATTCTACTTCGACCATCCCAAGGCTTATAGCAATTGAGGGAGAGGCAAATTTCGCGCCCTCACGCCCCTAACCGCCGCAGGAGGAGACGCCCGGGGCGGGAATCGCGAGCCGATTTCCGGCCACCGTAGGCGCGGGCTTGCGGACGGTGAGCAATGGGTAGCTCGTCGTCCGATAAGGACCAAGCCCGGGTCGACGGCGCGTTGTGTTCCACGCGCGCCTCAAAGAGATTTCAGCAGAATTGACGGGGTCCGCTAGGGCCAATGCCTGCCGGGGGTTCGAAGAAAACCGATGGGGAAATCGTAGCCCCCGGCAACAGGGCAACCGAAGGAACACGGGTGGGTTTTAGTCAGTATGAGCTTACACGCCCTCCCGCTCCACCCAGAGCGGGAGAAGTTATTAGATAATTTTCCACACAAAAAAAAAAAAAAAAAAAGGCTTATAGCAATTCTCTTTGTTATTTTAGGAGAAAGTTGGGCATTTGGGGACTCTGCTGTCGTCTAAATGTAATAAAATTTCTTAGTCACCTTTCATGACACTCTTTTCGGTAAGGCAACTAATCTTTACCGGGACATAGAAACAAAGACACCCCAAATATAAATCTTCTAGCAATTTCATAAAGCACGCTTGCTAGAAGTTCACATATAATAGACAGTCTGCAAGCACTCAAACCCGCCCAAGCAATTCTCAAAGCGTTCAGAATCTGAAAACTATTCACATATTATTACTAATTCTGTGCACACACCGCCTGTCGTTTATTTAAATGTACTCCGCTAGGAAGTCAGGCGTGTGACTTAATTCCGGAATTCTGTACCACGCTTTACAGTGTTGAACGTGTAGTTACACCAGGAATCTTCAAAGAAATATTGACAGAAAATCTATTTGATTTTTAAACTAACAATCACTATAAGCATTAGAGCATAATCCCACTGCTGGGACACAGGCCTCCTCTCTGTGAGATGAAGTGGGCCGTAATCGACCACGCCGGCCCAGTGTGGGTTGGTAGACACATGTTTTGTTTTG
The DNA here is from genome assembly GCA_949152395.1 of Agrochola litura. Taxonomy (NCBI): domain Eukaryota; kingdom Metazoa; phylum Arthropoda; class Insecta; order Lepidoptera; family Noctuidae; genus Agrochola; species Agrochola litura. Next base: position 3,673,445 of record OX424506.1, read on the forward strand.
AATAGTATAATTGGCACCTTGTAGCTACTTCTTAATATTCATGTAATTAGTTATTATTTAATCTTGCTTTTGTATGTTGTGCTATGTCTTTTGTGTGCACCAAATAAACGATCTATCTATCTACAAGTCTCTGAATTTATGGTTCTAGGACATGCCGGTTTCCTCACGATGTTTTCCTTCACCATTTTTACCGGCAAATAACGAAAATACAAAACCAAAGACACCGACTTCCGAAATTTAAGTTATTTTTCACTTAAGTAGTGGTTTTTTGGAAGTCGGTTGTTTTTTTTGTAAAAAAGTTTTTATTATATAATTCATTTATCACTACATATTATAAAACAAAGTCCGCGTCTGTCTGTCTGAACGCGATAAACTCAAAAACTACCGAACGGATTTTCATATGGTTTTCACCAATGGCCGGAGTGATTAAGTGGTGGTGGTTGTGGTGGTGGTGTTGTGGTTTAAATGTATAATTCATTAAGGTTTTGTGTAAATTGGCTGAAATATGACGATGATTGTTGAATATGTCGGAAAAAAATGCCGACTGGGAGCTTAACTGGCGTGCGCCGCGTCAATAGAGTTGTATAAAAACAATGTATTACGGAATTAATATATTGTTTGTCTGGATTAACACAGGGTACTTTTAATCCCGGTAATACGTGGAATATTTCGGGACATTTTCCGACATAAAGGTATAACAATTATTTTTTAATGATTATTTATAAATCTTGAGCTCTACTGAAACGTCAATGTCTGTAAAAATCAACCGACTTCCAAAAAAACACTACACAGCGAAAAATAACTTTAATTTCGGTAGTCGGTGTCTTTGGTTTAGACTTTTCGTTTTTTGCCACTGACTTCCGAAATTAAAATTATTTTTCGCTTTGTAGAGTTTTTTTTGGAAGTCGGTTGATTTTATTGTAAAAAGTTTTTATTTTTCAGTTTTTAGTTGTGGTACCTACCCCACACAAGTTCGAACACCACTACCTGCTAAGTAAATAACAGTGACAGAAACTTAAGATATCATCCATATACTAAGTTGGAAAAAAAATCGTATTATTGAACCTAACTCAAAAACCATCCAAGCAAAGTGAATAAAATTTACACGGAACTACACGAGAAGCACCAGCTTTCAAATAAAAAAGAATCATCAAAATCGGTTCACCTAGTCGAAAGTTCTGCGGTAACAAACATAAAAAAAATAAAATTAAATATACTCCTACCTACATACCTCCTCCTTTTTTTTAAGTCGTTTAAAAACCATTAAAATCGTATTTTTGAAAGTGGATCTTTTAAAGAAATCTTTGTGACTTTCAAGTGAATAAGTAACTTTTGTACGACTCTATTGCATCGGTCTGTTATGGTACCAATTTTGAAAATTGGAAGTTTATAGGGTTATACGAAAGTGGCATCTTATGGAACATTACAATACATTTTACTATAGTATTTTCTCTTCCCTCAGTCGTTCTCTTCAATACTCCTATAAGAAAAGTTTTTCCATCTTGTAAGGACTATCACCGTAAATGCTTTTAAAAAAGCTACGGTTTCCTAGAAGAGCATTGGTCCCACTTAACGCCCGCAGTGACGGCTGTCATGAAAATGATGACAACGGGCAAGATTTAAATCATTAGATTCGCTGCTGTTTCCTTTTGACACCTCTGACACACAATGATGCAGTGACTACACTTGATTGACATGAAAACGCTGTGTGAGCTAACTCTTCTCAGTATGGACACTTTTTCTTGTGACTAAGTACGGTGAGGGCAAATCTAGCGATTTAAATCTTTGAGGTCCTGGGTTTGAATTAATCTCAAATTCTGGTGAAAATTACAGATTTTCATAGCGGCCGTGATAATATGATGGAACCGCTTTCCCAGGAAACCAAAGCTCTATACTGGTGTTGAGTACCGGTGGTGTCGAGAGAATGAAATGAGAAGTAAACTCTAGAATATCCAATGGCTAGGACCACTGACTGACTTACGAGAGGTCGTCAGATCAAACACTGATTGTTGTCCTAATGAACCCACTCCTTTTATAGGTTTACAAAAATACTTAACCTCACGATTTTTTCCAAGATGGTAGGCAGAACTTGTGTAGTTAAATTAGATGGCTTAGAAATACGAAAAAAACAGTGTTCAAGCACAGTATTTACATTATTTAATTCACCGAATGTGGTGAATCTCTTAAGAGGCTTGCGAAAGATTCAAAGGACACAATAATGATTTCAGTGTAACCTCAAATCGGTATTCATAGAATTATGTGCTTACTTATTGAACTTCGAGATGCTACGTTCCATTATTTCGAAGATAAGCTCAAATGTACTGAAATTATTTAATCAAATTCCAACTAAACGATAAGTATTTGTAAGTAGCTTAACAGTGTTGCTATCCTGCTCTACTTACCTCTTTGTATATTGCAGGAAAAGATAGACTATTTCTATTTATTCTCTTATCTTCTTTTCGTGTGTTTAGTAACTAACCTGGTGTCAGAGTTTTAAAGCCGCCCATGGACCTCTTAATTGGCTTCACATGCCGTCGAGAAATATCTCTCAGGCATGCCGGTTTCTTCACGATGTTTTCCTTCACCGTTTTAAGCAAGTAATAATTATTCAATACGCACATGAATCCGAAAAGTCAAAGATTGCCTTGGGTTCGAACTCGAAACCTATGACTTGGCAATCTGACGGTCACACCAATAAGCTATCACTGCTCATTTAGTAATAGAATATTAAATATTAACATCGTTTAAAAACTTACAAAAAAAAAAAAACACTACAAAGTAAAAATATTACTTTAATTTCAGAAGTCGGTGGCAAAAAACGAAAATGCAAAACCATCACTTCGGAAATTAAAGTCATTTTATTCCTGTCCCTTTAGATTTGGGACTCAAATGGAAGCCTCGCATGAACTGACCATTTGGCGAGTTGAAGGAAACCTCTGTGTCTGTGAATACGACTTAGCCACTCAGGTATTGGTGTTGTAAAGTCAGGGATATTAATTGTTAGGCAAATTAATTACCAACTTAAATTGTTCGTATACATTTATTTATAAATTTACGTAGGGTGTCAATTTGCGTAACACTTAATTAACATGACTGCACAAGGTTAAACTGCTTTACTTAAAATTGACTTCCCGCCAATTTCTTCACTTACTCAACAAAGAATCAACTGCAATATAATAATACACCAACAAAAATTTCACAACAGAACTCCACACAATACTCACAACCACGCCACAACTTTCGCTATCCAATACCGTTTTCACAGAGCAATCTTCACATAAATCGAATATAAAAAGCGTAATGGAGCGTTAAGTATAAATATGACACGTCCCGCCCACAAAAATATCGGGATATGGGCGAATTTTATATCGTATTTGGAACTTTGAGTAACTTTATGACAGAAATGGTATGAAATGTCTATATTTGAGTAATAGGCTTATTTTTTGGAATAAAAAAAGAATTACATGTTTATCGTATCCTAACTAATATTCATATGCAAAAGTGAGTTTGTTTATTTGTTTGTTATGCCTTCACGCTAAAACGGCTAAACGGATTTGGCGCATGTGTAGACCATGACCTGGATAAGGACATAGGATAGGTACTTTTTATCCCGGTAAATGCAGACGAAGTCGCGGGCTGAAGCAACTATATAATAGTTGCTTATAATTTGACGGAGCTGGTGAAATTTTTGTACGTGACTGCGGCGAAGCCTAAAAAGGAGGGTTATTTCAAAGATTACTAGACACTGCCTTTTTGATCACAAGCTCAATTGAAATCCTGCGTTCTGTCCCTGGGTTGGGTTAATTATCATTCATTTATCGTATCGTGACGTATCCTTTAAGAAATTTTAAGCGAACCGGGGACAACAATCCTGGTGGACGTCAAACCATATTTATTACCTATTAAAAAAAAAAAAAAACGTGTGGCACTCGGGGACTGCCGCGGTTAAGCTATTGCATAGCATTTGTAACCTCCATACTTCCTATTTGTCAACGCTACACTTGGGATGATGACGTGATGACATAAAACAAAAATTACGTTCCCATGACACCATCACGTTGTCATGGGAATCGTCATTACATGATAGGCGGAGTGGGGGGTGTTAGGTTTTATTTTCGTTACGTTACGGAATTTCTTGATTCGGTCGCCGCACTCAAAGTCCGCGATAAAAGCTATGCAATAGCTTAAAATTCAATATTTTATTTCACATAAACCTACATGGGCACTTATGAAACGTCAAAAGCTAGGTGCACGGTTCCAATTGAAGAGAAGAGAGAGAAGAGCCGGCAAGAAACTCCACGGTTACTCTTTTAACCTCTATACCAGCACTGGGGCTCTGTCTCGCATAGAGTCGCAGAAATATTCTGAGCGATGGCCGTTTTGCATGGATGTGACGCATATTGTCCCGCAAATAATTACTTTCGTGTTTTTTTTCTTTCTTTGCGTCATGTTTACCGCAAATAATAGTAGTTTATGAAACTGTTGCATAATGAGGGGTATTAAAACACACACTCATGTTTTAATACCTAGTTATGTGCAGTTTCATACACTACTTTATCTACTCTCAAACATTGGGATTGAAACAAATACTAAATAAAAAATCAAAGTTAAAGATCAAGAATAAATTTAAAAATCCCACGAAATTCAATAAGTACCACAAAACAAATGAATGTCGCCTGCACCAGCACATCACCGCACATGCGCTACAGCGGGTGCTGCTGTCCCCCGCCAAAAGTTGATGGAAACTCTTTGGTGATATTAACTTCTTGGATTAGCGCTGTATCGTAATAGAAAAAAATTGTTTTATAGTATTATTTTGTTAGAGAAAAAGTGTTATAATTATGATTCTATTTTTAAATTTCGGTATTCTGTTTATAAAGTATGTCAATATAAACTCGTTTTGAAGTTCATAATTCGAATATTACGCTATGAGAGTAGATAAAAGTATTTTCCGTCTTTCTTTTTTTCTTAATCTACAAGGTTCTCTCCCGTAAACCTTGTTTGTATAACATTTAGCATAATAGCATAATCAGCCTGTAATGTCTCCACTGCTGTGACACAGGCCTCCTCTCTGTGAGAGGGAGTGGGCCGTAATCTACCACGCGGGAGCAGTGCGGGTTGGAGATGTCACACGTTTTCGAATTTTTGGTTCTAGGACATGCCAGTTTCCTCACGAATTTTCACTTTACAATTTTAAGAGCAGTGATGATGAAATAATTTAAACAAAATAAAATAAGTATATGAAAAATCCAAAAGTGCACGCCTCATAACGCTCATTCAAAAACAGATAAATATTTAAACGACTTTTCATGAAGTATGTTTTGACTACTTTTTACCCATCAATATGGGGAAAATTTCTCACCTCGCAATCTTTACGTACTGTTAAAGACTATTTAGGTTTGCTTTGTTGGTTGCTAGGCAACGGAAGAGGGTCGAAGTTGGAAATATAGATATTATATTAGTAATTTTTTTATTAATTATGATTAAACTCTTTTGAACAAAAAAGCCACTTTTAATAGGATTCCTGTTCCTGACACAAATTTATAAAAAAAAAAAATTATGCAATTAATTGCTTTTCTCGCAAGCTACAATGTTTTCAGGTTTAAGGGCTTGTACACAAAACAGCGATGCGACGTCGCATAGTAAAAATCTGCGAGCTCGGTCTAGGCCACGCGTACTGCAAGCTCGCAGATTTTTACGATGCGACGTCGCATCGCAGTTTTGTGTACAAGCCGATCGTCTTGTGCTCTTTCCTATTCTGAAGTCAGGAAGTTTTTACAGAAATCATGATATTCTGAGTCTATAAATGGTAGAAGTGTCATTATAATATTTGAATACTAGCTTTTAATGACGTTATAATTATCACTTTTAAAAGTTTGAAGGTTAATACGCATAACACTAATTTAATTATTACAAAATAAACTAGCAAATTAAAGAATGAAACGACTTATTTTTAAGAACAGTAAACTACGCGTTAATCCACAAATAGCGATAAAGTGTTTAGGGCTTGTACACAAAACTGCGACGCGACGTCGCATCGTAAAAATCTGCGAGCTCGGTCTAGGCCACGCATACTGCAAGCTCGCAGATTTTTACGATGCGACGTCGCATCGCAGTTTTGTGTACAAGCCCTTATACATTAATTGACGAGATTTTTTTTAAACTATTCTGACAATTTTCGTTTCTGCTACATCAAATAAATTTTTGAAAAGTACACTATTAATCTTCATAAAATTATCTGTACAATGGTATATAAACTAAGTAGGTTCTGTGTACTAGCAACTGTGTTACAATAAAAACAGTTGCAGAAAGGAGGCAATACAAATTTTTCGATCGCAGAGCACTCTCCAATGGTTTGCATTATGAGTCGTGCAATATTAATTTTATCAATTACATTGTTTCTTAACTTTCTCCTAATTCAATACGCCCTGAACATCAAATTATCTTCATAAAAAGAATACACTTGATCCACCAAAAACCTCCACACTAAAATGCTTTTAAAGCGTAATCTCCCGAGTTTCCCCGTAACAAAGAGGATTCGCGGCTTAGTGGAACGGCTCTGACCGTGTGGTACTGTGCTCAACGTTTGGGACAAAGCCTCGGTTTCCTTTAATAATTATGTATTTTAATGTATGGACTGGGTTGGTTTTTTGGTCTCAATGTGCATTTGGAAATCAAAGGAGGATAAGGGCCGGTTTAATCCGTCAGTATTGTTTGCAGCCCCGGGCCTATTTTTTTTTGAGGCGGGGAAATACTTCCGACTGCCACCCCCCGCCATCCCTTTAGGGGGATGCGCTAGGTACCCCGTGAAATTCAAATTTAGTCGAAATTCAAATTTTGGCAACATATTTATTACCTAATCAAATTTTGTCGATCCATAATGCGCTAATCCAACAGGGGCGCCAAAACTGTTGTAAAAGAAAGAAAGAGAAAGATTATAATTATGTGCTGCGCGTCTCATTTATTGCAAAGTTGCGGTGTAGTGGGTGGTGCACTTTTCTGCCAGGGCACGGGCCCTAGATTGCCCTCCTCTAGATCTAGGAGAGATAGAGGCTGATTGTTTGTGGATATAAGCAAAAAAAGCACTCAATATAATTATACAGCAAATTAAAAAAAAAAGTGTAAATTGTGATGTAAGAAATTAGCAGGGGAGTGTGCCTCACGGCTGCTCCAAAAATGCCCAGTTCAGCAAAAATGTCAGACAACTATAAGGACCTGACGCTAGTTTTCAATTGGATCTAAGAGTGTGATGTGACAGATGTAAATCAGTTTTATACTTAACATAAAATACAATAAACGTGGATATATTTAGTAACTTGTTCCGCTTAGCTATTTCTAAAGAGCCATAAAAAACTCTTGAAAGAAATCGACACGTGTTTCACCTCTCAACGAGGCATCCTCAGGATGACGAAGGACTTGTTGCGAACTCGAAAACGGCGTGTTGCCACACCGAGCGCTGAGTGCAGACTGAGCCTTAGCGCCCGTCAAACCCACTTATATAGTGTCGCCGTTATAAGTGGGTTTGACGGGCGATAAGGCTCAGTCTGCACTCAGCGCTCCAGTGAGACCTTGTATACTAATAATAGCTCACTTTAGCGAAGCAAATATGAGACCGGTAAAACTTGTGGCCAGCAGTACTGTGATGTCTGAATGCCCTGATAGGCAGAAATTTCACTGAACGCAATCAAAATCTGGACGGCACTACAGTTTGGTCTCATTGGTGGAATTCACAAACGGTAACAAAACGAATAAAATACCAGCTTCACAAAGAAATAAAAATCTCATTACCATATCGATCTCTCAGCAGAAAACTCCAATAGATTTTAAATTCAAAATTAAACTCACCTGACCAAACGCTTGAGCCATTAATCCTAATTCCTATCACGTAATGACAGAGACCTAACCTTGGAATCTAGGAATCTGCAGAACGTGGGCATCCCGAACATTTACCTCATTAACGCCGACCCTTTCACCACACAGATAGATATTGGTTGCTTTAGTATTAGATGGATAGGTAGATTGTGATTTTAGATTAGTTTTGTTCATAAATTCAAGTTGGAATTTATTTTTGGAACGAAATTCTTCAATGCGGCTTGCGGTAGGAGCAAACAGGAGTAAACTGGCAGTATTCGTCACGTTATGTCCGGAAAAGTCAGTTTCAAGTGACAAAGGTTTTGTTTTTCAATACAGAGCCATCTAGTATAAGTTTTTAGCTTCCTAAAAACTTGATAGTAACAACATAAATATAGCATCACGCCTGTAATCCCCGAAGAGTTTGGCAGAGGTGTGCCTATAGTACACCCGCATTTCGCCAGTTATGTGTATAGGCGATATTATGTGTATTGTCCCATGTAATAGGGGCTGAGCCTATTGCTAACAGACCTGCCTGATTGTCTGTTATTAACTACTAAAACAAAAACTTTAGACCATACTAGAAACTTGAGATCACACTAGATGACTCTGTATTTATATACTTTTTCTTCTTCTTTTGGTGTGGTTAGTGACTAACCTGGTGTCAGAGTTTTAAAGCCGGCCATGGGCCTCTGACTTGGTTTCAAATGCCGTCGAGTAATATCTCTCAAGGCTGCCGTTTTCATCACAATGTTTTACTTTACCGTTTTTGAAGCAAGTGATAACTATACAATATATGCACATATATGCATGAATCCGTAAAGTCAGAGGTGCGTGCCTTGGATTCGAACTCGAGACCCATGACTTGGCAGTCAGACGGTCCCACCACTAGGCTATCACTACATCATAATCTATACTAATATCATAAAGAGGTAAAATTTGGTTGTTTATTTGTTTGTTTGTAAGTTTGTATGTAGGGGGTAATCGCCGGAACTACTAGTCGGATTTGAAAAATTCTTTTTGCATTAGATAGCCCAATTCTTGAGGAAGATTAAAACTTGCAGATGAAATCGCGGACAGAAGCTAGTTTATAACATACAGCAAAAGAAAATTTATTCCAAGATGCCTCACGACACCTACCGATTAAAACAACAAAAAAAAAACAGTGGCACTCCGGAAGTGCCGACAGAAGTGAAAACTTGAACAATTTTATTGTGCAGGAAATACTTTTTTTTTTAAGTCGTAAAAAAAGGGAAATGTCAAATCATGTCATTGTCATGTCTCAATGTTTGGAATGTCATTACGTAGTCACGTCCGAAAGAAAATGTATCGCGCGTTGATGTCTTTTTAATGTTCAAAAGCTGGTGTCGGTAACAGTGTCGCGAGTTCAATTGTTTATTCCCATCTCAAAAATGCCCAACGCGCCTAAAGAAGTTTTCACTTCAACAACACGACAATCATGGCCATATTATCTACCAACATTTTTAGAGTAGATAAAACTGATACAGGTACATAACATCACACCTGTCATCTCCAAAGGGCCAGGGAGAGGTGTAGTTAGAGTGCACCCACAAAACAAAACAAATAAATCCAGCAAATCACTCAATGGTGCCGATTCCCTTGTTCACAAACTAAACTAAATTTAAGTTCAGTGCATTTTTTTCTTTCTATTTCATTAAGAAAAGGACAGAAGATAAATTTTAGTTTAGTCCTGTCAAATTAATCAGCGTTTGACGTAAATTGACGTAATTTTAGTAGGCAAGTTTTTAATCACGTCTAAACTTGTATGGAGTAGTGACAGGCGCTGATTAATTTGACAGGACTAAACTAAAATCCATCTTCTGTCCTTTTCTTAATGAAATAGAAAGAAAAGATGCACTGAACTTAAATTTTGTTTAGTTTGTGAACAAGGGAATCGGCACCATTATCTATTTAAAGTAATATCTCTAAAGTGCCAATACACTAAAAATACACTTCGAATTCTTTTCAGTGAGTAATGCAAAACTAGCATGAAGATTTTATCTCCCGAATTGACCGGAACTCCCTAACTGGGTCAACAGACGTATCGGAACGTATCCCGAAAGTATTTTCAGCTTAAAACTTATAATGTAGCTAGTCGTAGGCCAGTGCCTAGGAAGTCGCTATACAAATGGTCGCTGCCGAATGTACTGTATCAACCAATTTCTCTCTATGAGCTCCTCCATTTTGTAGGAAAAGAGCTCCTCTATTTTTATTCCTAAACGATGTATTTTTTTGTAAAGTAAATAAAATCTTTTTAGTAAACGAAAGTGCATTAACAGAAATTTTCTTTTTACCTGACTACCCCAGAAGGAGGGTAATTTTTTTCGAGAGTATGTATGTATGTATGTTTATATGTATGTGTGTATGTATGTCTATTTCATTGGCACGCTCTGTAGCCTAAACGGCTTGATGGATTTTAACATATGAGGTGTCGTTAGGTTCGTTTTAATAGTGGGAGTGACATAGGCTATATAATATTTATATATTGCATCTGCAAATACAAAAAAACGGGAGGGGTACGTTTAAAAAAAACTACATTGTTGGTATCAAATAAAAGTTAGTAATGAGTTAATTCCATATATATATACATATTTATATATTAACAAAACTAAAAAGTTTCACAAAAATTTCAGGGTATTGGTTTGTCCCCGCCTGCAATACCAAAATCTTATAGATTATAATGCTGATTTTTCCCGCCAGCAGTTGTTTCTTGTAGTAGCTACAGCAGTTGTTTCTTGTAGTAGCTACGGCTTTCAAAAAGCAGTAGTAGCTACAGTTGTGTACTTTCCTTTGATTTGAAACCACGAAAGAAAATTCTAAGAAAATAAAGAAAATAATGGATTGTAGGGAGTATTTTCTTCTTAATCCTTCGAAGTTTATTAGGGGAATTACCTACTATAAAAGCCATACTTGTTTCTGCTATTTAATGTCGTCTTGATCTAGTTTAAAAGGTTTAGCTTCTGATGAAACTACTCGTTCAATGCTCCTCAAGGTTTATTTGTGGCTCTCAGTGATCACACAATAGGGAAAATTGCACACAATATTGAGTCAGTCAGCTCTGCTATAATTTCTTTTGTTGACTGTCTTTCTTTCTTTTTCGTGTGATCAGTGACTAACCTGGGCCTCTGACTTGGCTTCACATGCCGTCGAGAAATATCTCAGGCATGGCGGTTTCTTCTCGATGTTTTCCTTCACCGTTTTTGGAGCAAGTGATAATTATACAATACGCACATGAATCCGAAAAGTCAAGGGTGCGTGTCTTTGGGCACGCCACAATTGCGGCGATAAGACCCCTCTTTGAGGAGTGGCTTGAGAGGCGCCACGGCGCCCTCACCTTCCGCCTGACGCAGGTACTCACCGGACACGGCTGCTTCGGGAGGTTCCTGTTCAGGATAAGGCGGGAGGAAACGCCCGGGTGTCACCATTGTGTGGATCGCCCGGAGGACACGGTGGAGCATACGGTGGAGGTCTGCTCGGCTTGGGCGGAGCATCGCCGTATCCTCGTGGAGGCGATTTGCGGCGGTGATCTCTCGCGTCCGGCCCTGGTTCAGGCCATGGTACGGAGCGAGAGGAAATGGCAGGCCGTCACCTCCTTCAGCGAAGCGGTAATGCTCACGAAGGAGGAGGCGGAACGCGTGAGGGAGAGGCAAATTTCGCGCCCTCACGCCCCTAACCGCCGCAGGAGGAGACGCCCGGGGCGGGAATTACGAGCTGATATCCGGCCACCATAGGCGCGGGCTTGCGGACGGTGAGCAATGGGTAGCTCGCCGTCCAAAAAAGAACCAGGCCCGGGTCGACGGCGCGTCTGGTAGTCCGACGGTCACACCACTAGGCTATCACTGCTGACTGCCTAGTAGGTAATATTTTTACTACGTCATCAGCTACTCTCATATATAGTCGTATCGTGCAGATCAATCAATCTGCCTAGCTTTTTCCCAGCTCTGTTAGGGTTGGCTTCCAGTCTAACCAGATGCAGCTGAATACAGTATCTTACAAGGTACGACTGCCTATCTGATCTCCACATTCCACTTACTGGGTAACACGATATCCCTTGGTAAGACTGGTTGTCAGACTTTTGGGCTTCCGCCTACTCGTAACCCGGACTAATGGCTTAAATTGCTTTCCAAAGCACAATCAACAAAATCACGACATTATTTTTTGAATATTGAACCTTCTAAAGTTGTAGATAAAAGCAATTTTGCTTAACTGATTTGACAGTTCCGTCATCTTCAAAAACAAAAGAACGTCTTCCACAGATTTGAGCAAGATTAACAATGACGCTTTCAAAGCATCAAAGGATATATTTTATCGATATTTTGAATTAACCCTTTCCGTAACACCCGGATAAAAACCAGTAAATAGCTTAACAAAACTCTGTCAATCCTTACTCAAATGTATTAGGTATCCTTCTCGAAAAGTTTTTAAGTGTTGAAAAGAGAAGAACCTAAGGGTGCAAACTTGGACAGTTTAAGTAGCCGGTCCGCTTGAGATAAGGCCCACTGGATGTGGCCAGGACGTAGATAGTGGCTGAGTTATGAAGGGTCAAGACTGACAAGGATGCTCGAAGAACTCAATATGGCTTCCAGATTATTTTTTTAAGAAAAATGTTGGTGTTGCGATCGGTGTTGTAACTTTATTATTGTTTAGTGGGTAAATAAAACATAATGTAAATATTTTTTTATTTTTTTTTTATTAATTCCTTACAACTACATCAATGAGGTTTTTACACTTAGAGTATAAGACACTATTATAAGTATGTTAGTATGTTAGTAGTGAAATATTTTTTTTTAAATACATATTTGTTAGTATTGTGTGTTAGTATCTCCAATGTCTGTTTCCTCTGTGTAAGGACCGCCTTCAGGGACTTTAAAATATACAGAATGTCAGGGACTTCATAGAAAAGTGCAATACCTACATGGTCAAAATGTATGGAACAGCAGATTTTTTTTTAATAACCGACGAAAAAATTCAACGCTGTGTGGTTCAAAATCATGTACTGAATCCATGGTTTCAGTTTTCGCGTCGATGTCCCTGCCACCCTGTATAAAGTGAGTACCGTATAAATTTAAATCAAAGCAAACTTTTGTCGGATTATGACTATCATTCCTAATTATAATATAATTACGTATGACTTTGAAAACACTCAAAACAGAAACCAGAACACCTGTCAGAACTTCACTCAACAAATCAAGATTGAACGAAGTTTCCCACAGTCTCTTCTAGGCATTTTAAGCCCATATCAGTGGTAACGCCTACTTAATTATGTAGTAACCCAACTTTACTTTTATCGCGAGATAAAGCCCGGTTTGTCCCGCTCTGTGACTTATTTAAAAGGGTTTCGATGAAATTTTGCACTGTTTCACCCAGTACGATTTTTTTACTCGCCGAAAGTTTGTCTCGAGGGTGAAAATGTATTATTAAATTATGCTTGTTTAAATTGTTGTGATTCTCGGTGTTTGTGGGTTATGGATTGGGAATTAGTTGGTATTTTGTAGCTAGTGTGCTGAAAAGTGTTTTATTGACTTTTCAGTTACCAATGTGTCAATAGGTTACCAACATTATAGGGTCTTGCTTTTTGGGGATATACTATTATTACCTATTATAGTAATATGTAAGCCGAGGATCTCGCTGTTTTTTTCTTGACGGTAATTACCTTGGATTTCTTTCAGGAGTTTTTTATGGCTCTTTAGAAATAGCTAAGCGGAACAAGTTATTAAATATATCCACGTCTATTGTATTTTGTAATTACCTGTCAAAAAGAGTAAGGGGATCAGACCGGAATGACAAAGTTTGTAGTAGATCAGACCTGAATTCAAACATAATAATAACCAGCAGGGGATCAAATCAGGGGATCCGACGAGTCGATCTATCAGGTTAATATAATAATATATTCTTTATTTCGGACTACACATACAAGTACACACAATCCATATAGTGTTAGTAACAATGACTTAAAAACTATGTTAGTAAACTTTTACAAACTAAAACAACTAAAACTGACGTGGCCCAACACACGTTGGCACGTGCCTCCGTACCCAGTGCCTTATAAAGGGACTGGCCATTTTGTTTAATTATGTTTTAAGGATGCTGTTGGAGCTTCCGCGCAACCTACCCATTATTGACGCTGTTCTCTTCCTCATAATACCATGAAAATCGTCAACACGGTCCTCCGCGAACATATGCGAAGCGCTGCAGAAGCGCGGAAGCCCCATCAACATCCTAAATCCATTATTATACTGTACGCGCAGGACGTTGTAGGCTCTCTGAGTATATTTCACCCACAAGCTGCACGTGTAGAAGGTTTGGCAGTATGCCTTGAAAAGCGAGACTTTTACATCCTTACTACAACGCGCAAACCTGTGGGCTACCATATTGCATCGAACTGCCTACGCCCTCCACTCCCTCTTTATATCAAACTGGTTAAGCTATGCTTGCCGGGGTTGGTCTGTGGATCTTTATTTATATGCCAAGACTACTCTGTACCTCGCAAAGCACGTTAACCCATTGGTCCCGGCTCTCATTCATGAATCTTTGACAGTCGTTACGGGTCGTCAGAAGCCCGAAAGTCTGACAACTAGTCTTACCAAGGGGTATCGTTTTACTAAGTTACTGGGTTGTGGAGGTCAGATAGGCAGTCGTTTCATGTAAAATACTGGTATTCATCTGCATCCGGTTAGACTGGAATCCGACTCCAACATAGTTGGGAAAAAGCTAGGCAGATTATACTAATATGTAAGCCTTTAGCATTGATTAGATTTCTGTAAGGTCATAATTTATGAATGAATTGTAAAACGATGTCATTATTTGCAAAATGCAAGCCTACAGTTTACGGACTCAATTAAAAAAAAAACAATTACTTTGTAATTCCGGATCCGACCAGCGAATACCTTCACGCGAGCTCATACTTACGACAAAAAATCAAATTGCTCTAATAAAAGCCTCCATAAATCAATTTTTATTTGAAAAGCCTGGCATTTTTAAAATTACAAGCCTTGCTTTGTAATGACGTAATTATCGGCACGACCACGATTTGTCGCGGCTTTTGATTATAAGGCATTGTTTGCATGTGCGTATACAGTGTGTATCAGAAATGTGTGGTCATATTTTTGTGGGTGTGGTTCAGACCTGTCTCACCGACCCAGATGACCCCATAACCCCCCTCCAGGAGAGCAGTAGGGCCACCAGTACAGTACACAAACACAAAAATCATCGACCTCGTCGACGAGGTCCTCCGCGACCGCGACCCCGAGTAAATAATACCTCCCTCCCGACCCTTGCTCGACAACGATGCGCCAGCCCGCGTCGAAGCTGAGCTTGTAGCTTTAAATTCCCCGATTAATAATAATTTCTCATATTTGAGCCAGCCTATTTCATTTTGCTGTCCTCCCCCAGCGACGCCCTAAGCCGAAGTTCGTACCCGACAGGGGGTGCCCTTAGCGAGCGCTCGCCTAGTATATAAGTTTAGTTTACGCCCCTGGCTGGAGGCTTTAAGTGTAGTAGCTTAAGGCAGCCACAGGATAACCCGGTTGACCTCAGAGGTCAGCTAGGAGATGCCCTACATAAAAATAAATAAAATCAGCTCTTAACATCTGGGTTTTAAGGGACAGCTGATATTTTTTTGTGTTTAAGTTGACTGTTGTGCCCATGGTGAAAATTGTTCAGTATGATGTACTATAACACGCCCTTAAGAACAGGCACTCTAAAGATAATTTCCACGCAAACTCCGCCCCCATGCACCCCACTACTCCATTATGTGCTAAACGTTAACATAGCAGTAATAAAGTTGAATATCGCGTGCGCTCTTTGGTCGTGTTCGAGCACGGAACAAAATGTCGTAAGTCTCAATTCTTATTTCGTTTATAACTAAAGTAATAATTGATCTAGAGAAAAAACATCTTACATCTGGATAATAAACAATATTTTCTTATTGTCAATAATGATTTTAGACATAAAAGCCGAGTAATCTTGTTTTTGTTTCAAATAATAATCTTTAAAAAATGAATCGAGCGAAAATGTTCCAATTACGTAACTGTCTTATATATGGAAAGAAAAAGATCCAGTAAATCATTTACTAAAGTTCCATTTTGATTATATGCGTAACTTTATCAGAATATTAATGCAAATTAACATACAATTTAGGGAGCCTCCTCTTAAATATGACCACACATTTCTGATACAAGCTGTATAGCCTTATTATAAGGTTTTGCAGGTGGTTTGTCTCTTAGGGGAATGGATATTATCAATTTGACGGAAATAAACAAAATATGGCACGTTGGTTTTGATATTTAAATTCCGTGAAATTGTTAATTAATAAATATTGTTGGGTTAAATACTTTTAATCTCGGACCATATCATGTAAAAATTTACATTTTGTATTTATTAGCGAAATGTTGATTACTTCTGAGCCTACTATTTTCTCCATTTATACGGACTTGCATACTACTTTCCATTCTTCAAGCAATCTTGTCCTGCTATCCCTGTCTGCTCTACCGTGACTTTCTTCAATATTCTGCAAAGATTGTTAATCTAAGTTGATACGGAATTGGTAATGAGATCCAAAAGACGTGTTAACTGAATTCATGAATGTTTCCTAAGACATCGTCTGCAGGGTCAGCTTCCAGGCTAACCGGAATTTTACACGGAGGGACTGCCTATCTTACCTCCACAACCCAGTTACTGGATAATACGATACCCCTTGGTAAGACTCGTTGTCAGACTTTTGGACTTCTGACTTGTAACGACTTTCAAAGGCATCAGAATGGCAGTTGGGACCAACGTGCTCACCAAGGCATGGAGAGATCTCAGTATGTAAAGATGGTAACCCATCCACAGAACAACTGCAACAAATTTAGCTTACAGTTGCGGCTGTTATTACTTAACTACGAGCACCCTTCCTAGGACATAGAAAACATTAATGTTTAATTTTAATTTAACAACAAAACACGAGTAAGCTCATTAACTTGTTAATAATTTAAATCTTATTTACTAAAGTGGTGCTGAAACAACGGATGAATTTGTGTCATGAAATTTTGAGTTAAATCCGACCACAATTTGCTAGCAATTGATAGTGTATCAAGGCTTTATTTCTATTATGTATGCTGTAATTCTAGCTTCATTAATGTTGTGGGCTAGAAAGCTTAATTGATCAGTTAAATTCAATAGTGTATATAGAGTAGATTCTGAGACAGCTCTGTCTTAAATTTCACACTATATGGGTACACTCTACATAATATAACATGAAGCATGTAGTCCCCGAAAAGTAAGACAGAAGTGTACTTATAGTACACCCACATTTCGCCAGTTATGTTTAAGTCTCATGCAATAGGAGCGAGCCTATTGCCATCAACCGGGCACAAATCCAGACTCCTCGCTGCTACTTAGATATTCCTGATCGGAAAATCCAATAACACTTTGCCAGACCTGGGAAACGAACCCAGGACTTTGTGCTACGCAGTAGCGCCTGCGACCACTAGACCATCAAAGCAGTCAATAGTTTAATTAAACTAAATTAAACTTCAATAATATTGTGGTCTTGAAAGCCTAATTAATTAGTTAAATTCCATAGTGTAAAAGTGTAAATTCTAAGACAATCCTGTCTCAAAATCCACTCTATATACACGATTGAATTTACATGAGGTCTCTCGTTAAAATTAAAGAAATAGATAAAAATCTCAAAATAGGCATGCGCTCGATATAGCATTTTTAGCTTTGTTCGTAACCTCAGATTTTGCCGGAAATCAACCTCGATTTCTATGTCTCTTGTCATCTTTTTTCAACTTTTCATCGACTGTTCTTGCATTGTATTGCTTGTATTTATGATGCAAACGATGAAAATTCCGTATACAAAAATTAAGAAATAATTATTAAAAAATTATATCATAACTACTTTTCGGAACTTCGTATCAGGAGTTTACATTCACAGAGATTTATGTTTAAACATCAAACAGCATAAAAGAGAAGGTAGGATATTTTATTGAAGTGAAAACTTCTTTAGGCGCGTTGGGCATTTTTGAGATGGGAAAAAACAATTGAACTTGGCGACACCGTTACCGACACCTCATTTTTGTAAACGCGATTGTACTCTTTATTTATATTACGTTACGGATCAATGTTCTATGCAAGTATTTTTACTTTTTGGGAGTATTTTTTTAAATTGTTCAAGTTTCCACTTCTGTCAGCAATTCAGGCTCCAGGCTGCCATTGTTTTTTTTTTAAATTGGGCTATTTATATTGCTCATAGGTACATACTCTTATAACTAACTAATAGTCGCCTTTTGCTACCCCACCGATGGGCAGATTGTTGCAAATTCTTTATCTCAATGTGGAACTACATAATTAATTCTTCGTGAAATAACTAAAAAAGACAAACACCAGTAGAGGCTGGTGTGCACTAGATGATGCTCACTACTGGAGTGATTACCGACCAACCGAAGGAACACGGGTGGGTTTTAGTCAGTAAGAGTGTGACACGCCCTCCCGCTCCACCCAGAGCGGGAGAAGTTATTTGATAATTTCCCACCCAAAAATAAAAAAAAACATGTGTGCAAATCACACATGGTAGAAGTGAAACCTTCAAAAATTTTCTTTTGTACACCCTCGAACACATGTTAGCACACGTACAACGCTGAGGCCCAAGCAAACTCCCACTATGCCTTGGTAAACACGAGTGGAGGGGGTACGAAGCAGAGCACAAAGAGAACCACGAACATAAGAAACACTGTATAATGCTTCCTATCTCATTTTCTCCCACGTTAAATCTTATGAATTTATGTGTCTATCTCTTTTTACTGTCGCTTTTTCGTTTCATCGACTTTCAAATCACAAAAATGCTAAAGAAGTTTTCACTTCAAAAAAAAAAGGTGATGTTGTTCAAGTTTTCAGTTCTTTCGGCAGTCCCGGAGTGCCACTGTTTTTTTTTTAGGTAATTTACATGAAGTCTTTATACATACATAAACTGACGACTTCTTCCCACGAGGGAAGACGAAACTTCAGAACGCCACCTACTACGATCCTTACATACTCCTTTTGTCTCATTACGTTCATAAGTCTTTATAAATATTTATAAAATAGGATCTATTTCTACTAAAGGTACAGGGCGTTTTATTTTGGTACCTAAAAACTAATATGATACTATAACACCGGCTCACAACAAAAATGGCGCTCGTTTTCCATTTTGTTTTTTTTTTATAGCTGATACCTAAATCAGGATATGAAACCAAAGTACGGACGGACTCATGTGAAACAATGAAAAAATATACATGCAAAAAAAATATGATGTCGTTTTTGTTAACGAGAATCTATTTTATTGCGGTAAAAATTGTGAAAATTTTAGTATGTCGTCATATTGCAGTAGTGTCCACCCACAGCTGGACATTTTTTGGAGGATAAATTAGTCCCCAATCTAATAATAAAATGAGTCTTACCTAACTTCAGTCTACTAGGGCTGGAACATCATCATCATCATTTCAGCCGAAAGACGTCCACTGCTGAACATATGCCCCCCCAAGTACCCCCACTCCGACCGAATCTGTGCTCGCATCCAGCGGATTCCTGCGGCCTTAACAAGGTCATCGGTCCATCTTTGGGAGGCCTTCCAATGCTACGTCTTTCAGTACGCGGTCGCCAGGTGTTGATAGACCAATTTTATTAAATTCGAATCCTCTTTTTCCAGACATTTAGCTTTCATAAAATATAACAAAAAAAAGCTTTATATGTCGAGAAAACCTAAAAAACCAATATGCAGTAACTAATAACTATTATATTATATTCAAAAAAATATAACAGTAAATACAGATATCAAAAAGTTTTATGAGAAAACGGGAATGTATGAAAATTAATTCGTTTAATATCAGGCTATTTATAATATTATTACCTTTTTAAAGGAGATATTCTGGCGACTCGCGTTATTGCTACATCTTTACTTCACTTGGGTTTTTGTGTTCAACATTCTCAACATTATATTTTTTATGAGATTCAATGGTTTTATTTAATACAAAATTTAAACAAATCTCTATTTAAATTGAATAAAATTCTGTTTATCAACCGACTTCAAAAAAAAGGAGGAGGTTCTCAATTTGTGGGGATATTTTTTTTTTTTTATATATTATGTACCCCGATTACTCGAAGACGGCTGGGCCGATTTAAAAATTCTTTTTTTGTTTGAAAGGGTATACTTTCAAGTTGGTCCCATTGTCATTTGGTCACGATCTGATGATGGGATCTTTGAGAAATCGAGGGAACTCCTCAAATATTATAGGCACATCTATAGCGATTTGGGTATTTTTTGTAAAAAGTTTTTTACTTTCAAAAGAGTATTAATAGGTAAAAAACTTTGAAGAGAATTTCACTATTACTAACTTTCATTGTTGAAGCTCGCGTGTAAGAAAATATTTATATAGGTCATATAATATTCATACACACTTTGGATAAAGATAACCTCATATATTATGAATCTCCCTTCTTGATTATATTTGGGTTCAATTTCATGCA
Organism: Agrochola litura; assembly: GCA_949152395.1. NCBI lineage: Eukaryota > Metazoa > Arthropoda > Insecta > Lepidoptera > Noctuidae > Agrochola > Agrochola litura. Next base: position 3,693,806 of record OX424506.1, read on the forward strand.
CTATTTGATATACGCGTGTGTTATTCCGGCTCAACTGTATTCTAGGCCTTCCAATCTATTTGCAATTTCCACCAACATCTTACAAAGATTTGTTGATTTCGGTCCGTTATGTGGGTCAAAGTAAATAAGATTTGTTTTGTTGTGACGTATCTCTTGCTCGTTTTGTTTTAGCTTCTAAAAATATTTTATACAAACCTGTAAAAGTGTTTCGTGTTTAAGTTATTTAAATTAAAAACAATATTCAATTTTATGCCGCTGCTTACGCAGTCAGTATCCAAAGTTAAGTCAACATATTGATAAGGGAATATTGCAAAAGGTTCTTGTTTTTAGGGTTACTGCAGGCAGTAAGTAGACTGCAAAATAAAGTTTGGTATCAGCTATCGCTCAGAATGTGAATTGAGAGAAATTAAAAGTTTATCGGTCACGGGAAGTGTCAACCAGCCGTTTGGAGATTTCTTTGAACAAACCGTTAGCACTCGGATCCCACGGCCCGAAGGTTTCAACCTCATTGCTCGAAAATATAATTACCGATAAGGTTATTATAAATTCACCGTTTGAGGGCTGGCTTTTACCTTAGCCAGAGGCTACGCATTCCCATACGAGGTAATGCCGTATATGCCATAGTCTCTTGTGTAGGTTATCAGTTGACAGCGATGCGGAGGAATTTTTCGACGCAATATTTTACTTTGCTTATAGTTTTAGATAAGGTAGGTTATTATATTTTAATAGTTTGTTAGTTAATTTAGTGAAGTTTATCCAGTGTATATAATATTTTTATTCTCTTTATTATTCATCAAACTGTCCGTATATTCAAATCACAACTGTCATTCATTGATAGTTGTATGATATGGTTTTCACACGCGAAATAATTGACGTAGTACATCAATTTGATAAACAATTTCCATATCCGTATAGAACATTAATTTTCTGATCTACTTAATTATTTTAAACGCGTATTTCTGAACTTTAAATGCGGAAATGGCACTTGAACTTTTGATTTGAAAAAGCAATAAATGATTACAAAGCAAAATTCAAGTACAGTACAAATAATATTATGTTCTTAATGTCCCTCGGCAAACCTCGTGTTTCGTCACTCGTCGGATTTCCATCAGTTGCCCTTTGCACTTGGTGCAGACCGGACGCTTTCAATTGACTTGGAAGTATATAGAGTTGTTAATACTCTTTTAACTTAATGTAATTTATTTAAAGCATAATAGGAAAGCTACTAAAGTCACAGGCACGACAGATAGGAAAATAGTTTTACAGCTCTATGTAGTTCACATGAAAATCAAAACAAAACAACAGTAAAGTACTTAGTTTTGAATTCAAATGTTTATACAAGATAAATCTAATAATTGATGGACATGGAAATGAGCATTCGTTTGTATTCGGAAATGCGATGATTCCCGAGGAACATTAAAAAAATATAAATACAGTACTTAATAAAATTCTTGAACAAAATAACAGCGTTATTCAATTTAATCAACTATTCTTCTTTATATGTATCGTCTTATAACTTCACGGCAATCTGTTCGTCTCAGTTACTGCTAGCATTGAAGCTTAGCAGCCCTGGGGAATACTTGCGAAGGAGCAAGCGATGAATTTAATCACAAGACGGGATTCCTTTGTTTTTAATAGGCGAACGTCTCGTGATTCTAATAGTAAAAGGCATTTTAATTGAAGCTTCGTAAAAATCAATTGTGTTGAGATGAAGTCGGTTATTTTAAGTAGATTATGTAGGTATAATTGGTTTAATAAAATATGTTTTCAATAGGATTTTATGAATAGTAAAGATCCTTGTGAAAGGCTTTATTTGTCTGGAGATTTATTGTTTTTTTTTATTTGTCTTTGTCTTTGCTTTTTTTCTTTGTTTGTTTGTCTTTGTTTACTGTTATTATAGCTATTTGGGACCTCAGTTTTGTTAAGTTTCGAATTGAAGTCTTAGAGCTAGTAAAATCATAGGCTACTTCAAATTGTTTTCTTTTAATATTATCCTTGGATGACTAGCAGTATTCTTTATGTGGATTTGCCCTCCAATATTACTCACACTAAAATAACTCAGGCCAAATAAACATCCTCAGTGAATAATCCCAAACACAGCCTTGCGTTCATCATTAATTAAGTAGGTAACGAATATTTTGTCTTCTTTTTCTTTTTGTGTGGTTAGAGACTATACCTGGTGTCAGAGTTTTAAAGCCGCCCATGGGCCTCTGACTTGGCTTCACATGCCGTCGAGAAATATCTCTCAGGTATGCAAATTTTGCGCCCTCACGCCCCTAACCGCCGCAGGAGGAGACGCCCGGGGCGGGAATCGCGAGCCGATTTCCGGCCACCGTAGGCGCGGGCTTGCGGACGGTGAGCAATGGTTAGCTCGCCGTCCGATAAGGACCAGGCCCGGGTCGACGGCGCGTTGTGTTCCACGCGCGCCTTAAAGAGATGTCAGCAGAATTGACAAGGTCCGCTAGGGCCAATGCCTGCCGGGGCTGCGAATAAGGGCCGAAAGGGACATCGTGGCCCCCGGCAACAGGGCAACCGAAGGAACACGGGTGGGTTTTAGTCAGTAAGAGTCTGACACGCCCTCCTGCTCCACCCAAAGCGGGAGAAGTTATTTAATAGGTAATTTCCCAAAAAAAAAGACATGCCGGTTTCCTTACCATGTTTTCCTTCACAGTTTTTTAAGCAAGTGATAATTATACAATACGCACATGAATCCGAAAAGTCAGAGGTGCGTGCCTTGGGTCCGAACTCGAGACCTATGACTTGGCAGTCTGACGGGCACACCACTAGGCTATGACTGCTCTACGAATATTTTGTAACCATAACTTTAAAAGAATGTCCATTGAGTTACTCGCTCGTTCTTCTCCATATGTACCTACTACGCTTTGGAATGGGCGTTAGCTTCATATTTATGACTGACTCCTTCGCAAACAAAAATGATTATGTATGGTTTAATTGAAATAAATACCAGGGATGTTAAGGAGCTCCGTAACCGTAACCGAAACTATCGGATATCCGAAATGAAAATCTATCCGTAACCGAATCCGTTATAAACGTTTCGGATAATTAGGGATAGGGGCGGAGTCTAAATGAGACACGTTATGATTTTCTGCCCGGCCGAGCCGATACAATAACCGCGCGCGTCACTTGCATGTTTGTTTATTATTGCTATTACTTAGTAATTACTAGTCAATCATTGCGGGATAATATTATAACATTACAATTTATTAAAAATCTAATAATCCGTAACCGAAACTATCCGAAAGTAACGGATAATCTAACATAATCTTATATTTGTAACCGTATCCAAAACTGGTATAATATCATTTCTATATCCGTATCCAAATCCGAAATTTCATATCCACAACATCCCTGATAAATACTTACTTTGAGTTTGAGTTCATTTTTAGCTGTTTTATTATTATTATTATCAACCCATGGAAAAACACAGCAAACCAGAGTTTATTCCCAGTGTATAAAGTCCTTACCAAATCTATCGTATGCCATTTGTTTATGAATTCACAAAACTTTCCTGTTATGTTGAACTTGCATATCATCATCAGCCTATAATGTTCCCACTGCTGGGACGCAGGCCTCCTCTCTGTGAGAGGGAGCGGGCCGTAATCTACCACGCGGGCCCAGTGCGGGTTGGTAGATGTCACATGTCTTTGAATTTTCGGTTCTAGGACATGCCGGTTTCCTCACGATGTTTTCCTTCACCGTTTTGAGAGCAGTGGTGATGAAATAATTTACACAAAGTAAAGCGCCTGTCTGGGTTCGAACCTACGACCTACAACTCGTAAGTCGCGGCAGGTACCACTGGGCCACCACTGCTCTTGCATATGCATTTCATCATTTCATTCATTTCCAACTACAATAAAAGTACCGGTGCAGTTATTATTGAAGAGAACTTCAACTAGTTCAACATTGACATAAAACTGAAAACAGTTCCGGAAAAGAGTTTATGTCTTCACAAAACAACTGTTTTCCTGATGCAGATAGATGCTTCCGGGGCAATAAAAAATGCAATAAAACTAGGCTGCTACGAGTATTCAATCTATTCAAGTTTATGCATACGTTTTGAGTCATATTTATTACTGACTTTTGCTCGCGAAGTATTCCACTTAGAGCACCCGTCCGAATAGCACCTGCGACTCAGCAGCCTACTGCTGGGATGTATTTGTTTTACAGGACATTATTAAATTAAAGATATCGATAAAACAAATTTTGTATGTACGTAAGTATGTGTAATTAATAAACATTCTAGTGATTTTTATCAATATTTTTCATTTAATAACGTTCTATAAAACAAATACATCCCAGCAGTGGGCTGCTGAGTTGCTGGTGCTATTCGGACGGGTGCTCTAAGTGGACTTCTTCTTGCTCGCGGCTTCGCCCGTGTGGAGGTCAGAAATTATCTCACAGGAACGTATAGTTTGTCGACTCTGAAATTTTCGCGACCCACTACCACATTTACGCACACGGTAATGAGGATTTCTATGGCTAATGCGGTTAGTGGGCGCGTCATTTTGGAGTGAACAAGCTATACTACCGGATTGGAAAGTATCCTATATGTTAATCCAGGTTATATACTATCTGTATGCCAAATTTTATCCAAATCCGTTCAGCTGTTTTTGCGTGATCCACACATCCAAATATACAAACTTTTCCATGTATAATATTGTGTTTTATTTATAACTAGCTTTTGCCCACGACTTCGCCCACGTGGATGTCGGAAAATATCCCACGGGAACGTACTACCTTAATAACATAGGAAAAGGTCATTGATTCCCACCGCTGCGCCTGCATTGCTACGCGTAATTTCTAAACTGTGATATCTTTTAAACAGTTAATTTAAATGATATGATTACTAGGCATATTTTAATCTAAATTAAATGCCCAATTTAAGTAACATATTTTTTTGGATAAGGATTAATACTATACTGGTCAAAAAAGCTTCGGAAATAACAATTAAATTTTTATCAAATTCTGAAAAATAAAAATGGTTATTGTGGGTCATAAGACAAACAAGATAGACATATGCTATCGTGGACTTTTTTGTTGAACTTTTTAAGATAAACAATACCGTAGAACATAAATTTGATGTATCTTTTTCGGTTAACGTAGCGCACGCCAGTAAAGCTCCCAGTCGGCATGATTTTTTCTGACTTCTTCAACTATAATCGTCATATTTCAGCCAATTTACACAAAACCGTAATAAATTATACACTAAAACCTTCCGCATGAATCACTCCGTCTATTGGTGAAAACCGTTTGAAAATTTGTTTGGTAATTTTTGAGTTTATCGCGTTCAGACAGACAGACAGACGCGGCGGGGCACTTTTTTTTATAATGTGTAAGGAAAAGGATTAGGATATTGGTAATTTTTTATTAATAATTTACATAAAATATTGGTGTTCTAATATTATATGAGGGGTTTCACTATAGGAAGAGAGTTAAGGCCGATGTACACGAGATTACTAGGTACTTGAGTAAGTTATGTATCACTCTAGAAGTGAACATCATGTAGTGCACACCAGCCTTTACTGGTGTTTGTCTTTTTTAGTTATTTCGCGAAGAATTAATTATGTAGTTCCATATATGTTGAGGTAAAGAATCTGCAACAATCTGCCCATCGGTGGGGTAGCAAAAGGCGACTATTGGTTAGTTATAAGAGTATGTACTTATGAGCAATATAAATAGCCATCATTAAAAAAAAAAACAGTGGCACTCCTGGAGTGCTGACAGAAGTGAAAACTTTAACAATAAAAAAATACTTCCTAAACCTTTAAAGTAAAAATACTTGCATAGAACTTTGATCCATAACGTAATATAAATAAAGAGTACAAACGCGTTTACAAAAATGAGGTGTCGGTAACGGTGTCGCGAGTTCAATTGTTTTTTCCCATCTGAAAAATGCCCAACACGCCTAAAGAAGTTTTCACTTCAAAACACTTTATATAAGTATTTACATTACAATTTATTACGAATACCATTACAAATCTGTATACCAAACGAGGTCATTGATTATTTTCCATTTGTTCAAATTAATTGAAAGAATTTAATAATTTTGTAAGTTTGTATGTAGGGTAATCTCTGGAACTACCAGTCGGACTTGAAAAAATATTTTTGCATTAGATAGCAATTCTCGAGGAAGGTTATAGGCCCGCGGATGAAGTCGCGTGCAGAAGCTAGTATTGAATAACATCACAGGCATCATATGACACACAATTAAATATTCCATTTGCGCCATATTTAAAGATATATAAAACCCTCAACGATATCCATTAAAACTATTAAAACCAGACCAGGGCCATCACCACAACATTCGAGTTAAAAGATAGGTACCTACATAATTTGCCTGAACCGCATACAGGCACAAATTAATACAGATGGTTAACTCCGCAATATCATTTAAATAAAAAGCGACTCTTGCTACGACACAATTAAGTGCAATTCAGGTCGCATAGCGCTAATTATCTATACTCCATAGGTTCAGGTAGTTAAATAAAGGTAAAAAAATCATAACAAGGGTTTTTATAGATGATACTTTCTTGTTTAAAAATACGATAAATCCAATTTACTATAGATTTTTACAAAAGTTTCCTTTTTTACTAACGTATGTTAAACTTTATCATTTATTCTTACACTACTCTTCGTAGATGTAACTACTTGAGCACATTTTTTTTGTTAGATTTATAATATTAATATAATATTTTGTAATCTGTCTATTGTAAAGAGCCCAAACTCTAAACGTCAACGAATTATAACGTTGCTAAATTGAAGAATACAACTGTGACGTAGCATGACAACTGAAGTGACAGGTATTACGTTTAGTCGGTTACTTGACAGCTGTCTCGTCACGTGGTTTTTTTGTTTAACTTTATTTAACTACCTAAACCTATGGATTATACAGTTATATTCACCTAGAAGTTGCTATTTTCTGTCGCGTAAATCTTAGATCTTCTGACTACGTTAAGCTGACTGAATTGGCCCAACAAGTCGAGCCCGCCGCGTATTTGCAGCTTCATACCTAAGAACTTTTTTACAAAAATGCAACCGACTTCCGAAATCAAAGTTATTTTTCACTTTGTAGTTTGGAAATCGGTTGTATTTTTTGTAAAATGTGTTTTTTTTTTTCACTTTTTAGTGGGTTGGTTTGTAATTTATCTAAGTTACAATAGCCTAATGTCAACTGTTCATCAAAAATAGCCAAATTGCTATAGATGTGCCTATAATATTTGAAGTGTTCCGTCGATTTCTCCAAGATCCCATCATCAGATCGTGACCAAATAACAATGAGACCAATTTAAAAGTATACTCTTTCAACAAAAAAAGAGTTTTTGAAATCGGTCCAGCAGTCTTCGTGTAATCGGAGAAAAAAAAATATCTCGACGAACTGAAAACCTCCACCTTTTTTTGAAGTTGGTTAAAAATGCGGAATGAACACTCTGTATTAATATGTGATACAGGACACAAATACTAGAGGCAAACAAATTAATACGTGCACGTTAAACCCGACATTTAATGGTTTAAATGTGAACTTTTATATTTTTAAACGTACTTGTGGTATGAAAAGCTTTGGAGCATAAAACTTCTCTATTTAAGGGTCCCGTACCATTAAAATATTCTGCAACGGAATTTGGTTAGAAAATTGCGACGTTCTACGTTGCCATTTTGATACTTTTTAAGATGTTTCAGCGAAACGTGATCTTGTAATGGTTTTGGTATGGTACATTTTATGGTGTGAAAATAGTTTGACAGGTACTGGGTTTACCCAGTACCTGGGTTTATCCTTTAGGATGAGGATCATTTTGTTTATTATTTCTTGATTAGCAGTTTGTTCTTTGATTCTAAGATAGTTAATTGATTCAGGCGTGACCTTGCGGAAATCCATTATAAAATACAATTGACGTGGATATATTTAGTAAACTGTTCCGCTTAGCTATTTCTACAGAGCCATAAAAAACTCTGAAAGAAATCGACACGATCGACAGTTTGCGTTCAGCGCTCGGTGTGGCAAAACGCCGTGTTCGAGTTCGCGACAAGTCAATTGTCATCCTGAAGATGCCTCGTTGAGAGGTGAAACATGTGTCGATTTCTTTCAGGTGTTTTATATGGCTCTTTAGAAATAGCTGAGCGGAACAGGTTACTAAATATATCCAAGTCAATTTTTTTTTTCTTTGATTCTATTTAGTTACTTTAAGTTTTTATTCAGGAAACATCTCAAAACAAAATCTTCAATCTGAAAATTCTGCATTCTTCTTTTTTTTAAGCTATTGCATAGCTTTTATCGCGGGCTTTGAGCGCGGCGACCGAGTCAAGAAATTCCGTAACGTTACGAAAATAAAACCTAACACCCCCCACTCTGCCTACCATGTAATGACGGTTCCCATGAGAACGTGATGTTAACGTGATGTTGTCATGGGAACGTAATTTTTGTTTAATGTCATCACGTCATCATCCCAAGTGTAGCGTTGACAAATAGGAAGTATAGAGGTTACAAATGCTATGCAATAGCTTTACCGCGGCAGTCCCCGAGTGCCACACGTTTTTTTTTCTTTGATTCTTAAGTTTCTTTGAGATAAAAGCATTGTTGTATTGTCATCATAAGGGAAATAATTTTAGCGTATTTTGTGTTAATGTAATTTCACTCAAAGATCACAAATTGCCATAGCAAGAGCAAAAAAAATGGCATGTAAAGATTGTTTTATTGGAACTCTAAACATAGCGGTAAAAAATTACCTAACAATTTATGTGAGAAAGTATCTAAAGCACTGGCTTCAAGTTCAACTATTTTATCGGCTGTCGATATCAAATATTATCTAAACAGCATGTATCAGCAAGGTGTGGTCAATCAACTGTCTTCAATACTTCAATACCCAAATGTATACGACGCGACGACTGATAATTTTTTCGTTGTTCTGGCTGTCATTCGTGGCTCTTTGACAGTCGTTACGGGTCGTCAGAAGCCCGAAAGTCAGACAACCAGTCTTACCAAGGGGTATCGTATTACCCAGTTACTGGGTTGTGGAAGTCAGATAGGCAGTCGCTCCATGTAAAATACTGATATTCAGCTGCATCCGGTTAGACTGGAAGTCGACCCCAACATAGTTGGGAAAACGCTAGGCAGATAAAAATTTGATAGAAAGTTGTTCAGTTTGATGATCTGTCCTTTCTGATACACTGATATACTGGATAGTTCGGCTACATAGCAGCTTTACGTTTTTTTCTGCAGTATTTTCCCTATAAAAATAAATTTAAAATACTCCATTACCCTAACTGCTTTGAATATTAAAGCCGTATTCATTCAACGATAAATGCTTAAAACAGTGCGTCAAAGGTACCTGCTCATGATTAAACGGAAAATGTTTCTGTTCCACCAAAAAATACGGTAATTATGTGCACTCGACTCAACGAGCGTATGCAGGTTTTTTTTCAACAAAAAAACTTTACTTTTTGTTACTTCCATCCGGTTGTTCGCTGAATGTGGGTTACCCGTTTTGCATACGCTGTTAAGAAAGCTTTAAATAAATGTGTAATGTAAGTTTTGGCTTCAGAGATTTTCTTACGTATAAGTTTTTGAGAGCGGTGGTGGCCCAGTGGTAACGGCCGCGACTTACAAATACAGGGGGCCTACCACAAGCTCATAAAGCAGTATTATTTTAAATTACTTCAGTGTGGGAAAGAGATGAAGCTCTACAGGACGTATAGTTCCATTTCTTTCTCCCATTGAAGTAATATTAAAATAATACTGCTTTTGAGCTGGTGGTAGTCCCCCAGGTCGTAGGTTCGAACCCTGACAGGCGCTTTACTTTGTGTAATTTATTTCATCACCACTGCTCTCAAAACGGTGAAGGAAAACATCGTAAAGAAACCGCAAGTCCTAGAACCGAAAATTCGAAGATATATAACATCCATCAACCCGCACTGGGCCCGCGTAGTGGATTACGGCCCACTTCCTGTCACCGAGAGGAGGCATGTATCCCAGCAGTGAGAACATTATACGATGATTATGTTGAGATAAGCTGTGGTTAACGCCATTGTGAAGTTAAGTTATACTAATCTCATCCTCGCAAGGTAGATATTTATTTAAACGTTTTCTTCTAAATTTTTTGTTCATTTTTATCATCATATATTGGGATAATTGGCAACCCAGGACCAAAACATAGCTGCAATGAACAAAGGGAATTGATTAATTATCACATTTGGTAAACAATAATAATTTGGTCTCAGTTTAATATTCTGGTGTGTTTCATCAAGGCAGCTATTTCCCATTTAATATAAAGTTCAGCCAAATGAAATAAAGTCATTATGTACAGTACTATAAATTGCCACTGAAACAGGCAATCCTCGTTCCTAATAAGAGCTTATTATAAGGTCTGGTCCCGTTCACAACCTTGAGCGATGCAACTTGCGTCAAGCGACACGTGCACTCATCACCTGCACCCTTTCTTCCACAATCGGAAGGATTTTGAAAGCAGTTTCTAGTCCATTGCTTCATACGTTTGAAAATTTCGTCGGCTCGACAACGTCAATAACGCAATGAATGTTGTTGAATTGTCATAATGAAAGTCATTGCAATTTTTTATGTGTTAGGTACGCAATTATCCCGCTGTTTCCGTTCGTCACTCCGCAAGTTGTCATAGTGTCAAGTGTCATATGATATAATCCTATCCTATACTATTAAATGAGCAATATTTATCTATATATATTTGTAATCACGTTCTGGAAAACAGCTCTAACGATTTCAATGAAAGTTGCAATATAGAGGTTTATCTCATGCTTATATCTGGGAAAATTCGTTTTCTCCGTATTTTCACCGGAGCAGAGCTCGGTTGCCCAAAGTTTAGAATGAATGATGACATGAGAATAATGACATGGCAGCATGGAATTAGTATGTACTATATATATGGGATTAGTATGAACTATTTTATACCATTAAATGAGCATTCTCTATTTTCACCAGAGCAGAGCTCGGTCGACCAGATACTTTAAAGTTAAAACAACAAATTTCGCGCGGTCGAAATTGCGGGAATTAACTAGTCATGGTATTAAATCCATAGAATTAGACGTTGTAGCGCTTTAAGGACCGGCTGTAGGCGTTTATGGCCTGATATGGCGATATAAATTAATTCAAAGCCTGCTAAGAGGTAACCCTTAAGTCCCTAATAGTTATGAGTTTTGAGACCATCAGTGTTAATAGTTTAGTTGTCTTTTAAGACTTTCACGGTAAATGGGATACCGAATTTAGATATTTTATTAAATAAAATAAAAACAATGGCACTCGGCAAGTGCCGACAGAAGTGAAAACTTGAACAAGATCGCCTTGGTGGAAGAAAAACACTTTTATAGAACATTGGTCCGTAACCTTATCTAAATAAAGACCACAACCACGTTTACAAAGAAAAAAAACTTCCAAAACCTTTAAAGTAAAAATACTCGCATAAAACATTGATCCGTAACGTAATATAAATAAAGAGCGCAATCGCGTTTATAAAAATGAGGTGTCGGTAACGGTGTCACGAGTTGTCCCATCTCAAAAATGCCCAACGCGCCTAAAGAAGTTTTCACTTCAACAAATAAATCATCTTGCGAAAAGTACGGTCATGTAATAAATTAATTGGGTTTTTCTTGATTAGTAGGTATTAGTAATACGCAAAGTAGGTAGGTAACTTTGATTTGATCCTTTTACTAAACCACAGATTACCAGATAAATCACTCCATGTACTTACGCGCACTAACTACCTACCGGCCGGCGGGCCTTACACGGCCCATTTCTCAGTGGGTTGCCGACAGCCGCGAGGCGCGTATGTATACACATGTATTTCGGTCGACCTGACGTACTTAGTTTCAACTCCTTATGATATGGCTGGTTTTGGTGTATTATGTGCAGTTGATGGATGTAGATCCAGCAAGAGAAGAGATAAAAACTTATCTTTTTCCAGTTTACCTGCTGATACAGAAATGCGAGTACCTATCTAATTTGTTTTACTATCGTTTTTTAAATAGGTAAATTGTTTAAACTTGCATGTTTCGTGTTTTGTATTTTATTGGTAGGTACGTAATTATTTCTACCACGTAATTTGTGCTTTTACTATACGTCTGAGATAAGAATAGAAAGGTCAATGACCTCAATTTGTCAACTATCGTTTGAAAATTACGTTTATCAAAATATATTTTTTGAAAATTAATTGTCAATAATTATTAATATCGTTATTATCTTGTTTGCTATTTTCATATGATTAGGTATTCAAAGTCAAATAATTTATTTCAATTAGGCACAAAAAGGCACTTTTGAACGTCAAAAACTAAAAATAGAATTGATTCTAGTCGCCCCTTCCAAAAGGTAGTTTTCGTATGAAGAAGAATGGGCAAGAAACTCCACCGTTACTCTTTTAAAATGTTTTACAATATTTTGTATACATTCATTATATAATTATATTTTTATAATTGTATGTATTATTGTTTATTTAAAGGCGAGCAAGTGTTAGAAAAGTGTGCATGACGTGCACATGCTTAAACATTAAAAATCATTTTATTTTAATTTATAAAGTACAAATATCCACTGACATCTTTATCGAAAGATGCAGCCCTGGCAATTCACAATAAACACGCGGCGGCGCGCAGCTACAAAGCAAAACTCACTTTACCATTGTAAGGTTAGGTACATTTTCGTTCGCAGCATCGAAAATGTAGGCTATTATAGCAGTAGATATTGAAAATTTTGTGTAGAGTGATTTATCTGGCAATCTGTGTGGTCTAAACGAAGCATTAGCGAACCTAAATTGTATTATTATTATATCAATGGTGTTAACGCATAATTAATTATGAATTTGTCTAGACTAAAATTCAAAATCAAAGTAGTAGACTAATGGCATAGTATAAATTTATACTGTGCTAATGGCTAGTTCATATAATAATGTAACAATAGGAGGAACTTGTGGCTAAGTAATAACAGCCGCACGGGTCGATTCATCAGGTTAAGCTATGCTTGCCGGGGTTGGTCTGGGAATGGGTGACCATCTTTACATACCGAGACTCCTCCATGCCTCGGAAACCACGTTAAACCATTGGTCCCGGCTCTCATTCGTGAATCTTTGACAGTCGTTATAGGTCGTCAGAAGCCCGAAAGTCTGACATGCACGATAAATTAATTCACTGCTTACCTCGTTGGTCTAGTGGTCGCTAGCGCTACCGCTGAGCATGATCAGGTCACGGGTTCAATTCTCAGGTAAGGAAGAAGTGTTATTAGGTTTTGCTATCAGGAATTTCTCAGTAGCAGCCTGGAGTCTAGATTTGGGCCCGATTGATGGCAATAGGCTCGCCCCTTACTACATGAGACTTAAATATGACTGGCTATCTACGTTAGTAGTAATTGTTACGTCTAACACAAGTTAAACCCTACGACACGTGAAGCTCTGATCAAAAATTCTTCTCTACTTAACTGTTAAGATTATACCACAACCATTATACACTACTTAATAATGCCATCAAAAGCCTACAGATTATCAACTGCGAACCTGTCAGTTACTGCTGCAATCTTGATACAAAGGCTCAAGCTTAGCAGTGTACCAACAAAGTTGATGTTGACATCGTCGGGAGTTCTGCTTGCTCTGCTAAGCCTACAGCTTCAAACTCAAACTAAGACTCGGCAATTAAAATGTTCTTACCTTAAATTAAAAGCCTTAATGCTGGTGGTGGAAGATTTGATGAGTCATTTCATTATTACGGTGTAGCAGCTCATAATATTATTAAATTCAGACGTAATATACACAGATTACGCGTTTAGACGTTGAGTTGCATACACCAGTCTGTTATATCATATCACACCACATAACGATAAAATTTGGTGTTGTGTTCGTACAAAAATCCTATTTTTATACATTATTACTACATTAAACGAGCAATATTTGTATGTATATATATTTGTATCTACTCACGTTCTTGAAAACGGCTCTAAAGATTTCGATGAAAGTTGCAATATAAGGAAAATTCTGTTTCTCCGTATTTTCACCAGCAGAGCTCGGTCGCCGAAAGTTTAGAACAAGCTGGCTACCTAGAATAATGACATGGCAGCCTGGAATTAGTATGTATTATATTATGGTATAATTAGTATAAACTTTATTTTCTCCAGAGCAGAGCTCGGTTGCCCAGGTACTTTACTAGGAAATGTAACAAAATATGCAATAATATCAACCTAATATTGTCCCACAGCAGTGCAAAAGCCTCTTCTCATACAGAGAAGGCACGAGCATTGATCACCACGCTTGCTCAAGACAGGTTGGCGATCATAGACTTACATTACCTATACAGGGCGTCCCAAAATCATAATTTTCCTTTCTTTTAAAATACTATGTTACTTAAGAAGAGTTATTATTTTTTGGCCATTCTTTCGATTGGCATCATAAAAGTAGGGGTGTTTTTTTTTTACATTTAAGTCGGTTCGATTCCCAGACGAGGCAAGTAATTTTTAGAAAATCTTTGAATGCAGAATTACTAATTTTTAAAAATAACATAATGTCTTCTTTCAGCAAAATACCCTATCTACGATATTTAAGGTACTTTCCCTTCATGTCCCATAACTTTGGGACGCCCTGTATATAGGTCCAGGTTTCCTCACGATGTTTTTCGAAAGTACATATGAATTGAAAGTCACATTGGTACTTGCCAGGATTTGAATCCACAACTTCGTGTATGAGAGGCGAGGAATCACGTGACTGAGCCATCACGACATTAAATGTTAATGCAATAATAATAAATGATGATTAATGGACCTCAAAACAATACACTGTCATCAATATTTGGCAACTTAAGTCAATAGTATTCCTGACTTGAGTAAACTTCGAAGATAATAAAGAGCAGATGGTATTTCATATTTATTTTCAATAAAGTCTCGAACATCGTCTTGAAAAGCAAGAGTTAATTCATTTTAGTACTGTCGTAACTGTTAAATTTTCTCAAGGAATTGACTAACAATCTGACTCAGGCTAAACTAGAGCAATTTTGAATTTATTAATACACCCACACAGATTTGAGTAGTGCTTAAATTTTTATGAACTTATGGCGAGTACACACTAGATCTTTTCCATGGAATGTAACATTCTTGCGAATGCTCGATGGTGTGTTCGACGAAATGTTTATTTACTTATTTATAAACATTTAGAAAGAAAGAAAGAAAGAAAGAAAAAGTATTTATTGAGACTCGCACAAGGAAGAAAAAATTAAACTAAACACCTTCACCTTAAAACATTAATAAAAAATAAAAGAAAAAATAAAAACAAGGTAAAAAACCAAAAACAGAAAGTCCTGTACGAGGCCAAAAGGCTCCTATCTCAGCATATGCTGCGACATTTAAAAAACGTACGTTCGTATTTTTAATTAATGTACACCAGAAAAATACATAATAATAAATAAATAAAACACGAAAAGATATAGGTGCAACAGTCGCTCGCTCGGTACAATAATCGCTTTCTGCGATCTCTTCCAGGCAACCTTGGACTGGACAGTAAAGATACATAAATAAATATATACAGTACCAACATCTCGGAAAATGGGTTGGTACCATCTGACGGCCACGTTTAGCACCACAAGCGCTCATTTGTCAAAATAAATCAAATAGCGCGCGCTTCTCCGGCTTGCTGTTACACACTTCCGTCCCTTTTCACGAAATCACTCCCGCAGATTGCAGAAAAGCGAGGAGAAAGATGTTACACATCATTAATATGCTAAATGTTCGTGGTGTGATTCCTTTCTGTTTTGCTTTCCATTTCCATTTAGCGTAGAACGTTTTTCCCATGCTCGTCTATGTGCTCCAAGAAATGTTACACACATTCGCTTGCTCCCCGAAGCGGTCTCATCAAAGCGTTCTTGTATTCTGGTGACTATTTTGAAAAAAAAATTTGCACCTTTTCTAGGTTTATTGTTCTCGTTGAGTGTAAACGACGATAGAATAATTTAATTTTAAACAAAACATTATGAACTGTCAAGAAAAAAAAAATGCTGTTATTTTTTCTCTAGTTCTTTGTTCGTTTGGTCTAATTTCACATTTAAAAGTAAATGCTCAAATAAATGTGTACCCACCTTTATGTTGATGATGTCAAGAAAAATATTCATTGATAAAAATGTTACATAAATGTAATGAAGTTTATTATTATTTCTTTCATCATAATGACGAGTATAATTAAATTCCATTTTTAGTAAAGTAAGAAATTGTCATTGCGCTCAAGTTTATAAGTAAAGAAAGTACAAAAATTTGTTACGGTACACTGGTTTTATGAAACCTCTATTTGACTTTAATTATATTCGAAGAGTAGAAAATATTAATGTATAAAGTTGGTTTGATAGTGAAGAAGTATTCAAGAACATAGTTTATCACAACAGCATAGAACATATTTTATTTTAAATTTCAAATTTTGAAATTTTTCAGTAGCAGCCCGGAGTATGGATTTGTGCCCGGATGATGGCAATAGGCTTGCCCCTATTACATGGGATTTAACTTATCTGGCGAAATTTGGGTGTAGTATAGGTACAGGCGTAATGATAAGTTATGTTTGAAGATCTTCCTTTTTCTTCTAATCAAGTGTTGATATTTGTTATGATGATGTTTAAGTCCATATCTCTCTAAATCCTACATATTTTTCTGTTCCTTTCTTCTTATCTGTTTATATGTGTGTACATAAATTGTTAAATAAATAAATAAATAAATAAGGCCTTTTTTCAGGTCCTAGAGTCCAGGACCTGGACAAAGGCCTCACTATTTTCTATCACGTCGGGGTCACCAATTAAGAGATATGAGGAACAGGGTGTAAAGTTCACTCTATAGAAAAGGGAGGATCCTCCGACCAGACGGGTGTCGTGTCTGGCGAGCAACTGCTCAATGATTGAAGTCGGGGAAGTTATATATATGATATTCGCGCGGTTAACTCTAATAGCGCGATGCAGGATTTGTGTGACGTCGTCAGAATTTCGTGTGACTTCAGGTCTTTCATGCGTAATTCACATGTGGCGATGTGGATGCCACCACACTGACTTCCTATCCAGAGTTCCCAAGAACCAATCATTATTAAAGGAGTTAAGCTCATCCCACGTTTTTTAATTAAGGGGTCTGTTAAAACTGACATGTCTCATTATTTGTCTATAGGTTATTGTAGTCATATTTTAGTTTTTGATTATTGTTTGCTTGTATCTTGCTGTTGATTTTTGACATATGGTTTTTTAATTATGTTTGCATAGTATTTAACATTTTTTTTTATTGAATTATTATTTCCTAATTTAAATTGAATTGCATGTATTTTAATAATATTTTTTTGTGTATGCTTATGTTTTCATGTTAAGTTATATTCGAACGCAATGAGAATTGTTACAGAATAAATGAATTGAATTTTAATTAATTGGTCATAAATCTGTTTTAACTTGAACTTTCATTCCACAGAAATGTAATTTCAACTATGAATACCAAGAAGAAACATCTTTAGAACAGTCCCATTTGAATCTAAATCTTTTAAAGGTACAGGTATAGATACCATTAGTTTTTACAGCATTGATACACCCAAATGTGTACTAGTTTCCTTGCAATTCCGTATTCAATTGTTATTGTTCTGATATCACACATTACCATTTTCCCTATTGTCCTTATTACAGTTATCTACTCATCCGAATTTTCATCTTAACTTTGCATCAGCAAGGTTGAAATTCAATCAGTAGTAGATGTTCCTAAGTGTTACAGTGGTAGAATAAAGAGTATGAAATAAGTTGAAAAAATCCTCGTCGTGGAATTTAGAAAAGATGTCTGGTTTTATTTTTAGAGCTGGTTTCTTTCTATCCGGCACGGACAGCCAATTTTCCGTCTATCTAAAGTACATAAAAATTCTTATTGTTGATCTACGAATGAATATTTAATTATTTATTCGCTGAATGAGAATTGGATTTTTGGTGTGTAACATCTTTTCTCTCGCTTTCCTGCAATCTGTGGGAGTGATTTCGTGAAAAGGGACGGAAGTGTGTAACAGGAAGCCGGGGTAGCGCGCGCTATTTGATTTGACCAATGAGTGCGTGGTGCTAGTGTTGGCCGTCAGATGGTACACACCCATTTTCCGAGAGGTTGGTACTGTCAGCCAAGATGTCAGATGTTACACATCTTATGCGGCTACTATAAGGCTCGGATGCTTTTTTTTGTTGGTGCCTTAACATGAATTATATTTATAACGTTGGAGAAATTGTACAGAATAATTCAATTAATGCAAAGATCTAATATAGACATAATAAGCCAATAGATTAACACTGATTGGTGCATTGATTGAATTCAATTATGAAACCACTAATTCCTAATCAGTCACGACCTAATTAGGTATGCTGTAATGAGAATAGAAATTCAAGAGATGTAGACATCACTACGATCAATTTTGCTTTCCTAATTTTAAGTAGTGTAGAAGTAGTTGTATATTAAATTAGTACTGTAATTCTATCTCTCGTGAGTGAGCCAGGTAACATTCCTTTACAAAATGGGAAAAATATATTATCACAGTTAACAAATTATTTATACAGAATTGTGACTTTTTGCCGTCTCATCCCACACCTAATTTATTAAGATCATATCATCATTAAAAATTCATCATTATCATTATTCATATCAAAATATTTCTTTAAAATGAAACATGTAAAGCCCAGGCGGACAATTACATTATTCTTCACAAAAAAACTAAATACAAAAAAAAAACAACTTCGTAAAAAACACTACAAAGTGAAAAATTAAATTCGTGTTTTGCGACCGACTTCCGAAATTTAAGTTATTTTTCACGTTGTAGTGATTTTTTTGGAAGTATCTTTTGTTTTTGTAGTAAGTTATTATTATTCGCTTTTAGTTGTGATACCTACCTACCCCACACAAATTCGAATACTACTACCTGTTATGTAAATAACAGTGACAGGAACTTATTATAACACCTTCCACATTGACTAAGTGGGAAAACTACGAATGATTGAAACTAACTCAAAAACTACGCAAGCAAAGTTAATAAAATTTATAGAAAACCACCGCGCAAAATTCCTCTGCCAAATGAAAAACACTTTTCAAAATCGCTCCACAAGAAAATATCAACGATTATATATTTAAAAAAAATACAAAGTCGAACATAGAACCTCCTCCAATTTTGGAAGTCGGTTAAAAAATAAAAATCAATTCTCCAGAACTAATTATCGAAAGTAAAGCGTCCGGTGAAGATGACAAAAACAGACAAGTTAAAATAACCATTGGCTATCCACGCAGAATACCGGAATACCAGCGTGGTGTACGTTGTCACAAAGGTGGGAATTTGTGGGTGCATACGACTACAGAATGTTAGCGGGCATGTGGCGATTATCTAGCTAAGGAGTATACTCCGAAATTCTAAGTGGGTGAGCAAACTTATCAGGTTGAAACTGCACTAGAATTCCTGAGTCTTGGGTTATGTTATGTTGTTACTGTTAACGTTCTTGTTCGCTGTAGAGTTTAGAATTTTAACTAAGTTATTTTGAAATTATATTTATTGTTGCTTCTTTTGTTTTTTGAGCGTTGCTTTGCCATCAACTTTATCAATTGTGTGAAGAAAATACAGAATTTTTAACTTATTTGTTTATATAAGCGGAAAATAAATTCGAATATTTTGCACAAAATATTTTTTACATAGAACTTACTCAATACACACTAACAAATATCTTGTCCTCCCACGCAATGTGTCCAAACAGAACAGTTTCAGAAAATAGATGACCCTCCGAAAGTTTGTCGCAAATATAAGTTTCTAGACCAATTCTAGCCTCCAGAGTTTTCTAATCAAAATTATTAGCACGTTTTTGGCACAGTTTTGGGTCAAGTGGTGCTGTTGAAGGCCGGAATAGATTTTCTGAACACGGATCCAGTTTTACGAGTTTAACGTAATATGTTTTGGTATATATCAAATTCAATTGAAGTGTGTGGTGGTTTCAAAGCACGGATTATATGATTAGTAGTCGCGTTACTACATCAAAGGAGGAGGTAATAATATACTGCTGTGTGGAATAGGAGTGAAATGATAGGGTAGTGAAGAAACTGTCATATTTATGAATTACATCATTATGTTTATCACGTAATGTTATTGATGGTGAGGTGACTGATCATAATGTTTGTAAATCCTAAATGTTAAAAATCGAAATGGTTTTTTAAACTGCGCAAAGAAGAAACAAACCTCAATATGGAATAGGTTTTAATCTTCGCAAATTTTTTTGTATGGAGCAAAATTAGCTTCAAAATAGTTTCTATATCTGACAAGGTCTAAAATTTACATCTAACCGTAACTATAACACTTAACATTTTAGAACAAAAATAAAGAACATGACAAATTCCTCTCAAATGTTCCACGTCAGCTTAAACAAGGCGTTGGACTACCCAAAATTGGACTTGTGACTACCATATATTGAAAATAGTAGTCTTTTTCAGCCGATATAGGTCTCAAAGAAAATACTGTCGAAGTATTGAATGAAGAGGGTTAAACATGTGGCTGACGTCTTTTTAATGGTGAGCTGTCTTTAAAGTCGAATGGCTCAAGAGATGGGTCAGTAACGACGTGTTTAAGGACTACGGGTAAAAAAGCTATCGATGGACGCGATATAAACGTTAGTGAAAAGGATTTGCGAATCACTAAGTAAGAATAAGGAAGCAGTAAGGAATAAATATCATCGACCCATCTTTTTGATGGTCTTCCTCGCTTTATTTTTCCCTTGGGTGGGTTCTTCCCATACTACGGCATGACTCGTCCATACACATATAGCATAGCTTATAGCGACTCGTATACAAAGATATAGCGGGAAATAAATGGCAAACAAAAGTGAGAGATAAAAAACAATGCGTAAAAATGGAGGTCTTTACTCAACACTGGGGTTCTCATTCAAATTAAACTTAATTTGGAAATCGAAATAACAACAATTAGAAAGAAAATACGTTAATTTGCGGTAAACATGACGCAAAAAACAGTTTAGAATACAAAAATGAGAAAAAGTTGGGGAAAGCATGCGTCACATCCACGCAAATCGGCTATCGCTCAGCATTATGCTACGACCCTATGCAAGATAGAACCCCAGTGACAACCGGCGCCGACGTAATCACGTCAATCGGTGCAGCAAACAAATATTAAGACGCTGTACCAGTACAACGTACTTAAAGAAAAATAATTTATTAAAATTAAAATGTGATGCAATATACTAAATAGACATAGAAAGATGTAAAAGAAATAGACATACTTTATTCTATGTTACGAGAATATCATGCTCAAAAAACCTTTTACGTTTTATATAGTGGCAACATTTCGACGCGTCTTATTTGACGTTCATACAAATTGTGATGTAAGAAATTACAAAATGGCACAATTATGCAAAAAATAATCTTGTCAGTTAAAATTTATTTAAACTTAATATTAAATACCATCATTAAAATATTGTAATAGATCTCAAGAGAAGACATAATTATGTTATTAAAATTGAAAATTGATTAATATATTAACTTTGGAACATATTAACAAAATATTGTAAAACTGCATGGAAAAAAATAAAAGGCTTCTAAAAATAATATTAATAAAGAGTAAATATAATCTTTATAAAATTAAAAATAAAGAGTGAATGTAAAGACGATTTTTTTTAATCAAATAATCCTACCAATATTTTTGTGGCTATCTCAGCGGAGACTAGCAATCGATGCGGGAGATATGACACCAATATAGTAATTTTAAAAAGAAGGCAAAAATGGTTCGGATAGATTTACTTAAAAAAACATCGCTTACAATAAAATTACCACCAAATAATACTGATAGTCTATACTATCAGTACATATTATTTGTACGCGTTAGATTCGCGGCTATTACTATTAATAGCCGTGAATCTTACGCGTGTGCATTGATCATTACACACTCGGCTACCTTATCGCTTTAATAAAACCGCGTTGTGTGTAATGACCAACACAGCACACTTGTATCATAATGCACAATTATTAAAAAACATTACGAAAAATATTTTATTATTATTTTAAGTCTGTAAGTTTTTAAATATGTACATGATTTTATACAGATTTTTAATAAATAAGGAAAGTGTTTTACTTATAAGATTGATATCGTTGCTGTAGTAATTCCTTTATACGAAACTAGCTGTGCTCCGCCGTTTAATTTAAAAGAAATCCGATGCTTAGCGTTTTTTCTGACTTTTTTTTAGTTTTGCTCTGCTCCTAAGGGTCGTAGCATGATGATATATACCCTACCTCAAGAATTTGGCAATAAAATGCAAAATATTTTTTTTTTTTAATCCGACTAAAGAAACAAACTCTTCAGCTTTAATATGTTAGTATATATCTATATGGAATGAAATAAAGTCTCATAGAAAAACTTTTAAAAACTTCCATGACTTTCACACTAGAATAATTTTCCTTTCAAAATCTTCCCAACTCCGTCCACTCTATGTTGCTCCGGCTCTGATGTTCAAATTTTATTCCCTCTATTACAACTGCGCCCAAGTTCCTTTTTAAAAGTTTCTTTCTATTTTTTTTTCACCAACCATATTCTTTGTGAATACAATGAGCTAATGTATAGTTCTGTGAAAGTTTCTAGTATATGTACGAGTTTCAGAAGCTTGACTTTGCTTTGCTTGGATGACTGTCTTTGTTGAAAATGTGACCCAATTTTCTTTTGTTATTTTAAAGGTTCTTTTGTTGTTGTATCTTTATCTTCATGATTCATTTATAAGAAGTCTATCCGATCGGATCAACGTTTTAGTTTGATATTTCGAAATACCGTTCGGCTTACGTATTTTCGCGCAAAGAGCTCATGATTGAGGGCTTCGTTCGAAATAGTCGGGAATGTTCGGAATAATGTCTGGAGTGTCAAGTCCCGTAAATCTATAAAAAAATTGCTGTGACTTAATTAATTTCGTACCTACTGATTATGACCTACCCTCTATAGCCTATTTCTGTAATATTACCATTAGAATGGAGAGCAGTGGTGGCTCAGTGGTACCGGCCCCGACCAGGCGCTTTACTTTGTGTAAATAATTTCATCATCACTGCTCTCGAAACGATGAAGGAAAACATCGTGAGGAAATCGGCATGTCCTAGAACCAAAAATTCGAAGACATGTGACATCTGCCAACCCGCACTGGGCCCGCGTGGTTGATTACCGGCCACACCCTCTCATAGAGAGGAGGCCTGTGTCCCAGCAGTGGGAACATTGTAGGCTGGTTATGTTTACCATAAGAATAATAGAATGTTAATTTAGCTTTGTTCTTTTAGTTTTAACAAAAAAGAAGCACTCTAGAAAGTCTTCGTATTATTTCTTCAAACCATCTCCAAAAATAAATTTTGAAACAAAAACAAAAATACAATTCTACTGAAATTATCTTAACAAAAATGGAATTGTAACAAGATGTCTATTAGTTGAGTAAATACTCCCAACAATTTCAGTGTAAAAGATATCTTTTGAATTCAAATATCCCCCGAGTTTTACTTATTTCAATAAACAATTTATTCAAAATCTAGAGCCCTTGATGTCTCTTGAAATAATTTAGTTGTCAGTTAATTGTAGTAGCTTTTTAATCTAAAATCTTTTAAGTATAAACGTACTTTGGAATTCAATTAAGACAAGATGAAAAAACTTTGTGCTGATATTAAAAGGATTTGAAATATAACTTATAAATGTAAGTAGGTTTAGTCGACATCGTAACTGCTTTGCCATATGTGACAACAATTCCCAATAAACTGAAACTTCAAGCCGAAATACGTCCGCTACGGGACATAGGCCTCCGCCAAGCAGGGCCACTTCGACCGGTTCTGTACTTCTAGCATACAGCAATTCCCTTCGCGTCAGCGGAGGCCTTCCAACGCTACGTCTTCCGATACGCGGTCGCCACTCCGGAACCTTTCGGGCCCATTGGTCATCTATTCTACGAGCAATGTGCCTGCCCACTGCCATTTGAGTTTATCAATTTTTCGGGTTATGTCGATTACATCTTCATTTCTGATTCGATCACGTAAGGAAACTCCTTAGAGTCGCATAGGCTTCACACTATCTAACTAACACATAAACAAAAAGACCCTTAGGGCTTAAACAATTACAATCTATCAGCGATTACAATGATGGAAATGTCAAAAATTATGTATTGGATTAACATAAACTAGGTACCGAATTAATTATGTCAATCCTTTTGAAAGTCGGTGTAGAAATACAAACGCTTTGAAAGTGATTGCCACTTGAATGTCTCTAGGCGTCTGTCATTTTATGACATACAAGGGGCAGTCACTTTTAGGATGGTATAGAATTTACGAGGTCGACTATACATAACAAGCCTATGTTCCCACTGCGTGGACACAGGCCTTCTCTCGGTGAAAGGGAATGGGCCGTAATCCACTACGCGGGCCCAGTGCGGGTTGGTAGATGTCACATGTCTTCGAATTTTTGATTCTAGGACTTTCCAGTTTCTTCACGATGTTTTCTTTTACTGTTTTGAGAACAGTGGTGATGAAATAATTTACAGAAAGTAAAGCGCCTACCTGGGTTCGAATCTACGACGTACAGTGCCGATTAAAAGTCCATGAGCAATCTCACAAAGCAATAGACTGACGCTTCGGTTTGACTTACGACCTTCTTCTATAAGTTGTTACGGGTGTTTAACATTTTTCGCGCATATTACACGTCCAGTAAAAAAAATCTTTACTTATTCATTATAAATCTACATTCCTTTTAAAGGAAACCAAACATAATAAAGTTATGCTTACATGCATGTAACATTTACAGATCCAAATAAATAAATAAATAAATTGTGCATAAAAAACTTTGTAAATTCTCATTTCCTTCGTTGTCCATTTACTATTTTCGTTAATACATTTGTATTTTAACCAAAAATATCAATATTAATATAAACAAAGTAACCATACCAAGAAACTGTATTAAAAAGCACATGGTTTACACCTAAACAAATAACATTAAATCCGCAATATAATAAAAAAATATTTCATAAAAGTTTTAACATTTATTTTTTCTGATTACCATCGGTTTGAAAGAAAATCTAAATTACAGTCTACATATGCCCTTAAAAATGCTGCATTGCCCCATGCTGCGCCCCGCACACGTCTCAGTCACCCAGCAAACGTCGTAGCGAGTGGACACTTGGTCGTGGTAAAAAAATATTTGCGTGTTTAGTTACGCGGGAGATGATTATTCTGGAATCGTTCTCCTTCCTATCGTCCGTATTACTACGTGAGTATATATGATTTTGTTTACTTTGTAGCTAATTATTGTTTCTTATAATTACCTTCGTAGTTTAGAATATGCATGAGGTTCGAAATTTTGATATTACTTAGGAAAAAATTAGATAAAGGATTCAAACCTCATTACCTGCTTCCTCACTGCCTTCGTTTACCGTCGTTTTTTAGAGCGATGGTAATGAGGTCAAAACGATGGCAATTAGAAACTTTTTATGTCAGGTCCTTTAAATTTTTTATTGTGCAAACCTTTTGAATATGTTATGTTTGTTAACTTCGGTGTGGTCATGGGCTTTAGTCCCACCCGTAGTAATTTTATTTCTTTACATAATTGTTACTTTAATGAATAATATATAATAAAGAATTAATACTTGTTATTTCATTATTTGATGTTGCTTAAAGATATCAGGTGAGTGTAATTTTAAAACTTTTTATGACGCTTAATTATTAACGATAGGAGCTCTAATATTTTATTTGTTTTTACAGATTATTAAACATTAAGAATGCCAAGGAAAACCAAACAAACATTAGAGCAGAAACGAGAGAGCGATCGGTTACAAAAAAAAAAAAATGCGGAAACTAAGAAAGATCCCGAAAAGTATGCAGAACTGAAGTCCAAAGAAAGGGCAAGATACCTTAAAAGAAAAGAACAGAGAAAAATAAATAGTGTAGAAAATATGACACCTAGACAATTGAGAGTTCAAAAAAAAACATGGAGAGTTAATTCGAAACGTCATTATGAAATAAAAAAGAAAGAAAAAGCTATTTAGCAGTTATTACTAGATAATTCTCCACCAAATAGTCAAACTCAAACTCAAAGCATTTATTTCAAATAAACCAATTACAGGTACTTTTGAATTGTCAAGGGGTCGGTCAGTCAGAAAAATGAAGCTAGTTGCCCATTCCAAAGCGTAGTTGGTACCTATGGAGAAGAACGGGCAAGAAACTCCACGGACACTCTTTTAAATCAAAATATTGTTACAAAATATTGGTTACATCATTCGTGTTGAACTTATACATGTGAGAACAATGTAGAAAGACGTGCAGTGACACTGAGGCAGGCATTTTGAAAAGAGAAATTGAAAAAACGAATAAACAGAAAGATGATTTTTAGTTCTTGTTAAGGACTTTTGATTTTGATCTCATGCTTCCAAAAAATTTATAAATTTAAAAACTTTTATTCTTGTTTAAATTAATAGTAAGCCTGATTTTTAGTTCTCGTTAAGAAGGGCTTTTGATTTTGATCTCATGCTTCCAAAAAAATTATAAATATAGGAACGTGTTCCAAAAAAATTATAAATAAGTTTATTCTTGTTTAAATTAATAATTAGCTTGATTTTTTGTTCTTGTTAAGAAGGACTTTTGATTTTGATCTCAAGCTTTAAAAAAATTTATAAATATAGAAACTTGTAAGTTTTATTATAAAGGCAAAAAGAAATGGCCAATATTATGTTTTGATCATTAAGTACCTATTTAGCAGGTAGTTTAATTTAATTACAACAATTAAGTTAATTGAATTTTAAATATTAAAAATGCATCTTTGTATAACAGTATGTTGCCTTCCATTTATCTTCATTACCCTCGCAGCTCTATGCCTTCACTTCTCACGTCTCACGTCTCAAAATCATTCCCTTCGTTAACTTTCTCATTACCGTCTCATTCTGTTTTTTGTTATGATACTAATTTCATTGTTGTCTATAGAAGGAAGGTGTAAACCACAAAATATTGAAGGATTATACGTATATTAATGGTATTAGAAAAAAAAACAAAGTTATACGACAGTTAATTTGAAATTTAGAAATGTCATGGAATTTGCACGAATTACGCGAAACACCCTTACAATACTGTAGACACGCACATTACACACACACACTCACTTTGTCTGCAACCACTGACTAGTTCGATAATCATCATTCGTTTTTAGTTTCATTCGTCTTGTTCACATAAATATTAAAGTTTAGCAGGTAGACCACAAAAAACTAAGTAAATTATTTCGATTTCTGTGGGGTAGATGCAGTTTGTTACAAGTATTCAATTAATAGAACTTTGTTGGTTCGTGCCGTGATAATATTGATGACGAGCATTTAGCGCAGTGTTGTGGTTATTATTATCAAAAAGCAGGCATAAAATATATTGAAGAGATCAGATCAGATCAGAGAATATTATTGCGCTGCGTAAAAGTGAAGTGAATATCTAATAAAACCGGACTAAGTGTGAGTGTTATCATTTATATATTTCATATTTTACTAAACATAAATCTTAATCAAGGGTATTGTTGATAGAACAGAGGTATTGCTGAGACAGAAGATGCCTTTAAAGTTTTAAATTCATTGTGAGGTTTAATTCGATTAGTGAATAATAAATAATTAGGTATTATGTGTAATAAAAACAATGATTTTCTTTGTTCTAGAGAAATACTGTGACGGTTAAGAGATATGAGGAAGGGGCTTATTATCGAGTAGCAGCGACGTCAAATGGTGAATGAAACAAATGGTTTCATACCAACGAGATATTTTGCTGAATTATTAAAAACACGTCATTATGAACCGTTCGCCGTGCACTCTGAAGGCTTGCATCACTGAAGACCAGCTAGAAAACCGTTTTTGACCTTAAAATATTGACCGTACCAACTTAATAAACAACAGATTCGTTATTGCATGAATTTATGGTAACTAATTTTTTAAGCACGTTTCAATAGGGTGTTTGTCGTATTTCTTGCAGATATACCGAAATTGTTTAATATTATTTTAGTAATAGTATTATTTTAGGATTAAAATTTGAGGTTTAGTTTCAATCTTCTTTTCGTAAAGAAAATGAATACTTAAGCTATAACCTCAATACCAACCAATATTTACTAAAGCCAAATAAAGTTTAAAATAATTAATATGAACAACTGCCTTTAACCTTAAAATCAACAATTTTGTCAGTAGATTTTTTTACATTTTAAGTAGTCTAATATTCTTATTTATTGCTTAATTACTTAGACCATGATCAAAGCTTTATATTTATGGTGCAAAAAAATCCATTTAAAATTTAAAACATTTCAAAATTTAAATATGTCAAAATAATACAAATTGCTTCTAAGTTTCTAGACATCTATTTCACATATTATTCAGGTGAAGTAATGATAAATAATTGTAGCAGTTTGATAACTATACTTAAGTAAAATAAACATAACGAATAAATATTATTTATTTTTTATTATAACATATCACGCATTTTTTATTCTAAACCCTTTATTGCAATAACAACATTAATAAACAGGCAGGATATTTAAAAATATTATTATTGCAAACAAAAATAATAATATTTGCAAAAACAGCGCTGTGATTTACGAGATTAGAACCTTAGCCATCTTGAATCTAAGACCAACGCTTAACGCCTTCTGCTATCTGCACATATAATTTACTTTCGAATTTTAGCAATGCGATACACTGGCGAAGGTCACGCGTACGAGTATGATGCGTGCTAACAAAAGTTATGGAAATATAAGTGCGGCGCCCGCGAACCGTGACGATACGATAGTGTGTAGTGCGAAACTGCGTTCTCTGTGGTGTGTGTACGGCACTCACACCACAGACGTCTGACTGCTTACACATACAAATGTACGGACTATACCGCGTGTTCACAGCAATACGACTCTTAGCGTGCTCATGCACTTTTGAGCGCTTACTGTACAACTCGTAAGTACATCGTGACCGTTACCACTGGCCCACGACTGCTTGATTATACCTAAGCAGAAATGAATAAAAAAGTTATAAGCTATGGACAACAGTATTCAAATTTAATTTATCCTTTTTCTGTCCATAAAGTAAAATTTTGCTATGGCTCTGTTGTTGGAAAACTCAATTCTGTGAATACGCTTTTGTGCATAAAACTTCCTTTGATCAGCAACATGTAGATATGAATGCTATGCGTATAAAACAAGATGAATATATTTCTCTCAATAGTTATGCTAGTAAAGTCACACACGCAGTGACTTTAGTCGCTGGTGACTCACTGACGATTTCTAAATTTCAAATGTATTTTGACATCGCTTGCGTCAAATTAGCTGTCAAAATCCATGTGACGTGAGATTTTGAAATCGCCAGCAAGTCACCGGCGACTAAAGTTGCTTTATGTCGACTTAAATCTTTGCGTGGGTCTGTGTACCTATAACATGAACGAATTTTAAATCATACCGGCACACAGTTTATTTGACCAGCCTTACCAAGGGGTATTGTGTTACCCAGTTACCGGATTGTGGAGGTCAGATAAGCAGTCGGTTCATGTAAAATATTGGTATTCAGCTGCATCGAGTTGGACTGGAAGCCGACTCCAACATAGTTGGGAAAAAGCCCAGATGATGTTAAAATTTATTTGACGTCATATCTTTTAGGTGTCTACCTAGTGCTTTGTTTTAACATACCAAAAGTCAAATTCCACGTACCTCCAGTGTCTACACACAATTGTATAAGTTTTAATTAAACTCAAGAAATAATATATATTTTCTTTATCTTTCAGGTATGTGCCAGCGCAAGATGTTTTAATATACGGGCAGAAGTTTTGTCGTTTGAAGGTAACAAGCAAATTATATTGTAAGCCGAGTTTATGTTAGTTTGGTCTGGCTCGGGAACCCAGATGTTGAGTTGCTTGAGGTTTTAGTATTTAATTACATTACCTACTTTATTTTGTTTGTTCTTACTTACAAATTTATGAGAATTCTTTGGAGAACGCAAAGTATAGGAAAACCATTTTTTTTTAAGCTATTGCATAGCTTTTATCGCGGGCTTTGAACGCGGTGACCGAATAAAGAAATTCCGTAACGAAAACAACCTAACACCCCCCACTCCACCTACCATGTAATGACGGATGATGACATAAAACAAAAATTACGTTCCCATGACAACATCACGAACGTAATTTTTGTTTTATGTCATCATCCGTCATCATCCCAAGTGTAGCGTTGACAAATAGGAAGTATGGAGGTTACAAATGCTATGCAATAGCTTTACCGCGGCAGTCCCCGAGTGCCACACGTTTTTTTTTTTTTTTTTTGAGTGAATTTTAATACTCAATCTGACGTTTACTTAAATTTTAAAAAGACAAGGAATGAAAAGTTCAAATTAGATATTTCTTCTCCGCCCTCGAGCTTGTGACCAACAAAAGCATTGAAGTTACATAGTTACTGTCTAAATGGATATGCTGTTTGCATTTGCTAGCGTCTTGTTGATGTGATTATATTGAAATTAACTCGCGTTGATCCGGCGTTGGTGTAGCGGTCACGCAGCGCTTACGCAATGTCAACGCTTTCTCTTTTACGACAAAGGCTCAATAGCAGTTTGACGCCTGTGCTGAACATATACTCCGTGTGAAAATACTCTTAAATATAGCTCCTGACAAAAGAAAAATAAATAACCAACAAAAACAGAAGTAATTACGTAAAGCCATGTCACAACTACCTCCATTAATTTGTTCACAAACGTATAAGATTCCCCTAATTCCCAGAATCGGACAGACTTATACAAATCCGTTGAGACGGTATTCCTTTAGACAATTAGCTATGCCTCGTGAACAAATGGCGAGCGTTGGGATATAGCGGCACAGATTCTGTTTTATCTACATTCTAATCTTTGATGCCCATTCGAATCCTCCGTTTTTAAGTTATTTTTTGGACATGGTAGGTAGGCCATTAGAGTAGTACAAGTGATTAAAGAAACGGTCGAAATAAATACCTGGGTGCACTTCTGTTGAGTAGCACTTGTGAATATGAACAAATTTTATTATGGGAACAACAAAGAAATATATAAAAAATACTGCTTTGCTATAAATGATAAAATGATGAATAGGCTCGCCCCCTATTACACGGGACTTAAAACCAGGCACTCTAAAGATAATTTCCACGCAAGCTCCGCCCCCATGCACCCTGGCACTCCTCTATGTGCTAAACGCTAACACATCAGTAATAAAGTTGAATATCGCGTACGTTCTTTGATCGTGTTCGAGCACGGAATTAAATGGCGTAAATCTCAGTTCTTATTTCGTTTAAAAATAACGTAATAATTGATCTAGAGAAAAAAAATCTTGTGGCTGGATAATAAACTATATTTTCTCACTGTAAATACTTATTATAGACATAAAAGCCGAGTAATCTTGATTTTATTTAAATAATCTTTAAACGGACGTCTCGTTACAAATTGATTAAAATTTCTGGAAGACAAAGTCATAAGCAGAGTAATATTCCACTTATTAATGGAAGTTTCTGATTAGAATGACGAGATTGTATGTTTAGGACCAAATCTAAATTAAAAACGGGACACAAGTTAGAATATGTGCTTTTAAATTTATAATTTTTAGATTCTTGATGGACTTATTATTTATGGTATCAAATAATACATAAACTCTAACCATATTATAATGTTAATCAATCTTATAGGAAAATTCATTCAAATGTTATCTATTACATTTATTACTAGCTTCCGCCAGTGGCTTCGCTCACGTGATATCTTTATAAATAATAGCCTGTTACTCAGTGATAATATAGCATTATACTGGTGAAAGAATTTTTAAAATCGGTCCATTTGTTTTTGAGCTAATTCATTACAAACAAACATAAAAAACTTCTCTTTAAAAATTAGTTTAGAAATACTTTTCGTATGTGTTTGTGTAACCACGTTATTCTTCTAAACTCCGCAACGGATTTTGATACAGTTTTCACCATATAGAATTTATTTTGTAAGCTTAATTTGTATAATAATGAAATCTCAATGCTTTTTAAAGTCTCCAAAACCATATGAAGTAGGAACTGGCCGTTAGTTTTTAGACAAAAGTTGCTTCAGAAACATGTGTAGAAAGAAAATACGAATAAACTTATTAATCATACATTAGGTAAGTTTCACTACAATCATATTATTATTTGCTCCATCCATATTATAATACGCGAAGAAGAAAAAACATTAATATATTATATAAATAATAATTATTCCTTACTAATCTATATCGTGTTCCAGTGTTCGATTAGATTAATGTTAAGCTCGCTTCGTGGTTATTATTCGCAAGTCAGAATACATAAATTGTCTGTCTTATATTGATTCTATGCTTATTACTAATGTAGACAATATTAATTTAAGACTACAGGTTATTGTAGAGCTAAGTTTGGAATATCTGTCTAGTTGGAGCACATCGTTTATAGAAGTGTTGTGGATGTAAAATTATTTACATATACTGTGTGACTAGTAAATTGATTAAACCTAATGTTAATGTGGTTGAGCTTTCCTAATTTTTCTTTAATTTCCCAAAAATGTTAAATATAAAATTAATTTCATGGCAAGTAAATCTATCATGGTTATGTGTATCAGACTCAATATTCTACTCCTTCAAGTAAACGGATGTTTGCACCAAAAACAAAACAAAAGAATTCAGCAACCCTTACTTAACTTGAATTACTAACCCGTCCCTATTTGAAAGGATTGAATCCTTTCAAATAGGGACAGTTCTAGTCAAAAAACGTCTTAAAAATAAAGCTGGCTGTAGATAATTGTTCACCTGTGACCCTTAAGCGATACTTCTCCGATTTCGCCTCCCACTCGTGCCGAAGACATTACGCCAGACCCAACAAATTGCGTTATAGCTAAATTAGATTCTCTCTGAGCCCCTAGGGTCTCTGTAATCCATATAAAGCCATGTTGTAACCGACCATGAGTGGATTTCAGTTTGCAAATTTGTCCGTTCCATGTAAATGTAAGTCTTCATTCAGGAATCCAAAAAAATCAGGAAATATTAATACATTTTCCATCCTCACAATGAATGACGGAATAAAATAATTCAATATTCAGTGGATGAATTGGAGTATTGGATTGGTTTTATTGAAATTTCATTTAAATACGATAGTGTGGTTATGGCCCAATTTTAGAACGAAAGTGCGGATGACAGATATTATAATAATGTGGCTGGCTTTACGGGTCGTGTAAAGTAAATAATAATGATATTTGTGTTTTCAGAAATAGATTCATACAGACTGTCAAATAGATTACCTCTTTATTGCATGTAGCTCAGAGGTGTAAGGGTTTAATAACAATGACGCTCCATCAACAAAAACATAGAATACAGATAAGAAAAATAAGAACAAGATACCGGTGATTACATCTTAACTATCCTAACTAATATTATAAATGCAAAAGTGAGTTTGTTTGTTACGCTTTCACGCTATAACGGCGGAACGGATTTGGATTAAATTTGTCACATTGTTAGACCACGACCTTTTTTTTTTTTTGTGTGGGAAAAATATCAAATAACTTCTCCCGCTCTGGGTGGAGCGGGAGGGCGTGTCAGACTCTTACTGACTAAAACCCACCCGTGTTCCTTCAGTTGCCATGTTGCCGGGGGGCCACGATATCCCTATTGGCCCATATTCGCAGTCCCGGTAGGAATTGGCCCTAGCGGACCCCGTCAATTCTGCTGACATCTCTTTGAGGCGCGCGAGGAACACAACGCGCCGTCGACCCGGGCTTGGTCCTTATCGGGCGGCGAGCTACCCATTGCTCACGGACCGCAAGCCCGCGCCTACGGTGGCCGGAAATCTGCCTGTGATTCCCGATGCCCAGGGCATTGGAGAAGGACATAAGATATCTTTTATCTCGATTTTCCCACGGGATCGAGACTTATGCGGGTGAAACCGCGGGGTGCAGCAAGTAATAATAATATTTGCGTTTTCTGAATCAGTCAAATGTATCACCTCTTTATTACATGTAGCTCAGAGGTGTTAGGATTTAATAAAACTTTTTACAAAAAAAAAAACAACCGACTTCCAAAAAAAAAACACTACAAAGTGAAAAATAACTTTAATTTCGGAAGTCAGTTGTTTTTTTTTGTAAAAAGTTTTTATTTTTCACTTTTTAGTTGTGGTACCTACCCCACACACATTCGAATACCACTACCTGCTCCCAGTGACAGGAACTTATCATATCATCTACAGATTAAGTGGGAAAAAAATACGTATTTTGTAGTTAACTCAAAAACTACCCAAGCAAAGTTAATAAAATTTATATGGGACCAATTTGGGAGCATACCCTTTCAAACAAAAAAAAAAATCAAAATCGGTCCACATATAACGGAGAAATCGGTGGACATACATAGAAAAAAAAAAAAAAAACAAACAAACATACGCGACGAACATATAACCTCCTCCTTTTTGGAAGTTGGTTAAAAAATGACGCTACATCATCAAAAACATTTAATACAGATAAGAAATAAGAACAAGATACCAAAAGAAAAAAGAAAGAAAGAAAATACATTTATTTAGCACAGACAAAAAGATTACCAATGATTACATTTCTGGTAAAAGAACTGAATGAACCTCTTTCACTAATTTTAACTAACTCACACTTAAACGTTACCTACAATACACCAAAGCAATTTGCAAATTTCAAGTCCTGACGTAACAGTACACATAAATTTTGTTGTTGTGTCTAAACAAGGCAATTCTGCGTTCTGACATTAATTTAAACGCATTCATAACCACTTTACTTAGACCTCCCGAATTTGGCTTGGATATAATTAATGCTTAAACTAACTGCGCGGGTAAACCAACTTCACGCATTGTTTGTTATTTGACTTTATTTTCTTCTGAAGTGTGGGAACTATGGGAAGTGTTTAAATAGGTTTCAGCTATTCTGTTTCACCATCGAGTGTGTTTGTAGTACTAACAGCCACTTCAATGGAAATATTTACATTTCCTTATTCAAGGAAATGTATAAAATTCCGTTTTTAACCGACTTCAAAAAAAAGGAGGAGGTTCTCAATTCGTCGGGATTTTTTTTTTTTAATGTATTTTCCCTGATTACTCGAAGACCGCTGGACCGATTTGAAAAATTATTTTTTTGTTTGAAAGGGTATACTTTCAAGTTGGTCTCATTGTCATTTGGTCACGATCTGATGATGGGATCTTGGAGAAATCGAGGAAACTCTTCAAATATTATAGGCACATCTATAGCGATTTGGGTATTTTTGATGAGCAAGTGACATAAGGCTATTGTAACTTAGATAAATTACAAAACAAATCACTAAAAAGTGAAAAATTTTTTTTTTTTTACAAAAATTCAACCGACTTCCAAACTACAAAGTGAAAAATAACTTTAATTTCGGAAGTCGGGGTCAAAAAACTAAAATACTGATCCAAAGACACTGACTTCCGAAATTAAAGTTATTTTTCACTTTGTAGTTTGGAAGTCGGTTGTATTTTTTGTAAAAAAGTTTTTTACAACAGCACTATAATT
Organism: Agrochola litura; assembly: GCA_949152395.1. NCBI lineage: Eukaryota > Metazoa > Arthropoda > Insecta > Lepidoptera > Noctuidae > Agrochola > Agrochola litura. The sequence continues at coordinate 3,729,305 of OX424506.1, forward strand.
TAGATGTTTCTAGTTAATTAGATAAATCTCAATGATAATGTAGTTGAAGTGAAACAAAAACAAAAAGATCTGGTATTTTTCCGCTAGGTTTAGTCAATCAACATCGTAATATCGCCTTGAATCCAAGATCATTGTTTATCTATATCCAAACAAAATCGTTAATTTCTAAATCAAGAGCCTGTTTATTCAGAAGCCCTTCCACCCAAAGTTATTCAAACGAACGGATTCTATTCCAAAATAAACATTCACCAATTATCTTCGAAAACTAGATGTCAACGTGACATTATTTTAACATTTGAAACGTAGCTGGAGTAGTACGAAATCCGTGTCTCATAATATATGGTCTAGCAAAATTCCATCTGAGTACCACCTTTCAACTTCGGGATAATTTTAATTCGTGGCAGCTCTCACGAGGTATTTGTCTGCGGTTTTTGCTTATACTATGTTTGTCTTGATTAGTGAGAAACTGTTTTGAGTTATTCCGAATTTGGAAGTTAATTAATGCGGTTAAGGAAGGCTGGTTTGAGATTTATTATTTCTATTTGGTGAATGAATTGTGCTGTTAGTGCTTTTAATTAGGCACAGTTGAGTGGCTTTGTAAGAAATAATATTGTACATTGAAATTAAAGATGACGAAGGCTAAAATTGGAGCAGCCAAATTCTATAGTAGAGAAACGATTGGTTTGAAAAAAATATGATGTCTCGATGAAGTAAATAACCTTTGTCTGTTACTGACTAAAACCCACCCGTGTTCCTTCAGTTGCCATGTTGCCGGGGGCCACGATCTCCCTTTCAGACTTTTTCACAACCCCGGCAGGCATCGGCCTTAGCGGACCCCGTAAATTCTGCTGACATCTGTTTTAGGCGCGCATGGAACACAATGCGCCGTCGACCCGGGCCTGGTCCTTGTCGGAAAGCGAGCTACCCATTGCTCACCATCCGCAAGCCCGCGCCTATGGTGGCGGAAATCGGCCTGTGATTCCCGATTCCCAGGGCGTCTCCTACTTTTTTTTTTTTTTTGGTGGGAAATTATCAAATAACTTCTCCCGCTCTGGGCGGAGCGGGAGGGCGTGTCAGACTTTTACTGACTAAAACCCACCCGTGTTCCTTCGGTTGCCCTGTTGCCGGGGGTCACGATTTCCCTATCGGTTTTCTTCGAACCTCCGGCAGGCATTAGCCCTAGCGGACCCCGTCAATTCTGCTGACATCTCTTTGAGGCGCGCGTGGAACACAACGCGCCGTCGACCCGGGCTTGGTCCTTATCGGACGGCGAGCTACCCCAAACCCGCAGGGCGTCTCCTCCTGCGGCGGTAAGGGGCGCGAGGGCGCGCAATTTGCCTATAAATAAAATAAATAACATTCGTTTTCATTGATACAAAATGTCCATTCATTATACTGATATATTTTTGCAAATAGACTTGAACTAACTGCTAACAACCTGCAAAACTAAAGCTTAAAATCGAAAATCATGAATGTCATGTTACTGTCAAAAGCTTTACGGTTTGTGCTTTTTACAGTTCAACGATAATCTCTCGTTAGCTGTTACATTTATAGCAGACTAGTTTCTGCCTACGACTTGACTGAAATGAAAATCTGTTATTTATTACACCTAACTGATTTGATTTTACTTTAGCTTAGATTGTGTCTTATTGCAGGAGAAAACCTTTTTTCTCTTCTTCCTCTTAACCTTATCTTTTTCTATCAGATCCAACTTCATAGAGAAGAGATATGTTATGTTATTTTCTTTAAAAAAATATTTGAGTTTTCTCTTCGTCTACAGTACATTCTGCTTTTGGATCCCATCCAGCACTATATTTCTTATCCCTACCTTCATGAACATTCGCTGTTGGTACTTAGCCGTTACAGACGACATTTATGACTGGACCAGCTGATACCTTGAGAACGGAATGTGAGCTTGGTACACTAACCGACTTAGTAAGATAACTCATGTCCATAACTATGCTAACTACTCAGCCGGTGTCTTGGAAATTTGTATGAATTTCGGAGAAAAGCTAGTGTAATTATTATAACGGGCTAGCTACCTGCTAATTAATACATAATTATTAAGGTACATATAACTTGATTATTTTATTTATATATACTTTATTGTACACCACAAAAATACATAACAAAAAATAAATCAAACACAACAAAATATACAATGGGCGGCCTTATCGCTTTCCGCGATCTCTTCCAGGCAACCTTGGAATGGACAGTGATTTGCCTGGACATAAAATGGGGCTGTCGTTGGTGCAAATAATAAGTATATTATATACTAGAATAGATACACAGATATATACATATCCTAAATAATATATACATAAATACATACATACTTACTAAATATATAAGCAACAAAAATAAACGAAGACTGTAGATTATTATTTAATAGTTCTTATGACTTATTCCACTACAAACGAAAAAAAAACAAGAATAAAACCTTGTGCTAAGTTTGAAACCTTTATACTATACCCTAGTCCGTAACCAATTGCCATACTGAAATATAAAGGTTTATTAATGCTGTGTACAAAAGCTACCAATTGTAGTGGTTTTTAAGCTATTGCATAGCTTTTATCGCAGGCTTTGAGCGCGGCGACCGAATCTAGAAATTCCGTAACGTAACGAAAATAAAACCTAACACCCCCCACTCCGCCTACTATATAATGACGGTTCCCATGACAACGTGATGTTAACGTGATGTCATGGGAACGTGATTTTTGTTTTATGTCATCACGTCATCATCCCAAGTGTAGCGTTGACAAATAGGATGTATGGAGGTTACAAATGCTATGCAATAGCTTTACCGTGGCAGTCCCCGAGTGCCACACGTTTTTTTTTTTTTAACAAGGCTTGAATTTTTACGGTGAATGCGGATTAAAGTATATTTTTACTAGATTAAAAGTTTATTTATTTAAGCATTGTAGCTGAAATTGTTCCCGCGTATAGTGCCGTATCATTTTCCACAAAATAAAATTGAGCTAACAACATATTTTTTGTTGCAAACTGGATCATCAATTTATAGAATATATTTGAACGTTTGCCCCTCAAACAATTATCCTAAAAATGTTAACATGGTAAAAGTTATTTTTATTAAATACTAAATTCAATACAGCCATGTGTTTGCCTGCCAGAACAAATAATAAACTGAATAACAGAACCCTTTGTAATTAACGAAACTTTAACGACGTTGGCAATGGACTCAACAGAAAAAAAAAGAATAAAAACTTATAGTCTATGTAAATTCTCTTGGTGGAATTCACCTTCGTTTTATTCCCATAACTGTCGTTTGACTTTAAACTTTATAAACAAGAGTGTAAAGTTGATTTTGATTTGTAGAAGATGATGGTTTAGTGGTATTTGCATAAATTGTGCGATTAGCGCCGTTGAGTAATAGTTATCCTGGTTAAGATGGGTGACAGTTTACGTCGCATAGTTATTTTAGTTCTAGTTCGTTGTATAGTTTTGTCTAAACGGGGTTTATTTTCAGAGTCATGGCAGTTGGAGATACAACACTAATGTCTTCTGCATTAATGTAAGGTTTTGGATGATTTAATTTCAATTCTGATTTTGGTTGCTAATTCTATCTTACTTTTATTTAAATTCTTATATGCAATACAGTGTGTGTATTAATAACAAGTGAAGACGATATTTTCCCCCAACTTGTTCCTTTTTGTTTAATGTTCAAAATTCACAATATTTTATTTCACATAAACCTACATGGGCACTTAAGAAACTTCAGAAGCTAGGTGCACGGTTCTAACTGGTCGTTTCCTATGAAGAAGAGCCGGCAATAAACTCCACGGTTACTCTTTTTTTAAAAATATTTTTATTGGCTTTAACAATATTTTCAAATAACAGTGTTAATAGGTATGGGAGGACAGTGTAGGCCTTTCAACAAGTATCAGGTACTTAACAAAATAGAAAAGAGTCAACAAATCTGTTCTTTCTTTGCGTTATGTTTACCGCAAATAAACGTATTTTCTTTATTATATTTTTTTCTTTCTAAAGAATAATAATAACTAACCTAACCTAACCTTAGATATAAGTTTAAACAGCTCTCTGACTAAACCAAAATTAGTAGCTGGGCGACCGAGCTCTGCTCTGGTGAAAATAGAGAATGTTCGTTTAATAGTATAGGATAATACTTACTGATTCCATGCTGCCATGATCATTATTCTAATGTCAATAATGTCATGTCATTATTCATTATCTTGTTCTAAACTTTGGGCGACCAAGCTCCGCTCGGATTTAAAAACGGAGAAAACTAATTTTCTCAGATATGAGACCTAGATATATCGATTTTTCGCCCCCGATAACGCCTATTTAGCAAATTTCATCGAAATCGTTCGAGCCGATTTCGAGAACGTGAGTAAAATATATATAAAAAACAAATAAAAATACATACAAATATTGGTTTTTTAATAGTATAGTATGTATTATTTACCTATTTTGAAGCAAAAGCAAAAGGAGTAGGTATGTAAGGATTATAGCAGGTGGAGTTCTGTAGTTTCTGCCTACCCCCATGGGAAGAAGGCGTGAGTTTAAGTATCATATGTATTATGTTGTGTTTGTTGTTGTGTGTTGTGTTTTGCGTGTTTATGTGTGTGTTTTTGTATGTATGTATTATTATGACACATTCTTATACTTTCGGGTTTTGTGGTTAACACTTAGTCCAGCGTTACCTCCATCAATTAGCGATTTCATAAGACCTTTATTTTACGACTTGCAACATAACAGCCCAGATTACATCTTGCTAAAATGCTTTTATCAAGGAGGAAGCAAATGATGATACTAATAATTAAATTCCATATAGGAAACAATTATGTGAAATTGACAAAGGCTCGCAATTACGGCTCGAAAGTGCTGTGGAACTTTCTTAATTTTACTGCTTAAGTTGAGCTTCATAATAAAATTGAGCCGCTGGATTATAAGGATGTATGGCTTTAAAGTTATTATTGTTTGAACTGCATTATATACATAGAACAGTATTGTAGAACAGTTGTGGCCCAATAGTAATTGCCTTGACTAGCCCCTTGGTCACGACTTATACTCTCAAGCGACACGTGTCTTGTGACAACGACTGCAGGAGCAAACAAATGAAATACGTTGGTTGGAGTATGCTACGAGTCACTGCGACGCGACTTGCGCATAGGGTTGCAAAATTACGTAATTTTACGCTAAACGCTGGTAAAATACGGGTATTTTACGGTAATTTATATAAATTACGATAAAATTACCGGCGACTTATGAAGTTTTAAAATTTAATTTGTTTTGTCCTCTGCTCTGCCTCTTCACATAGATGATATTATTATAATCCATGACATGGTTTGATTAATATTTTGAATTCTTGACTTGAGAATTTAGTTTTTTTTATATTTAGTACCTATGAGTCGCACGAGCCCAGTTTTCTGTTTTTTTTTTAAGTTCCAATACTGCTTATTTCTCTTGCAAATTTCATTCACATCCATTTATCCGTTAATAGTGAAGTAGTGACATACACATGATACACACAAACATACTCACTTCCGTATTTGTAGTGTTTTAGTGGGTATGACTGTACGAGTACTTTTAATACTCATGTTTGCATATTATGTACTAAGTTATATCTATTTTGTTTTCTGCTTACCTACTCTTGTCTTTGTATGCACGTTTTTCTGTGACAAATAAATCTATTTTTTTTTCTTTCTAATACGTTTTTTACCGAAAAATACCGTATTTTACTGTAAAATACCGTAAATTACATTTTTTTTTTTTACCGTTTTATGCCGGGGTAATTTTACCGTTTTATATCCCTACTTGCGCAGCGATGGCGACGACGGCTTGAAATAGGAATCGCACGCGCGTGTCGCTTGACGCAATTCGCGTCGCAAATCACATCGCTCGAGGACTTGAAGCTGCCGCAGACAGGCGCGACGCGACTCTGGTGGAACAATTTCTATAAAAACTTCACAGAAATTGTTCTGTCGGAGCTGCATCTCAACTTTCTGAAAACCGGCTTTAAAGAATCGAAAATAATATTTAAAATATTTATGGAAGATAATAAAATGACATGTGACATCTGCACACTCCCACTGGGCCCACGTTTGAAGTGCAGCCCACTCCCTCTCGCAGAGAGGAGGCCTGGGTCCCAGCAGTGGGAACATTATAGGCTGATTATGTTATGTAGGTACATAAGTATCATGTTGTTAAAACAAGTAGAATATTTCAACAATGGCCTTACTCTGAGGGATGATTGAACATGATTGATTGTGAAGGCTGTTAGTAATTTGCTTTCCCTAATTAACTGTCAAGTATCTACGTGTAAACATGATCTTTCTTTTGTGTTGATTTTGGTGTAGAAAGAAAAAAAGAGAAAATTCAATGTTTTTTAATAAAACGCTACTAGATTTTTAGTGGCCTTGTTTTACATTTTAATAGAACAGAGAGTTCTATTAAACGAGAGCAATCAAAGGGTTCCGTAGTTGGTATGAATTTACCTATCTCAAGAACAAACTTAACACTGTACTTGAAAAACATGTTCTCAAATACGGAATGTATGGGAGAACATGTTTTTGCAACTTCAAATGTAAGTTGGTCAATTATTACTCGTTAACTTGTAGAGTCTACTTAGCTGTCATAGTTTTTCTTTTAATTTCGTTAGTATAAACTACTGCCGTGAATTTTTTCACACAATTTTTTTTTAAGGTTTTATTTTATCACTTTGTCGGCGTGATTAATATGTATACCCATGCCAAATTACAGCTTTCTAGTACTAAGACCCTCTGAGCTAAGCCGTGGACAGTCAAACAGACAGACAGACATGGCGAAACTATAAGGGTTCCTTGTTGACTACGGAATCCTAAAAAAGGCAAAAAAAGAGGAAATTTAACGTTTTTAATACAACGCTACTAGATTTTTGTTGACCTTGTTTTATATAAATTTTGACTGTTAAGCAGTTGATTGCTCTCGTTTAATAGAACAGAGAACCTTTCAACTACCATTATAAAACTGCACGTCTTCTACCTAACGTTTCGTATTCTCATCGATACCATCCTATTAATCTCAAACTGTACCCCTAAACTCGAAAAGAAGCGACAGATTTTAAAAATTCACTTCCAATATCTATCAAAGAACAAAAAATCCATTGTACCCTCAGGCGAAAAACTCCGTACTGGTTCAGAGCGGTTGTATCCAGTAAATTCCGGATCATTCTAGAACTGTGGCCCATATTTCGTGCGCAGCGTGCCGACAGCGCTTGGTAGTAGCGAAATTTAATTCCCGAGCTACTTGTGCTTAGTTTAAAGCGTATGTAGCACTGTAGACGTAAGATGTGTTGTGTGCATGGTCTTAGAGAAATAGGTCACATATATTTGAGGGTATTTGGATACTATACATTTTGCCCAGTAATAATTTTGTCTACCTGTCCTCTCGGTAATTCTCAAGGGCTCTTTGAAATAGTGGGCATAAGGTTATTTGTCGGTTCCAAGATATCGTTACTTACATAATTTTGCGAGATTATTAATGCCATTATTTATAAGAAAACTAACCTCTAGGTTTTAAATGCAGCATTATTAAGGTCTTATTTGATCTTGAGATCCGTTTTAAAGATCAGAAGAATGCCAGTTGGAGAAAATCAAGGAAATTGTCACTTAGCTAATGGTTTTGGATAGGACCCAGTTGCGCAATCTTCAGATTAATGGATGTCTTGTAAGACTGTTTTACATGAAGGTGAAATGTAAATTATTAAGGAAGAGATATTATTTGAAACAAAGCTTCTGGTATCTTTTAGTGTGACTTCTTTGCTTATGGTAATGCAGATAACGAGTAAATATAACTGCAATACAAACATATAAACTCACCCTCTCCACTTTTCTTCCCTTGGGGGTAAACAGAAACTATAGTACGTCACCTGTTACGATCCTAACATACTCCGTACCTACAATATAGCATCAACAAGAAAAAACATTTAGGCTTGAACTTGCTATAGACAAACAAGAAGAGGAAGTGTAATTTTTTGCAAAATCAAAAATAAATAAAAGCCGGTATGGCATAAAGATTTGAATTAGTGTGACGAAAGATTCGAACTACAAATGAAAATTGCAACACCTATCAAGTTTATTAAAATAAAAACGTTAATAAAAAAATTAAAGCATTTTACCAACACGACACTGTTACTCGCGACCACGGAACAACGTGGGCTACATTTTATTCAGGAAAATGTATGGATCCCTTGGGTAAACAGAAAGGTCGCTTCGGATACCCACTGGAGACTTCAGTGAACCAAATACTGCAACCGACCACGCCTAGCCTGAAGTGTTTTGAAGAATACGAAATTGTTTTTTGAACTTTTCGCTATCCCGCGTTCGCAATTTAGTTTCCAAAAATGTAAACATTCATGTGCTTTTAGAAAAGTAACTTTAAAACCCACATATACAGTTCAATTTGCGCTACAACTTCAACAATTTTAATTACTTTTTCAATTGTACTTGTCATTGTGAAATAAACTTAATTCGCACAAGCATAAAGTTTATATTTGTTTAGTGGAAATAACATCAATAGGAAACAAAGATTTGAATATTATTATGGCATAAGTTAATGAGTGGAAAATGGTAGTACGAAAAGTTAAGACGTTAATATTCATGAAATAAAGTAAGAAGCGGATAAATGAAATGTTTGTAAAGAATTTAAAGGGGTTTTAAATCTTGCTGAAGTAAAAAATTGTTTTGGTTTTTGTAAAAAGTGTTTTATTCAGTGACTATTGTTAGTTTTTGTAAGACATAACTTTGTAAACTAGATATTCCGTCTTAGTATGAGCAGACTTACGAGTACTAATAAATATTTGTTGTACAAGGTTAGTAAGACAGTTAGGTTAGTAATCCCCAAGGTATTACTGGTGTCAAGGCCATCTGTGGGAGCTAGCTTGTCTACCACTGTGAGCCAATCTTTTACTAGTATATAGTATGTACCTATAAAAGGAAACTACCCTTCATATACCCCGATTTTTTTTGGCAATTTACAAAAATGATGGTTACAGGCTTCTATGGAAAAAAAAAAGTAATCAGTTTATGCATGCTGGTGAAAATACTCAAGTCAAGGTTACTCTTAACATTTTGATGCACCTCCCCTGATTATGCTCTTCCCCTGTATTACGCAGCATTGCGAAATACATCAACATTTCGGCAAAAAATGGAATACTTCCACGCCTTACACCTGCGTCCACGTTGTCAATTCCATCTCTTTCTACTACCCTACGTTTGAGAGAGACGGAAATCTATGTATGTCACTGATATAGCAAGAGAAATTTAAAACGAGCAAGTGCTCTCTTTGTTTCTTTCACTCATTAGAATCATAAACAATAATACGGTCTCTATTTTAAGTTCTGTTATGATTTTGAAATGAAAGAAAAACGTTATAAAATAATACGGCTTATTACAATGTCGGAGTAAAAATAGAAGAAAGTACAATGGCTCTGGCTCTCGGGGAGAATGGTCGAACATTAGTTGTTGTTTGTAATTATTGTTACTGCCGACCTAGCTTTTAAAAGTATAGATTTTTATTTCAAAGTGAAAATTTTATAAGAATTTCCTTGGTTTGCAACATCAACTTTAGTACTGTAGTTGCTATTATTTCTTCAACAAGTCATAATTATAAAAAATCCATTCTTAGAACAAAACATTTCTAGGTTTTGCCAAAAAAGTTACGACTTGGTTGATCAAGTGTCACTGACTGACCTAAAGCCGAATATTAACCTTAAGATACTAGTTGCGTCAACTTACTCATTCATAGATATTTCCTCATGTAAATAGATAATTATTTACACGTGAAACTATCAATGAATAAATAAGTCTTCGCAACTAGTTTCGTAATGTAAATTCGGCTTTATATTAAGCGACAAGCTCTCCCAGTAACAACTACAATATCTCGTCGACCACGTCAACCTGGGATGTGCCCTACATACACTATTAGAACAGTCAATGTTGAATTGTCTCATGTACAATGCTACAAGGACCTATTTGGCACTCGAATGACGTTCACAGGGGGGCGCTGTTGGTAAACATTTGTGTAATTGTTTTGTGAACTGTATGGTAAAAAAAAAACAGTGGCACTCCGCGAGTACTGACAGAAGTGAAAACTTGAACAAAATCTTTGCTTAAAAGGTGACTCCAAATCTAACAAAGTAATTTACATAAGTTGATGAAATAAACATTTTTATTATTTATTATTATTATATCATATTGGTGGAAGAAAAATACTTGTATAGAACATTGCTCCATAAAGTAATAGGTATAAATAAAGAGCACAATCGCGTTTACATAAATGAGGTGTCGGTAACGGTGTCGCAAGTTCAATTGTTTTTTCCCATCTCAAAAATGCCCAACGAGAGAAAGTAGTTTTCACTTCACCAAGATGACGGCGTTAGTTTCAATTTTGACCACGCGCCAAAAGAACCTTGCAGCGCTACACGCAAATTTTTTCTTAAACACTACTAAATCCATAAACTGAAACTTAGAAATACTGTCAACCGTCACAAAAACGTTAAAAATTATTTCCAGTGGTATAATTTCTTGTAAATGGCATTCCTTCTATTTTCCGAACAACTAATTCTACTGCTATATTTAAATCAATAATAACAGAGAGGCAGAGAATATTCTTAATCTTAAAACATTTATCAGATAAAAATATTTCTGCTTGAAGATGTTGAAAATATTGCATACCATCCATTTTCTGAGTACGGTTACCTCAAAATTGTAAAAGTTATTTTGCTTAAAGCGGTTAGGTATGCTTTTCTTCATGCCTCCGTTTTAAATACCGCATATAAGACTTGCTATTACACCGTCATGCAATTTTATTAAGAAAATACAATTATAGTGAACATGAAGCTCATAATAAATCGTCACTACCACTAAACAAGATTTGGTTTTGGTGACAAAATATGAAGAAACTTTTAATTGATTCTTTCAAAGCCTTACCATAAACGAACGTGACTAAGACAAGACCTAGCCAATATTGTTAAAGACGACAATATACTATGTCTGCTATTTATTTAGACAAAGTTACGGACCAATGTATACTATACAAGTATTTTTCTTCCACCAAGGTGATCTTGTTCAAGTTTTCACTTCTGTCAGTACTCCCGGAGTGCCACTGTGTTTTTTACCATACAGTTCACAAAACAATTAAACAAATGTTTACTAACAGCGCCACTGTTTTTTTTTTTGAAAATTACCTTTAAAAGGGGGGGTCCAGCTTATTTTTTTTTTCTCTTGTGTTTTTAAAATTATAAAGAGATTTTTTTTTTAATGTCTTTACCTCCGTTTTTTTTTTCATAGCTGACAAATATTAAACATTTTTAGTTAATCCGACAAAATAACTCATAAACTTTTAGAAATAATAAATAGAATCCAAATCGAGCCAATAACATCGGAGATATGGCAAAAGCTATTCAAAAAATTAAAAATATTAAAGATAATTATCGATAATTTGTCATGAATATTTAGAAAAATACGGGCGGTCACATTCCCGTGGGCGACATTGTATATGAAGAAGTATAAACTGACTAATATATTGAAACAATCATCCCAACTCAGTAAAACAACTCAATATCGTTATTTTGCTAAAACAAAAGAATTCCAACATGCTATTTTCCTTCCATTTGAAGAACATGATGCCCATTGTCTTATCTTCCTTTATATTAAAAGAAAAGTCTTTATTCTGAATAAAAACCTTCCCTTTTAATAACGGTATAATATTCTTATCTTCTTTGCACTTCGGTGTAATACGAAACCCAAGGCTTATTCTTCAGAAAATTCCCGCCCTGGGACAGTCTAGAACGGCGCAGTTTAAGGCTAAATTCAAAAAAATATAACCAATAAGAACAAAACTTGGAGCATTCATAAAATTTTCTGTTGGCGTTTGTGCGGTTATAAAAAGGACTTGAAATAAGTGGTATTTTCATCGCTCCGTATTTGTAAAGGCTGGTTTTCACTTGGACGAAGTAATAAGAGTTTCAAATTTGCACCTGACTCTTTCTTTTTATACATCTGTCTCTTTTGTTCGTGTGCAAATTAATGCAATTTTACTTTGTAGTTTTTGTTACTCGAAATTTTGAGCCTTCTGTGTAAATATTTTATGTATTACTCGGTGTTTCGCACGCATGGATATTAAAAATTTAATTCGGGGAAAATAAGGGACCCTAAAGCAAAGTAATACAAGCCCCAGTAATAACTTAAATTAGTTTGGCAGAAATGCGTCAAATAAGAAAAGAAGAGAAAAAACGAGGGTAATAAACGTACAATGACAAAATAATAAAATACAGCGCACTTAACTTAAGTGTAGCAGTTAACGAAAATATATTGGTACTGAATATTCACACAGTTATAGCCTCTAGAGTCCAATTTAAATTTTACTCAACTATAAACTAACTGAATACAATAAATGTCATATATATTTCTGGGGAGTGCTAATCTTCAAATCCCACCTAGGACTTCTAACTTATCCTGTGTAAATAAGCTTTGGAACCCTTCAAATTCCAATTTGTAGGTAAGTACTGTCAAACTAATTTCCCTGAGATATTTGTCTCCTCTTACGTCTTATGAAGTAATAGGAACTTTGGGCTTGAACAATATGCGGTGTGTCAGCTGTGTGGAAAATATTTCCTCTCTCTTATTACCTTTCTTTGGTGCTGAGCTTCTTTTATTTTTATCTTCATAATCAAAGCTTATACAAGTATTATCAGGTGAATTGAATGTAGCATTTTCGGTTGATAAGATCTTCATATTAGGATTATTTTCAATATGAGATTTATCGTGTACAGACAGGGAAATTAATGTTTATAAAATTGACATTCTACGCCAATTTTACGTGTTATACTCATTTATACAACTGGGGGGCTTGTGGCTAAGTAATAACAACCGCACGGGTCGATCGTTCAGATTAAAGTATGCTTGCCATCGTTAGTGCGAGGATGGATGACCATCTTTCCATATCGAAACTCTTTCGTGCTTCGGAAAGCACATTAAGCCGTTGGTCACCGTGGATCCCTGACAGTCGTTACGGGTCGCCAGAAGACCGAAAGTTTGACAACAGGGTATCGTATGGCCCAGTAACTTGATTGTGGAAGTCAAATAGGCAGGCGCTCTATGTAAAATACTGGTATTCAGCTGCATCCGGTTAGACTGGAAGCCGACCACGACATTGTTGGGAAAAGGCTAGGTAGATGATGAGATGATGATTAATTTATACAACTGTCACGGAATGATTTGAATTTACGCACAATTTAAGTTATTAACAATTAATTGCTCTGCCCGTAAAAACACAGTGTTAGCGCCAGTCACTAATCGGGGAGAGTTTCTTAAAACAGTAGTAGAAGAAGTAGTAGTAAAAAATACGAAATTATAGAAACAATATCAATCTACCTAGCCTGTTTCCTCGGGTTCGACTTCCAGTCTAACCGGATGCAGCTGAATACCAGTTTTTTACATGGAGCAACTACCTATTTGATCTCCTCAACCCAGTAACTGGGTAGTACGATACCCCTTGGTAAGACTGGTTGTCAGACTTTCGGGCTTCTGACGACCCATAACGAATCAAAGATCCACGGATGACAGCCGGGACCAACGGCTTAACGTGCTTTCCGAGGCACGGAGGAGTCTCGGTATATAAAGATGGTCACTCATCCACGGACCAACCCCGGCAAGCATAGCTTAACGTGAAGGATCGACCCGTTGCGGCTGTTATTGTTTATTCAAGAGCTCCTTCAAATATGAAATTATAGGTCCCTTAAATACTCCAAAAAAACATTTAAACAGAGCCTACGAATTGTACTAGCTTAACAACCAAAACGTTAAATCATTCCAACAGACCCGTTGAGCCGAGTAATCCTTGCTATATGAGTGCTTGAGAATCCACTGTGTCACTGAAATTCCGCTTTTATGCCTATTTAAATAAGAGCTCCGCTTGCATACGTTAGATTCGTGGTTATGAAATGCCTTGTGCTATTTTGCTTCGGCGAGAGGTTACGGATTAAATTCCGTGTTGGCGCAAGTTTTCGGAGATTTTGGTGTTATTATCAATGCATGCTAGTAACTGTCTATGTAAAAATCTAGTCGGGAAAATTTTGGTGAACTGAGCTGTCAATAGTAATATCAGATAGAATGACAATTCACTTCAAGCTCACTTCACCTAAGTTTGCACTGTGAGATTTTTACAGAGTTGACCGGCTGTTTCGAAAATCAATAAAAATTTAACTTGGATTCAATCTAGTTTGATAGGTACAGGAATATGCTGAAAATTTCAAACCGTTTTGAATGACGTATATTGGAATGGCTTTATTTCGATATTGATTGATGAATCACTATTTGATGGATAGGGTAACGGATAGGGCGATGGACGTTGGAAGGTGCTAAATGTGGGGAATGTTGTTAAAACTTTTAAAGTGCCAAATGAATTAATCTGCCCAATTGATGGCAATAGGCTCGCCTCCTATTACATGGGATTTAAACATAACTGGATGTTGGTATACTATACGTACACCTCTGCCTAATCCTTCAGGAAATACAGGTGTGTTGTTATGTGTTATGAATTAATTTTTGAATAAAAGGTTGAATAAATGTTCCTTATTGATAACAAATATCTTGAGATTATTCTTAATGCACATTCGGTCTCGTAAAAATGCAAAAAATATACCAGCAGTTGGAATAGTAACAAATAAAGAATTTCTTCTGTGTATGTAGCCAAAACTAACTACGGGTGTGTAAATGAAAAATATTTCGGTAACTGTAAAACAAAAACAGTTTCTGTTTAGTTGCCAAGTCGTAGCTTTGTCTACTTGGCCAAGATACGGACATTCGACCTTCTTCGGTTCAGTGGGTCAATGTTTTTATTCACTACCCGCAGGCTGTAGCCCTATAAATACCTACTGTTGAGATAAAAACGAACTAAGGTATTTAAAAAAAATAAAATTATGTTTTATTTTAGTCATGTTTTGTTGGTTATGTTTTTGTGTTTTGAGTCTAATGTTTTCATTGTAAAAGACTTTTAATAAAACTCAGAATGTTTTACTATCTTTATTGATAGTCTAGCATCTTGTAGAAGAAAATTTTCTGAAAACCTACGTTCTTTAGCTGCAATATAAATTCATCAGCATGATTAGATTAAAAAAGTGTCTCTTCATTTAAATGGCAAAAGAAGATTGTATTCAAGTAGAAACATCTTCTTCAATTACTTTATTCGCCTGAGTTTACTAAATATTTCTTACAATTTATTCAAAAGTACTCTAAAGACATTTGTCCCCGCTTCCTCTCACAACTCAGGCAGCACAAGATGAGTTGCCCTAGCTGTGCTGTTTCGCAGATTACCGCTGTTCAGAACAATCGTAATGTCAGAATCCGGAGCCACGGTATTTTTTATTAATCAAAATACTGCTCGTATTAAATTGAGTGCATTCCATGTGCTGCCTGTGGATTTCAACTTTATTTCTTTATTTTTATTAAGCCAGGATTTACTGGTTTTATATTTTTCATGAGTGATTTATTTTTCGACGTGCCATTCATGGAATACAAATAGGTGGTCGTTTAAAGTATTATGTATTTTGTGTACAGTACATCTGTGGTACAGTCTGAAAATAATAGTAGCATTCGCGTTCATTTTGAAATAATTTGTCTGGAGAATAACTACCACTGTTTTTTGGTCAGCGATGTTACTGTATTTCAGTTCGAGAGTAAATAAAATTACAGTAGGTACACTCTTTTCAATTTTATCTAAGGTTGATATAAGAACACGTCGACTTGCGGAACAGATGAAGGAATTAGCAATAATGTGCTCAATAGCAGACACAGATTAAATCTCGTGATAATTTCATAAGTATTCACCAGTAAGGACACATTTATGAGCCATGCTGTAGCTGCACAACTTCGCATTTTTCACAAAATTCGCGTCATGTTAACACCACTCCACAAAGGACAAAAGAAAAAAATTGCAACAAATAAATATAAGGAAACCGCGGAACGAAAAAAAAACGTTGCCAAATTCAAAAGCTGGTATAAAAACATCAACGTAACGCTTGTAATATGATTAACATAATCTCATAGCGGTGACTCAGAAACTCTTAGATACATCCTATATACGAGTAAGAGAAAATGATATATCGTAAAAGTTTCACAAAGCACATCACGCTGTATAATGTGCTTGCTTATTTTCTGTTTTTGCATTTTCGTTCCTAACTTTTAATACGTTATGTTTGTTCTTCATGTGAGACCTTTGGATTTCTTTAGTGTCATTCCCTGTTTTGTTGTTTGAGATAGTTTTTTGTTTCTTTTTCCTTATTAGATGAAGAAACTGTAGGGATAACTTCAATCAAGTTGTGAAAGGTCTCTTGATATTTTCCAACTGAAGAGGTAACTTCTGATAATTTTCTAAACTTGTCAAATTGTTTTTTTTTACCACAACACGCTCTTGGCCTGCATCTCATCTGATGGTAAGTGATGATCAGGTCGAAGGTGGAAGCGAGCTTCACCCGGAATCCTCAACCACAGAAGAACTGACTATCTTACCTCTAACTACCGAAACACAACAACAATATAATTTAATAAATCTGACCATATTCTCTATTAAAAAAATGATAAATATATAGTGGACATACATAAAGGAAAATACTAATGTTAGGTACATTATTATGCGCAGATGGCCTCACTTACATGTATAATGCATGTATCTCCAGGCGATGCTGGCATACGAAGAATACTTTATCAAGCTTCAAAAATATGAAAATACATGATTATACTGTAGGGAAAGAGTCAGGTGGTCCCAACCACATGACTCTTTCTTCTTCAGTTCTTCCACACGCTTGCATAGCATTAAAGAATTCGTAAAAAAACGTAACCATGCCTTTGCCGTCGCGCAGTCGGACAAAAACGGGGATTTTCAATTTAAAAACGCGTCTGTTCTCGTCTGGCACAGTCAGATTCACTAACAACCGTGCTGATTGGTTAATCTAGTCTCGTAAAGCTCATATCAATGTGAGAAAACAAGAGAAACACAGTTCAGATATGTAAAACCGATGTGGTAAAGTTAGTCAAAATAATAAATTCAAACGAAGAATAAAAATCTTTCAATTGAAAAGCAATGTGATTTTCGTCATGTGCCTTTTTGAAACCAAAACAATGACGACGATTCTGAAAGCATTCAGCCACCTAATTGGATCAAAAAGCCTTAAACTGTTCAAAAAGGTTTTGGGTTTACCACGTTCTTTGTTCCTTTCAATTTCAATGAGGCCTAGCTTAGCAAAAACTGGTTTTATTCCTTCACTTTTACTGACGCATCAATTTCTACCACTTATGGTTCTACTTCGGGAATAACACACGTTTCTCCGTTATTTTTCTTACGGAAACTTTCTGGGATATTATTTTTCAATATCACGTGTATTGAGTTCGTAAGTTTTCTGTTATATTTGAATTTTCTATATTGTTTTCTTATAAATGACTCCGCGTTGCTTAGGGCTATTGATACTTTATTGGGTTTGTTTTTATGGGATCTTTCTGGTTTGGGTAGGAGAGTTAAAACAATAAAAGCTGAAGGAAAGAAATAATATGATTTAACTTCAACTGAGCAATTGATTAAATATCATATTGTATTATGTTGTTTGATTAATTTGCTAAATTGAATGATAATAACTTTTATATTCATATTGGTTTTGTGAGATTTGTTGCCTATAATGTCATAACTGTGTATTGCTATTATTCTACTTTTTACATTTTGGATGTTTGGAGTTATAACTTGGTCAAAGTAAATTAATTTATTAAAAGGTACTGTCTATGTTTCAAATCGTTCTTATCTTCATAAATTATATTAGTGCTTCTGTTGAGCATGAGGAATTTGATTCCCAGGTCGGGCATGGTGTTATTGGGTTTTCTATCTGGAATTTCTCAGTAGCAACCCGGAGTCTAGATTTGAGCCCGATTAATTGCTCGCCCCCTATTACATGGGACTTAAACATAATGGGTACAATTTTATTAATCTGCCGTCCTTTAGCTAGAAAGCCGTTAACCCTCAAATAGCCAATTTTTACTTTTTAATTGAAAGTGATTGAGTTCAAAATTCTCTATCTTTCTGTCTAAGAAACATTTTTACAATATATATATAGTTCCAGAGATATGAAAATTTTGTAGGCCGTTAAGTAACACAATTTATGATGATTTCATCACTAGAAAGCATCTAACCCACACTTCTTCGTTAAGAGTTTCTGGACAGAAAGGATTCTTTATGAAAAACAGAAAAGAGAATATATTTCAATTGATGTGTCCAACAATCATTAAACTAGTTTTTAAGAAACAACGATTCCCTCGTTTTTTTTCCATTTTCTCGGGAATAACTTTTTGGGTTTAACGGCCTTCTAGTTAAAGATAGATACATCTCTGCCCAACCCTTCGGGGAAGCAAGTCGTGATGTTATGTTATGTTAAATTAGTTTAAAATTGGTTGAAACTTCTCTTCATATAAACACCTTGTAAAACTTTCAAACCACATTATACGCAAAGTAAATCCATAAACACACCGGCGGAGTGTATTACACAATCTCACATGTTTACCGCATTCAGTATACGTTACATAATCTTATCCTGAAGTGTAACCGTAGCCTTAACTTTTAGTTCTGGATTTATTTCACAAAGTTTGGCAAAAAGTGTTGAATGGGTATTCGTAATGGGGAATTCAGACGGCGACTGAGTGGTGTTAAAATTAAATGTGATGTGTGTGAGGAAAATAGAGGTACTGAAAATCTTTGTGGAAGTAATGTTATGTATATTTAATGAATTGGTGTGTCACGGGAAATGTGACTTGATGTTAAGAAAATATACAAGTCTAAACTTATCAGATTTTGGTAATGTACCTACCTATATCAAGACATACATTAGTATGGCATTTTTTATAGAAGACAATTATCTTAGGCATTTCAAACCCAAATATATATATGAAATATATTTTGTTTCATTCACGTTTGTCCGAGTTTTAGTAAACAACAACAAACAGGAAGTTAATTATTATTCTTTTGTACCAAATATACCATGAATTTGGATTTATCGAATGAATTTAATTAATTCATACTAAATCAAATTCACGTAATACGTGGCTAAATATTAAACATTTTCTGATCAACCATGCGGAATCGTTTAAATTGCATGATCACTATATCTTTAATGTATTAACCTACCGCTGCATTGGTACGAATATACGCATTTGAATGTTTGAATTAATAATATTACCAAGGTAACTAAACCTGGTAGAATAGTAATTTCATGTTTGATGTGAGTATTAATAACTCAACTCAATACCGTATTATAAAGGAGTGGCGTTGGGCATTTTTGAGATGGGAAAAAACAATTGAACTCGCGACACCTCATTTTTGTAAACGCGATAGTGCGCTTTATTTATACGTATTACGTTACGAATCAATGTTCAATGCAAGCATATTTATTTTAAAGGTTTTAGATTTTTTTTTTTTTGTAAACACGATTGTGCTCTTTATTTAGATAAGGTTACGGACCAATGTTCTATACAAGTATTTTTCGTCCACCAAGGCGATCTTGTTCAGGTTTTCACTTCTGTTGGCACTTCCGGAGTGGCAGTTTTTTAAATTCTGTTCTGGTCGTGAGAACAGCATTCGAGGATTATTTTGTGCTACCTACGTAATTGTTACAGACTAAAATCGAACTGATTGCCTCGTTGGTCTAATGGTCGCAATTGCTACTGGCGAGCATGAAGCTCCTGGGTTCGATTCCCATGTTGGACAAAGTATTGTTGGGTTTTTCACCAGGAATTTCTCAGTAGCAGTCTGGAGTCTGGAATTGTGCCTGGTTGATGGCAATAGGCTCGCTCCCTTTAGGGGACTTAAAACATAAATGGTGAAATGTGGGTGTACTAAAGGTACACCTCTGTTCAACCCTTTGGAGAAACAAGGCGTTTATGTTATGTAAAATCGAAAAGAGACCGTCGACATTCATGTGGAAAAAAACCATTTCCCACAGTCTTAGTGTGAGAAATGTATTTTTGTATAGAAAGAAGTAAATACATTTATTCAACTCAGGTTAAGGCACAGAATTTCACACAAAAACAATAAAGAAACAGAAATAATAAAAAATAATAACTTAAAATAGTATGTGTGCCTTACGGCTGCACCAAATAGCCCAGTTCAGCATAAATGCCAGACAACTAGTGTCTGACGCTGGTTTTCAACTAGATCTTATGTCAAAAGGACGTCTTACGAGTGTAAATCAGTTTTATAGTGTGTGTAAATATTTATATAAAAAATAGATAGACATGTGTAGCAAATAATAATAAACTCGATTAGATATTTGTTTAAAATATATAGAGATAATTATATAGTGCTGTATAAGGAAAGAAATAAAAGGGTGTGGTTGCACAAGAAACAAAGGCCGGCTGTCAATAAATTCATAGATAAAAGGAAAGAGAAAGTACTTTACCATACTGATTGATAAATTCATTCCGTATTGACTACTAACAAAAAACAATAAATTTGTCTTCATAACTTCGGTTGGTAGGAAGCAATATTGTTAAAGATACTTACATAATGATCAACACAGGAAAGATGAACGAGAAAACTCAGTAGATACAATAATAAAATACCGTTAGGAAAATGTCAGATAAGCAATTATTCTTACTCATTTGTCAAGATGACATCATTGACAAATTAATCAAGATTAGGTAGTTCCGATACTAATAAAAATATTATACTTATTATCTACTCTTTCATTAGAAGACTGAAAATATGAAATAAAATATGGAAGACAATAGAAGATTCTAATATTAATCTCAAAGTAATACTCACAAAAAGGAAAATAAAAGGATCTAAATTCAAATAATCTGAATGTTAAAACAACGATAAAGACCAGCTGGCTCTTCGTACATAAATATCAATACAACATACGAACAGTGATAAGTAGCTACTTGGCAACCGACACATAGGACGTAAACTATGGAAGCGATATAGATTTCTGGTGCCAAGACCACCAATTACGTTGACATTCAACCATTATTTGCTTAACCATAGTGTAATACTATTCCTGACCACATGATACTGTGAAAGCAGAAATATGGAAACATTTAAATGTGTCAATCAAATCCCGTCATAAGATTATAATGCATCCAAGAACGAATTATAATAAACCCAACACTCGAGTAGGAAAAAAATGGTTCATATATTTTCAAAGAAGTTAGTTATCAGTCAATGATGATAGTGTTACAGGGAAGAGATTGTAAAAATTGAAGACGTAGAATTCATCTTCAGATTTCAAATAGAACTACAACAGAGACAGGACTTGAAAAAAGCAAGTAATACAAGTGCTTTAAAAGGAAATATAGTTTGAGCCAACTTAAAGGAAGAATTTGACGATATATTTTAAAACACGTAGTCTGTACCCTACCTTTTGTAGAGAGAAAGCGAGAAACACATAACTCTACTTGACGGAACACTAACAAACGCAATTTTTCATCTCTCATATTATTTTTCCAGTTACATATTATTCCTTTGAACGTATATAGAAACTGGATGTGACAAGAGCATAGGTTCGCTTGAGGTTTTGAGAACTTAAAATTAAATAAGATGGATTGCTTGGATTTGTCTCCAGCATGGCATCTTTCTTGGGTGGAGCTTGCTCTGCCGACTTCTCAGTTAGTGGCTTTTATTGTCATGCTGGAAGATTGTGGCACTATGATTCATTATTTTGATCGTTAAGTGCCTGCTACACGGCTGCCAACCGTGTCCCCGACGTAGATGACCTTGGTTGGCGACAGGCAGAGCTGTTAGAAGTTTGGAGGTAAACCACCATCTACACGGTTGTAAACCGTCAAGGTGTCCTCTGTCGGGACGCGGTTGGAGACCGAGTAACAGGCACTTTATTGTATTGGTTGGGTGCTAGATCATGTCTTATCTTCATAAAGATTTCTCATTTAATTTTTTTTCTACAATTCATTGTTACATCATAAAAGAATCGAACAATCAATTCCTCTTTACCTATTTCCTCAGACCACATCAGCCAATTTGCCAGCTGATCCATTATTAATACCCAATCTGTTCCGCAAGGTGGTGCTCTCCTCATTAACATAAATCACGTTGAGACTTGATACCGCGGCTCCAAGTCAGTTTATGAACTGTATTGTGTTGTCTCTGTGAGGTGTAAATAAACTCGGCTTTGCATAAGTATTACAGGGTTTTTGTTTTTAATACCTTTAGGATTTGGGAGATAAATATAGCACCTCTCAAGGCTGTGTTGCTTAAATGGCTAGACACTGTCACAACCAAGGTGACCATTAGATACCTTGAGGTAAGAGGCGCTATTAAACAGGCTCAATAATAAGATTATTGGAAAACTAATTAGTGAAGATCGAAGAGTTATGTAAAATTGTTGTAAAGGTGATATTACTATCTAAGAAGAGAAAATAAATCATAAATACGAGCTTTAAAAATTCATCACATTAAGAAACATGAAAGCACTCTTTCAAAGGCAATTCAAGTAAAATGTCGTCAAGATATTGGCATAATGAAGTAGTACCTAAAGTGATTAGAAGACATCAATCTCGTTTTCTCGGAATATATATAAACGCAAAGGAAGTAGTAAAGTGCTTTTCCCAGTAGTAATTCTTGAGGTTGTGTATAAAACCCATGTTGTAGAATTCAGAGAAATGATAAAGAGTCTTAATGGAAACCTTGATGGAAAGTTCTTTGACAGTCGCAAGCTTTCCCTATTTATTAATTTTGTTTAAGAAATCATAGCATTAGAGTTCCGAGAACGTATTTTACTCAATGTTCAAAATGTTTTTATTCGGGTTAATGTGTATTGCACATTTATTACTAAATATTATTTATATCATGGTTAAGGCGTCGTGGTTTCACGAGGTTGTGGATTTAAATCCGGGTAAGTACCAATGTGACTTTTTCATATATACTTTCTGAGTTTAACTTGGACTTGGCGTTTTGCGGGACTGTCTTATGTAATCTTGACGTTCGAAAAATGCTGATTCTCAACCTAGTTTGAATAAATTACTTTTGAATTTAGTTTTTTTTTTTGGAGTAAAAAGTTATTTAGACGCGTTGGGCATTTTTAAGACGGGACTAAACCATTGATTTCGCGACACCATGAAGATACCTCATTTTTGTAAACGCGATTGTGCTCTTTATTTATATTCCGCTTTACTGACATCGGTGAAGAAAAAACATCGTGAAGAAACCTGGTATATAAGTCTGAAATCTCCAACTTGTCTTGAGCAAGCATGATGATCAATGCTCGTGCCTTCTCTGCATTGGAAGAAGCCTTTGCCTTGCAGTGGGACACTAATAGCTGGTATTATTATTTAGGTATTTTATTTTTTAAACATTATTTTGCTTGAAACGGGTTAATCGATTAGTCGAATGATACAGCCAGATCGTGTTGCAAGTGCAAATAAATGCCAAATATTGTCGTCCAATAGCAAGCGGGATCCTTGCGTCCCGCTTAGGAACAGTTTGCATTTGTAGCATTTTTTCTAAAGTTCCGATGGGGGATCAAGTTGCATGTCAATAAAAGGAGTGGAACGCATGCGGTAATCGCACTAGCTCATTTGAGCCCGATGCTTGGCTAATACCCGTTCAAGTCTCCCGAGCGTCAATAATTTTTAAGCATTTTCATAGTCTGTCCTCGTCGTGTCTATTATTCATGCCCAAGCGACTGAGAGACTATCGACGTAAGTTTTCTTCCGTGGGGTATTGCATGACTTATTATTTCGTCAGTGAACTGAAAATATATAGACACATTTCAAAATAATATCGAGAATGGAGTAAGCAATAGAATGTTTTAGTAAAATGACTTATTATTTCGTCAGTGAACTGAAAATATATAGACACATTTCAAAATAATATCGAGAATAGAGTAAGCAATAGAATGTTTTAGTAAAATTGCCACCTCTCAAGCGTCCTTCTATAAAATTCTAGTAACAAAGAAACAAACATTTTCATATTAATAAAAAAATAAAATTACAACTTTTTACGTAAAATCACCACTATCTTCTCCGTATCTCAAGCTACTAAAAACCCTCAGTAAAATAGGGTAGTTAGGTGCTCCAATGCCTCTGCAATATCTATCTCATGAATTTCAATAAAAAATAAATTGATCAGCCGCTTGCTTCAATGCATCTATTACTTATATCTCACGTTTGAAAATATGCTTGAAAAGGACTGTGATTACACTTCATTGAGCAATTTCACACATGCAAAAGTTTTAGAGAATATTCTTTCTTGTTAAAGTTTCTGCTGGCCGAAAATTCTGAAGCGTTTGACAAACGATTTAGATAATTCCATTTTCTCAAACATGCTTGGAATTTTGAACATTATTTTGACAACCTTCTTCAAGATAAATCGAAAATGCTGTACTGATCGAATACATGCGAGCGCCCGGCTGGCAATGTTTGTTTAAAATTGCATATCTGTCGTGTATAGCGGTCGAATAAATTACTATACAAAACTCATAACTGTCGTGTAATTTAAAAATGGAACGAACTTTTTACTTCGACACATGGCAACCAAGGAGGTAACTTATCAAAGATTTTATTTAAATTTCGATTTGGCTTGCAAATAGAGCTGGCAGTAATTTATTTTTTATTTATTTATTTCTATTTATTTCATTTTATTTTCAGGTATTAACCCATAGCAATATTAAAAATTAAATAACAATAAATTATAATGTAATGTAATGTAAATGTAATGTACCATAGTGGTAACAAAAGTGTAAGCTGGCCTCATTCTATTGAAACTCTGTACTACGCTAGGCTAGCTCAAGGTCAAATTGTTACCACTGACGTGCGGCCGGTACAATAACCCTTTTGACTATTCACTAAAACCATATTTAGAAGAGAAGAAACCACGATTTAAAAAAAGAGATGTTTAAGAACTGATACGATTACCATCAAAATCTCTAATTATCCTTCAGCTTAGAACTATATAATTATGTTTATCCTTTTGGTGGTATGAGGAACAGGGTGTAAAGTTCACTCATCCACCATAGAAAAGGGAGGATCTTCCGACCAGACAAGTGTTGTGTCTGGCGGGCAACTGCCCATCAAGTTGAAATCTTGTATGTATGTCGATCGCTCGGTAAACTCTAACTGCGCGACGCAGGATTTGTGTGACGTCATGTTTTTGATGCGTAGTTCGAATGTGACTGTGTAACCGCTACATCCTTTTCTAGATTTAAATTATTTCACTCTCTCTGGTAAATAGGACATAATACTATTTCAGGAGAGGATACAGACATAGTCGGATTTGGCAGTCCAATCATGCGATAATAATCGTTTCATACGTTACCAATATCATTAATGAAGGAGCAGTCTATTCCGAGAAATCGATATTAAGTAATACTGGATATGGCTAACAATACACATTGATTGGAAATTCGTGACTCGATACTGATAGACGGAATTAGGTACCTACTACCTATGACTACTTCATTACATGATGCCTCTAAAGCTACGGTTTCCTTGAAGGGTGGTGGCCGCCATAGTGGGCGCAATTTATAGGCGAATGACAACACAAACTACGTTAATATGTTAACTATAACGTTATTTATGAAAATAAGTGTTTTCCTAGAGAGCGTTTTTTGACTTTTAAAGTTCATAATTTTCATGACAGTCATCACTGCCCGCTAAGAAATTGCATACATCAGTCGTTTCTAGAAGAAAACGAGAACGTTTTCTTTTTTTCGTGAGGTTAGTGACTAACCTGGTGTCAGAGTTTTAAAGCCACTCATAGGCCTC
The DNA here is from genome assembly GCA_949152395.1 of Agrochola litura. Taxonomy (NCBI): domain Eukaryota; kingdom Metazoa; phylum Arthropoda; class Insecta; order Lepidoptera; family Noctuidae; genus Agrochola; species Agrochola litura. The sequence goes on from OX424506.1 coordinate 3,755,077, forward strand.
TGACTTGGCTTCACATGCTGCGAGAAATATCTCTCAGGTATTCGGTTTCCTCACGATGTTTTCCTTCTCCGTTTTTGAAGCAAGTGATAATTATACAAAACGCACATGAATCCGAAAGTCAGAGGAGCATGCCTGTGGTTCAAACTCAAGACCTATGACTTGGCAGTTCGACGGTCACACCACTAGGCTATCACTGCTCTGCCAGCCTAGTTACGTTAGGTTTTAATTTATTAATACGTAATTGTTGGATATTGTACTGGCAACACCCAAAGATTCGATTTGTCAAGAGTAGCGCGGGAACCCTTCTTCTGGGTCTGGCGCTCGTGACGGTAAGACGTGCTTAGTGGCTGTGTCGGTAAAAAGATAGATTGGCATGGTATTGGTTGGAGATCTACTGTAAATTAAGGTAACCTATTAGTTTTATGGTAAGTATTAGAATACTGATTAAATAGTGATATTATGTGGGGAATAGGAGATGTGATGGTATGGTGTAGAATATTAAATTTAATGTTGGCAAAGAAATATAAATGACTGACAAAATATATTGGTGTTTCATATTATTTTCCATATCCCTGAAATATTGTAAATATGTAGTTTTATTAAACATTTTAAATTACGATATTAGGGTAACGACTATAAGATTAATTTGGGGATTAGTATCCATTTTGAGGTTAAATAATTATATTCGAAACTAAATTAGTTATTTTAGAGCAAGGATGGTTCCTATTATAATATCATATTAAGATTCCATACCATACCAGACAAAATTCGGTGTTGTGATCGTACAAAAATCTACCATAAATGTAACAAATGCAACAATAATAATAAATTATTGTTTTGAGATTATAAATCGATCAAATATCAGGTTGAATATTGATGACAGTGTCAATATATTGTCATTCATATTTACAACTTAAATCAATAGTATTCCGTCATTGCAGTCGATAAGTGGTGGCCACTGCTTTTCTAGGAAACCGTCAATTTAAAAAAGAAAGTCAAAATCTAAGTGTTTTGCCAACGGAGCATTGACTATAACCGGTTTATAGGATGAAAGGTAGCTGCTACACTGCTACTGCTACTATTATATCATTAGGATGGGCAGCAGTTACCTTTCATCCTCGGTTGGCTTTTTTTTTTTTTTTTTTTTTTTTATTTGTTTATTTGACATAAAAAAGTACACAGATACAGGTTGACACTTAATTACACGTGGAAATAGCTTGATACAAAATATTGAACGATGACCCCTATGCTAGGAAAAACCTGTGTTACAGGGGTCATCCATTCGTCCATTATGGATGTTATAAAAGTTACATACAATTTAGTAATGTGCACTTATGTAAAAAATAAATAAAAATAAACTAGACTGATTTTGGAGATAATAAAAGAAAGCGGGGGAAGAAAGTAAAGGGGTTTTAAATTCATTATTGGCAAGGAAAAGGAAGTATCTAATTATGTGCCGGGTGTGTGTTGTATGAGTGGGTGTAGGTGTGTAAATGTGAGTATAGATATGTATGAGTGAGTGTAGGTATGAATGTATGAGTGGGTGCCTGATTTGTTTAAATTATGGTTTTAGTAATTCTTCTGTGTCGTTATTAGATTCACGAGACTAGAGGCCTATTCATGGCCCGTAACGAGACATGTGATTATGAAATAAAGTCTTGTCTTAAAGATTTGCAATTACTTGTTTCTGCACAATTTTAATGTGACATGAGGATACTCCTTCTTGACGTTTCGTTATTAATCGTACAACTCGTGTTTCCTCAGTCATTTTACGTTATCTCTGAACGTCAGTACAGTCAAAGCTATCGTCGATTCAATATTCTTTTCCCGAAAAACATTTCTCTGACATTTCTACCTCCTACCATACATTTTAGACCCTACTCTCGTATTTTCAAAAGGATCATTACTATCGTGCAAAACGCTACTATAACGCAAACTTTACTAACCTTTTAGAAAGCGTGGAAATACATGTAAAAACTCTCTCTAGGCTTTAGCACGTCATGTTACTCCAGTGCTAATATATGAGTCAGCCTTTAAGTTTATTTTACTAGAAAAATTTGCTACGTAACGGTGTGCGAAAATAGCTTTGAGACTCTACGCCAAAGACTGTGATTTTATTTTTGGATCCTGTATCTGAACTGATATTGGAATTAAAGCCGAGATTTCGTTTTTGGGGAAAGTTTGTGAAAGATTTTCGATGTGAAAAATAAAATGGTAAAACAAGCTGCTCATATTTCTAACAACTGATAACCGTTTCTGATCTTGCTACCGTACATCTTACTGTTAAGAAAATGAACTCAAAAGCACTTTCCACTAAGGGGTAACTAGGAAACCATGATTATTACTCAGAAAAAAATAGTTATTGTGGTTGTGCGAAAAATTCTTCAAAGCTTCTGAATGAAAACTGATTCAAATGAATAATTACAAAATGTAAAAATTAAAAGACTTTTCCAATGATACCCCAGATAAAGGGTTTAAAAAAAAAAAACGTCACCACTTTACGTGTAGGAGAGGTACCCTAAAAAAAATGTTTTTAAAAACCAAATTACAGCTTTCTAGTACTAAGGGTCTCGGAGCTAGAACGCGGACAGACAGACAGACAGACAGACGGACAGACAGACAGACGGACATGACGAAACTATAAGGGTTCCTTGTTTACTACGGAACCCTAAAATGTGGTCTCCAAGCGGAAAACGTAATAACTACAAGTATTTCGTCTTCTAATATACAATTCATAGAATTAATATAATAAAAAAGCTGTATTTTCAAATTGCTTTCCCTTATTTTATTTTTCTTTAGTCCCCAGTCTCACCTGAAATTAAAATAAATTATGTGGGTACCGTTATATTAAACTTTGAAAGTACCTACGTACTTTTCAAACGTAACATTTTGAAGGCCACGTGCTACTCGTGTTATACCGATTGCTTAGGAGTTTAAGGACGTGGTGATATGGTGGAATGACATATGATATGACTCGAAAGGAGGTGACTACCGAGATGAAGGATGTAGAAGAAAAAGAACGACTACATATCTGACCTCCACAACCCAGTAACTGGGTATTACGATGCCTTGGTAAGACTGGTTGTCAGACGTTCGGGCTTCTGACGACCCGTAACGACTGTCAAAGATCCACGAATGACAGCCGGGACCAACGGCTTAATGTGCTTTCCGAGGCATGGAAGAGTCTCGGTACGTAAAAATGGCCACCCAACCTCGGATCGACCCCGGCAAGCGTAGCTTAACCTGATGGATCGACCCGTGCGGCTGTTTATTACTTAGTGCACGAGTTCCTCCAGTCCTGACTCCAAATACATACATAAGGATTACGGCAGGAGAATGATTATGAAAAAACAGTGGCACTCCGGGAGTGCCGACAGAAGTGAAAACTTGAACAAGATCGCCTTGGTGGAAAAAAAATACTTGTACAGAACATTGGTCCGCAACCTTATCTAAATAAAGATCACAATCGCGTTTACAAAAAAAGATACTTCCAAAACCTTTAAAGTAAAAATACTTGCATAGTAACGGTGTCGCGAGTTCAATTGTTTTTCCCATCTCAAAAAAGCCCAACGCGCCTAAAGCAGTTTTCACTTCAAAAAACTAGATGAAGTCAACATTTCCTATCTGACTACCCCTGAGAAGAAAAGGCAAAACAAACTCGCGGTTCATATAGGTAGTTATATTTTTACGTGACATAATTTTCTGTAGTTACTGCCACGGGAAGGAGACGGGAGTTTATAAAAGTGTAGGTATAATTATGTAATCAGCGACACTGAAGGATACATAAATCCATACGAAAACCATACATTTTATCCTTAAACACGTGTTTAGTTTAATTAAGTATAAGGATTTTCATTACAAGGCTTCTCCTTATTCAGAGTTAACGAACCAAATTCTATGGAAATGGGATTTTCCTTTTGAAGGCTTAAGATGTGTTTGATAAATTTTGCTTTTACATCATCCTTGAAAGCCAAAGGGAGATCAGCGGCTTACTACAGTATAAGCATAGTATAAAGAGAGGTAGTAAGCTATCTTCATAGAAACGCACCGCGCGCGGCTTGTATGTGTGCGCGGCTTGTATCTATGCGTCGCCGCACGCACACTTAACAAAACCTCGACCCGTTTTTTGTGAGAAACCGGTCGAGATTTTGTTAAGTGTGCGTGCGGCGACGCATAGATACTATGGCCCCACACATACAAGCCGCGCGCGGTGCGTTTCTATGAAGATAGCTACCTCTCTTTATACTATGGTATAAGCCTTGATAACATATTCAGCATTTACCTATTATAGTATAGCAGTGATAGCCTAGTGGTGTGATCGTCGGACTGCCAAGTCATAGGTCTCGAGTTCGAACTCAAAGCACGCACCTCTAACTACGGATTCTATCACTTGCTTCAAAAATGGTGAAGGAAAACATCGTGAAAAAACCAGTCATGCCTGAGAGATATTTCTCGATGGTATGTGAAGTCAAGTCAGAGGCCCATGGGCGGCTTTAAAACTCTGACACCAGGTTAGTCACTAACCACACGAAAAGAAGAAGAAAACCTTACTGTAGCTTTATTTTTATCCTCTTTATTGAAATGTGGGTATATACACCTCTGCCTAATCCTTTGGGGAATTTAGGCGTGATGTTATGTGTTATGTCTTATATTTTTTCTTTCGTCATTTAGGCCCACTTGCACCACAAATCACTTTTGTACAGCGCTAAACTTAATCCCATCAAAAACGTAATATGTTAAAAAATAAAATCTCGCAGCGCAATTCTTCTACCGTAAAAAGATGTGAGATCTAATGTAAAACCAAGTCTGTTAATTTATTCAGTACCTATCTATTTGTCATCTTTATTTCTTTATTAAATAGAATGACTTGACTATCGCACAGCAACATAATCACATATGATTAATTTACCATTCTAAATAATCCTAATTAAATAAAGCGCAGCGCTAATATTAGGTATATTTTTTTGTATGTAAAATGTAGATTCTATTGCCGTGTGCGATTATTACTTCTCGCTTAGCGTTCTTTCTGACTCTTCAATTTTTTACTCGGCTCTTAAAGGTCGTAGCGTAATGCTAAATAGCCTATAACCTACCTCAAGAATTATGCTAATCAAAAGCAAATAGAATTTTTCAAATCCGTTCAAATGGTAGATCCCGAGATTAGCGCGTTCAAACAAACAAGCAAACAAAAAAAACAAACACTTCAGCTTTATTATTATTATTTTACAAGATTGGCAGAATGGTCGAATGGCTAACCGTAAGGTTAAAATATATTATATTTTTCAAAAGGATTACAAATTCACTTAAAGAGAAAACTTAAATAGGGTTAAACAATATTATGTGCCATCAACATAACGGCTTTGCTTGCCGTATAAAAAATAGATAATATATTGTCACTGTCATCTTAAAACGATTCATAGAAATAGAGCGTTGTTTTAAATAAGTTTAGCAGTAAACGTATTTAACGATTTGTGGTGCAAGTGGGCTTTAATGATTTTATTTTATTTATTTACTAGCTGCGCCCCGCGGTTTCACCAGCATAAGTCTCGATCCCGTGAGAATATCGGGATAAAAGGTATCTTATGTCCTTTTCCAGATCATGATCTACCCATGTGCCAAATTTCATCCAAATCCGTTCAGTCGTTTTAGCGTGAAAGCGTGACAAACAAACTCACTTTGGCATTTATAAATTGTAACTATTACTAGCTGTCGTGCCGTTCGCACAGGTAGCACGAAGTACTCATCTACGGCGCACCTACCTACCTATCTACCTACCTACCTACCTAACTACTCACATACCTACGACCTACTTACATACCTACCAGCGTTTCGTTCTCCTTGATCAGCCCGTGATAGCCTTCCTCCGGTTCTGCCAGCTCCAGATATGGAATGTCTAGAAAGAGGAAAAGGTATGCTTTGAAAAAGAAGGTATTTAAGATATGTTTAGGTTGAAAATAGACGAGATCCAGTGGTCAGACTGATCTAGTTTTCTGCTATCACTCCAAATGAGTAACTTTCGGGATACAGTTTTTACTAGGGTTATTTTTTCAAGAAATAGTTTTAGGTAGGTGTAGGTGGGGTAGGTATCCCACCTACATCTACCTAAAACCTTGTCCGAAGAATAACAAATACAACACAAAAAGAATTATCCAATTTGGTGCAGCCGTTCTCAAGTTATGGCGTGACTAAGGGAAATATAAATACATTATAGTTATGATTTATTTTTACCTCATACATGCCTTTACAGATCAACTATTATTAATACGAGTATTATGTATATCACGTTTACTGAAAATGAAATATGTACATTATGAAATTACTACCTACGTATACAGCAATACCAACTCAATAACTACAATTAATAACCAAATCTTGATTTAAGTTTTCTAAGCGTCTGAAAGCTCCAAACATAAGTGAAAACCAGCTGTTCTCATGTACGTAATATATTTTGCCAATCAAAAGACACAGATGAGGTTCTGACGACACTAAGTTAGGTCTAACGAACCAAACAGTATGGAAATTTGGCCTTCCTTTGAAGCCTCGTTTTCACATTTTGAAAACAAAACGAGTTTCAAGTCGTATTTTTCCGTTTTCCTTGAGGTTTTGGCTTTCTTTTCCACTTTTTATAATTTATCGTTTTTGTTTCCATATTATTGCACCAGTTTTGGTGCCAAAAATGACTTTTTTATTGGATAAGTATCTTGGGAGGCGTCCGGCTTTTAATCAATTTTATTTTATTTGTGTCTGGTATGATTTGGGTCTCGGCTGTACATAATAATATTTTGAGGTTTCTAGGACATTGAGTAAGTAGAACAATAACCCATTTTATTCGCCTTAATCTTAAATTGGGTCAATTTCGGCGGTGTACCTACATACACGATCATATAAAAATTCAGGAAGAAAATGTCGCACGAAATAATGAGGAAAAATAATAAACAAGAAGGAAGCTCTATTCCAAAAATAAGTATGTAATTCAGTTGCCTCTAATTCTCAGATTATATCCAATCTTATCCACTTGGAAACACCCCAATAAAAAAGATTTCGTTATTATTATCATCATAGCTTATATTATTTTTCATAGAAAAACAACCTACTTAGATACGACAGCAATAAATTACTTTACGTTACACACCAGAGGTTACCATCGGTCTCCAGTCGAGACAAATTATACAAAACCAAACGATAATAAAAGGTCAAGGTTGGGGAAGATGAAGGGCCAAAGAGACAATTGTAAGAAAAATGAAGACATTTTTTTTCTGTAATTATTTTCGCCAGAATGATTTCTGTTTGAACAAAGGAATTCGCTGGATTTATGGAGTAGGTTTTGGGTGCTCGAAATCTGTCTGGACAGTTTCAAGAAGACTATTGCCTTAAGTGCGAAGTTATCCCTTTTTTTTTCTTGTGCAAATTGTTTGGTTTTGATCGCGTTTGGTTAAATACGCCATTGTTCTTGGTCAGTGCAAAAAACTAACCGACTCATTGTTAAATTACAATTTTATTTATCATCTAGAAAAATATTTTATACAGCAGAGGTTTTGCGTACTAATCAGAAAGGATTTGGTGATCACTAAAAGTTTTAATTTTAACAATAGTTAAAACCTCATAGCTTAAAAACGTAAAGCCGTGTTGTATCTAATATTTAGAATAGAATTTATATTTAGGATCCCGCAAGCAACCGCAGAATATAAATTTTTAACGTGTTAAGAACTGTGATAAATAGCGGCACTTGGCACCTGGCACTAGACATAAACTATCTGCGCCACGTGGATGCTACGAGTTTCTAGCATTCACCACAATTACCTACATATTATACCTTCCTACTGGTATTAAATGTCCCTTTACAATATTAAAATGTTTTTTTTTTCTTTTGGGAATTCAATAATTTTGTAAACCGTCTGCCGTTAAGATTAAGATGTTTGTTTTTTTGTCACATAAATCACACATTAGGTCATACGTTGCCGCTCCCATCAACGTCACCAACGTTGCAACTTGTAACTCTGGTTTTATTCCATTTAAGGTTATGAATTGTTCCACGCGTCTGATATACGCCAACCACTTTTTGCTTGATAGGTCAAATTCTTCAATTTTCCCGATAGGCATCTTGAAGTACCACACTTAAACAATGTAAACCACACGAAATTAATTGTTTTCCTCGTCGCCAGTTGTGTTTATGATATATAATAGCGGGAAGCAATGAATGAAACTGCGATTCCGAGTGACAACTAGTTTATTTTCATATACCTACACATAACATTTATTAACATACCCTACAAGTTGATGAAAATATTAGACTGTTTATAATACTCTTATAATTATTAATGAATTGTTAACTGTCTATTTTTTTTAATGGAAGTCTAATTCATGAGCCGATCATGCGGCAATACCATAATTTGTGCCTTCCGAAAGTTAGTACCTACCTATAAAAATCTCCAATATTATTTTAATGTTGCAGTTTCCTTTAAAAATAAACAACAAAGTACTTATTCATATCCTTACTATCCTTCCATTCTACACACATCAAAAGTGTCTAGGGATCAAGTACGTTTTAGAGTAGGTATCGCCGCAATTGACGATTATTATTTAAACTTTTATGGATCGTTATTGATTTTTTGAATTTGAATAGAGAATTTTCTTTAAAATAATTTTGATTAAAAATAAAAAATCAACTGTCAATCAGGATTCCTATAAAAGTGTGTAATAGCGTTTTTACAATACCATTACAATTTCTGCATCGGAACTGAAAATATTACATCGATATGGAGCGACGACATCATTTGACACGAGTAGAGATGATGAGAGCCGTCGGAATGTTGCAAGCTGGTTCCAGGCCACGTACTGTACCTGTCGCTCTTGGCACTACACAGAGCGTTATAAGCTACCTCTGGACATGCTATCGTATCTCGGGCAGCGTGGCCAAGCGACATCGCATCACTAGGAGGAGGAGGACGATTTCGCATCACTACTCGCAGATAGGAGCGATACATCCAAAATACTGCTCGACGGAATCGCACCTTGACCGACATGATGTTGGCTACGAGGCTCCACAGCTCTTCATGCTTGCTGATAAGCGACCAAACCATCAAAAATCGTTTACGTGAAGTAGGTCTGCGTTTCCGAAGGCCGCTGAGAGTGCCACCTATAACACCCCGCAATCGTAGGGTCCGTTTACCTATTAATTGGGAGGAAGAAGACTGGCGTTGTGTTTGCTTTTCCGATGAATCTCGATATGAGACCGGATAAAAAACATACTTGAGTTTGGAGGACCTCGGGACAACAAGAAACGTTTGAAATTTTGTCAGGACGTTCATTCATATCATATGGAGGGGGATCAATAATGGTTTGGGCTGGTATTTGGATCGGTGGAAGCACCGATCTCATTTGGATCAGGGGCAACCTCAATTCTCAAATTTATGCGGAGAGGATTGTTTCAGACGTGATCATCCCTTTGCGAAGCCGATTGGGTGATTCGTTTCGATTAATGCACGACAATGCACGTGCACACACGGCTAGAGTCGTAACACGTGCTCTTGCCGATGCTCGCATCAACGTTCTGCCATGACCTGCTCAATCGCCAAACCTCAACCCAATTAAGCATGCATCGGATATACTCCAAAGAAGAGTTCTGCCGAGTATGGATGCCATGCATACCCCACAACAACTTTTTGAGTTGTTAGAAAGAGCGTGGGCGGCCATTCCTCAAAGTGATTTTGATGATCTGATTAAGCATGCCAAATCGCTGTGATTGTCAATGGTGGAAACGCAGATTATATTTTTTTAATTTGTATTTGTACAATAACAAAATTAAAAATACTCATTTTTGCCATTTAATTGATGACATTAACTTAGGTTAATTTACCACAATTAGCAAAATTTGCAATTTTTCTTAATTTTTACAAAATATAGGGATAAGTTGTTAACTTAAACATAATATGAAGAAGCCAGTCTGGAAGACTAGATTTGGTAAATATTAATTGGATATTTTTTTATAGTTAAAAATGTACTTGATCCACTTTTATTTTTATTTAATATTATAAATGCAATAGGCTCGCCCCCTATTACATGGGACTTAAACATAACTGGCGAAATGTGGGTGTACCTGCTACAGGGACACCTCTGCCCTTCGGGGAAACAAGGCGTGATGTTATGTTATTATAAATGCGGAAGTAACTCTGTCTGTATATCTGGCTGATACCTTGTAACGTAACGTTTACCTCTTAGGAGGTAAATGTTGGTTACGAGTTAAATTAAAATTAGATTTAGAGTAGCTAAGATTTAAAAGTTAAGGGCCGGCTTCTCAAGACGTGGGATGTTCGGGATAGGCGGGGTCAGGCTGATAGATGAGTAGGCCGGCGCGGAGGCAGGTAGGCAGGTAGGCGGTCAGGAAGCGTAGAGGATCCGGGCTGCAGCGTCAGGCGTCTAGCGGCGAGTCCTGTCGAACGGAGAGGAAGGTGTGAGTGACAGTTAGATAGCGGTGGCACTCCGTGGTACCTCACGCTAGTGGGAGGCCTGTATTAATGTCGGCAGGCTCTGTTGGTGTCGCTTGACGTCGCGCCGACTGGCGTCGCAGCGCTTGGCGTCGCGCCGCTTGGTGTCAGAGAGTGTCGGGGGCCTCTCTTGGAGGGTAGCGTCGATTAGCGGCACGTCTCTTGGCGTCGGAGGCCTCTTGTGCCGCTGTATACGTGTGTCGCCTTGCGTTTCGCGGCTGGAAGGGTGTAGCACAGGAGCTTATGAAATGATAAACAAGAGTTCTGATACACTCAAGGTTTATTTTGTTTTTCACACACTCAATTAATTAGACAAAGGTTCAGTATTAAAATTAGCTTTGTTTTAGAACTAGGCTCTAGGGCTTCGAAAACACGGCCTCTTTCAGACCAAAAACTCCTAGCCCTCAACTTAAACTCTCCCTGCAAACTCTGACCCAACTCTGACTCTAGACTCTGACCCTAGACTGAAAAATTTGAAGCCCGTTTCTATCGTTCTGTGCCATTTTTTTAAACGTTTTCAAAGATATATCAAGCGATAGATGGCCAGCACGAATACAAACGGTTTACAGAGAGGGAAGTCTACAGGTGCTCTTATTTCTAGGGTCAGTGTATACATCGGCTTTATGAAAGGTTTAGAAAACTATAAAGTGTACTTGTCCATGGTGTGTTATGTCTATGGTATAGAAAAATAAATTGGACAGATGACAGTTTAATTTGAAAATGTCAGAATATAAATAATTCTAAGATTTTTTACAAAGACGAAAATTAGTAATATAAAATAAGTTATAGATGCTAAGATGATCAAAGAATAATTAAAAGTACACTTTTCAGAGGTAACAATGTTTGCGTTTTTGATTATAAAAGGTGAGTTCTGTGTGTCATAGGATTTTAATATGTTGTAAATAGATAGTATAAAACATATAAATAAATTAGATTAGGTGGCGCGGCAGAATGCCACAACCTTAATGGCTGAACAGATTTGGATGAAGTTTGGCTCACGCATAGACCATCACCAGCTTAGAACTTAGTATATTTTTTACTCCGGTAGTACGTTTAAAGCCACAGGGCAAAACCTAGTTTGTTATAATGCTCTCCGCTAAGTAATTTCAAACACAGATCTATTTAAAATTTGAACACGCCACCTAGAAGTGTGGACTGTGGGCACTGCATGTTACCGCACGGAGTTTCAACTGAAACTCGGTAATTTGTTTCAGTCTTGTTCCGACATGGAATCCTGCGCTAGCGAAGTAATATAGTAAAATCATTTACTGTAGTTCTTTCTGTTGCTATCCCATTTATACAGGTTTTAGTGCAGATTTAAACCGTACAGGGGTGATGCAGGATCAGGTGTGTTTTGGTTACGTTGAAAGAATGTTTAGGAAAAAAATTATACTAGCCCGCAACTTCGTCTGCGTATATTTTTTATTCATCATTTATGAATACAAATATCCAGGAAAAAAGTAGCTTCGGCGTTCTCCAGGTCCCAGGCTACTTATCTGCCATATTTTAAAACGATCGGAAAGACGGAGTTACTTTTACACTGAGTTTTGAAGTTAAGTATGAATTACTATGGATGATAGTATATATTAATAAACTTTATAGTTTATTAAGTATAGTAATCAGGATAGAAGAAGTTTGAACGCCATTGTGATTAAAATTCTTGCTTGTTTGGGCGTTGGTTGAAAAAAACAAAACAAGTAAAAATCAAGTGCACCAATTGAAAATTCAAGGCTTTGAACACTTTGCAACGCCAGTTCGGAGTAACATTGTGGTCTCAAATCCCACTCTGATTTAATAACTGCGACTCAGTGAGCGCCACAGAAATGCAGATGCAAGTGCCAATCGCAGAGAAGGATAACTGACAGTCGATTATGTTCCGGTTGTCTAACAAGAAATTTGTACATAGGTACAAGGTACGGTTACTGATGCCTGGTTCCAACACTCGATGACGTATCGTTTTCAATACTATCGATATTGCATTTCAAATTATATAAACCATCAAATGCAGGAAGTGTCTAAACCATATGCAGCTTATTTTTTAAGATTTTATGCTGCTTAAAGATCATTCAGTTTATTCAAATCCTTAGTTTATGTCATAATTATCTAAAAACAAAATGTAAAACTAAATAAATTATCTTAACAGAAACTTGTAAAATAACAATCTTTCCCAAGTGTATATATAAGGCGAAATCTTCGTAATAAACTATAAGAATAAAGTTGAAAAGTTTATGATGTTTTGAAAAACAAACTGTCAGTTCACATCAGTTGACAAAAAACAAACAAACAAGACATTGGTGTGTCTCAAAATGTCTACAACGCTCGATAAATTGGGGAGAGAGGCTGTCGCGGTAAACATTGTCACTCCTTGCCTAGAAGATGATTGTGGGAGTTGTGGAAACTTTGAACAAACGTTTCGTATAAGTTGTTTAGTTTCTAATTCTTTCACATATTTTGAGAATTTTAGTAAATGTTTGTATTGTTGAGTATCGTTATGTGAGATCTAACTTCTAATATTAGTACGATCCCCGGAAAAAACAAAGAAAAAACTCATCGACTATTATAAGTCTCTAGTGTAACAACAGTGGATTACAAAATATTAACTTTGATACCCTATAAATCAAACCAACAAGATAGATAGATAGAATATTCTTTATTATGTACCTACACCATAAAAATTACAGACATAAATTAATAAAACGTGTGCGGTCGGGGGACCCCCGTCAGGAACGAAGTTCTTTCTCACGTATGATTTAAAACAAAAACAAAATATTTGCAGCCGCCATCTTTGATTTACATTTTGACCTCACTATCGGCATTTGCAATTTAATAGAAATTCACACTTTCTTTATCTCTCTTCGGCATGAAGAGCAATAACGCGTTTAGGATGCTGGTGGGGCTGCCCCGCTTCTGTAGTGCGTCGGGGATGTTCGCGGATGCGCATGTAGATTGTTTCTACACAACCATGCACAAAAGGTGCGGTTCCATGGTGCGCAGGGTGTGGAGCAGCTCCAACAGTATCCTAAGCATGATTTCAAGCGCCTAGACTGTGATTTCGTTGGTCGCTGTTGTGCCATCTCACATGAGTTGTTACAGCGATGATACACTACTATTTGTGTCAATTTTTTGGAATATAGTTGTAAGTGTTGTTGTTAAGTTGTGTTTGTATTGTTTGAGTCATTTGTGAGTCATATGATACTTCAATAAAGATAATTCTATTCTATTCTAGTGTACTCGGGCCGATGTGTACTATTTTATCCCACGACACTAATCACTTTACTCTTTTCTTTTGTTTTTTTCTGTCGGCGTTCTCTCTCTCTCTTTCTTTCTATTTGAATTAGAAGAAAACAGCCGCAAGTATTAACACTTTTAGCGTGACGATTTCTGAAGTTTTAATAGCTGCGTTAAAGAACTTCGTTCCAAAAACAACACTAAAAGCAATATCACAAAAAATCTACCACTATGTGGCGGTTGCGCAGCGTCTACGCGCCAATAACGCGGCGTCAAAGTGGCGTCAATGCGGCATCAACACATTTCCAACTAACGCTGGATGCGTAACACTTAGTCCCAGAGCAATTCACAATAGCACTGCCTGCATTTAATCCGCATCATTTAAATCCACAATACAACTGAATACTTCATCACTTGAACACCCAATATGTATAATTAATTACCTCTTGGGTGATACGGGCGATCTGTTAGGATTAGTTTCCCAACAGTTTGTCAATGTCAGTTGCAAGTTACCAACTAACTTGAACTAGTATCGCGGTGATTGTTGACGTCAAACGTAATGCTCGTCATCGTTGGTATATAGGGCACTTGAATTGTTGATGTTTTAGACTAATTAGTATGATTTGCGTTGTGGTAAATGTGTCACGTTTTCGGGTGGTTTGTCAAGGCCAAACTTTGTATAAGGCTTTTTTTTTCTTCCGTTTTTGGGTTAAGTTGATGATAAGTGATTACTAATGCCAAGGACATTAATTTATAATAAGGCTGCACCCCGCAGTTTCACCCGCATAAATCTTGATCCCGAGAGTATATCGGGATAAAAAATATCTTATGTCCTAACCCAGATTATGCCTACCCATGTGCTAAATTTCATCTAAATCCGTTCTGCCGTTTTAGCGTGAAAGCATAACAAACAAACATACCAACATTAAAAAAACAAATCTTATCTCACTAAAATATTTGTTTTTTTATTATTTAGAATGGCATCGCAGATTATGTTGCCATTCCAGAGACAAACCCGAAATATCTCATTTGTTCGTCTGATTCGAATCTTCGTTCGTTTATGGCATCAACAAGCACCCATGAGAACACAGCAATAGTGATTATTATTTTCCAATATGAGAACTTTCACAAAAGGCTCTATTACACTCCAAAGACTAATATTATAATAATTTCGTTTGATGTTTTACCACTCCTAAAACACTACAAAACAAAATTATTCATCCGCTGTCACTACAGACAGTTTTCATTATTTCTACATTCCTTCTTAAACGAAAACCATCTTTAAGGATAACCTTCAGTTTTCTTTTCATTTCTAAAAAGTGTTTAGCGTTAAATTTTAAAAGCGCTGCAATAATATTTTCTCATAAAGCTGAGTTCCAACAGCTATAGTTTTATTAACTTTGAATTTGCGCTTTCTTTAGCTTATTCATCAAAATCCAATTTCGTTGTAATTACTTATTTACAGTTAACTAAGTTCTGAGTAAAATATTGCAGAAACTGAAGTTATTAAGTAACATAAAGTCTATTTAAGTTTCGAACTAATTTTTAGAAAATTTCAAATAAAGGGAAACAAACTTTTTGGGCCGGTCTTATAAATAATTCTATCGAGATAGTAAGGATTAGTAATCAGGTAATAAAGGAAAAAAATAATCAGCCTTTTTGTAACACTTTCCGGAATCCTAACTAATATGCTAATCCTAATATTATAAATGCGGAAGTGAGTTTATTTGTTTGTTACGCTTTCAAGCTAAAACGGCTGAACAGATTTGGATTAAATTTGGCACATCGGTAGACCATAACCTGAATTAGGACATAGGATACTTTTTTTCTCAATATTTCCACGGGATAGAGACTTATGCGAGTGAAACCGTGGGGCGTAGCTAATCTTTTATAAATTTTTCGTTTTCGTTAAATATGAACGTACTTCAATTACTGCATAAAGGCATTATTTCCCAAAATCAGAAAGCCCAAATCGCCTTACAAATTAATATTACATAGGTAGTTACTTAATAACCATTTCCGTACCGAAAAACACAAAATTTTGCCTTTTCAGGCATCCAAGTACCCACTACGAAACAAAACCCGAATTAAATCCCACAACACAATACATTACCGCTTTTCTTTAGAATAACACAATAACGCTGATGCGCCAAACGCGCGATGAATATCAAAAGTATTGGAAATTTCTCGAAGCCTTTCATTTTAATAACACCCATTTGAGGGCTCGTTCGACCCAAAAGGATTTTGTTTATAGCCCATTAATGAATTTCGTTCAAGAATCATTGCGAACAGACCTTTTATACCTTAATTTGTAAAGGTATTGGATATTAAGCGGTGATCGTCTTTTGTATGGCGGCCGGTATTGTTTCTGGTAAGCGGATCCATAGCTAAGTTTTGCTTAAGCAAACGACTTTTCGGGACGTACGTATTACGTGGGGATGGGTTTTGAATTTTTACTGATAGCTTATCGTTGTATGTGAATGGGGTATCGGTTTCTATAATACAGGGAAAATGCTGAAATATATGCAGGATAAATTAAGTGGAATTTTTACTGATATGTTTATAGGAATTGATCCTTTTAAAGTAAGCGTGTCGCGAAAATAAAACGGTACTGGAGTTTTTGAGTCCCATGTGATAAGAGACAATTAAGAAATATGAAGCGATATACGTAATTAACAAACTGACATGACAAACAGAATTAAATAATAATTTTAAATACCCATGAGCCATCTTATAAACTTAAGTTAAAAAGCAAGAATATAAACAAAAATCTCATACGCAATCACACAATGTATTTAAAACCGGAATCTGATGAAAACCATCAGACGAATCCGTTTGCAATTCACAAAAAATCCCCTATCGAAACCTCACATCTAATGGAATATGATGCAGTGATTCCGGAGTTTCCCTTCGCGTCAAAACCAGGCTATGATGGATGATCGGTCCATTCATAATGTTATTAGTTCAATTGTAACGTGAGGGTAGATGAATTAATTTGGGGAGTCCGTTTATGTGGATGATGTGGTCGTTTTTAGATAAATGAAATCTTTGATTTTATTAAATTTTTGTAGTTTCAGCTGCCTGGTTTGTAGAGGATTTAGATTTTTTGAGACACTTTAATTGAATAAAGAGAGTACACTTATAAAATCGAAAAAGTTTTCACTAATAATAATAGTGACATTCTGATAATTAAGGAATAGATGATAGAATGTCAGTAGTACATCAAGCTATTCGTTTCCAGTTTATGCTGATCTCGCATTGTATAGGATTTCCGTACAATGAGAGGTCAGCTTATACTGGAAATGTATAGCTTGATGTGTAGCCGTGTGTACCACAACCTTTGGAATAAAATAAAATCAAAATAATTAATTGCAAACATGTTGGTTGTTGGTTGAAATACGATTATAAGTTTCAAATATACTACACCCTTTCCCTTACAGGCAAAACAACATTAACTACAATGTAAGTCTTCTACGTGTTTTCGAAATAGATATCATGAAACTGGCTCATGACCTTATTTCAAACAAAAGCATAAACAGAAAACTAATTCATGCTAATCTACCCTATCATAATAAAAGCAATTTAGCCCTTTACAGGGGACACTCAAAGGCTGCCAAGTTCCAATGTACTTAAACTGTACTTAACAGTAATTTTGTCTGTCCATTTAGAAGTTTTGGATTGTTAACGATTCTTCATTTACACTGTTCTGTCAATCACTGTTTAAGTGTTGTTGATAGAAGTTTTAACTGTCTTATCATGGAGAAGAAAAAGCAAAATTAATACTTCCCACCATAAACCCACTAAAATACCTACTATTGTACTAACACTGGGCAAGATACACAGATCGCAATTTGACTTTAAGTAAGCGTCGCATACGAATATGAACACTATTTGGTTTACTTTAACGTTTATATTCATGCGTGGCGCTTGCACACACTCGCTTATAATAAGGTTTATAACATAACATAACATAAAACATCACGCCTGTAATCCCCGAAGGGTTAAGCAGAAGTGTACCTAATAAGGTTCGTATGCGTATGAAACGGTTATTCAACAGCAAATTGTTTTTTTATTATTTTTAACCCTGTGTATTAGTTTTATAAATTATTGTACAAATATTTATATAATTTTATTCGCCGCCCCCGTAGAATAAACGCGTAAGTGCTATTGCGGCGGTTTTGATGTTAATCCGTATTCGTTATGTATATTGGTCACAATACATCACCTCAATATTTTCTAGATTTTTATATCAAGTATTTACGTAGTTCATACACACGATATACCGTAACATAATGTTATAATTCTGACCTTGATGATACATTTTCCAGAACAAAATAGCTTTAATTTCGGAAGTCACACCGACTTCCGAAACTAAAGTTATTTTTCACTTTGTGGTGTTTTTATTTTGAATTCGGTTGTTTTTTTTTGTAAAAAGTTTTTATTTTTCACTTTTTTGTTGTGGTACCTACCCCACACAATTTCAAATACCACTACCTGCTATATAAATAACAGTGACAGAAAGTTATCACATCATCCGCATACTAAGTGGGAAAAATACATATTATTAAAGCTAACTCAAAAACTACCCAAGCAAAGTTAATAAAATTTATATGGCCACCTCTGAAGTATGATCTACCAAATAAAAAAAGAATTATCAAAATCAATTCATAAATGGCGGAGTTATCGCGTAACAAACATAAAAAAAAACATACAGTCGAATTGAGAACCTCCTTAATCACCTATTACATTATCAGAAACTTTTCGACTGCACCAGAATAAATGAATATATTTCATTGCAAAACAATAAAAAAAACAATAGATGACAAGAAAAAAAACTCAAAGTATCATTAAAGATAAAAAAACTAAAATATTTCTGTAAAATATTTTTATCAATAACTCAAAAACGGTACCTATTTAACACTTAATATTAATAAGACTATCTACAAAAAAAATCTTTTAAACGACATAAAAACAAATTTATATTCGGTGTAGTCATAAATAAAGTTATGGATCAATTTAGGTATTTTAATTTCCTGTAAAATTTACTTTTTACACTTGCGTGTTTATTCTGCGGGGGCGGCGTTATAAAATATATTTTTATAAAACGCTCAACAATATTGATTGATGTTTTAGTTCTTATTATGTGAATTATTGTATTCATTTATGTAAATAAAATTATTTCAAATCTCTTAGCGAGATTAAATTAACCCTTCGGGGTTTACAGGCGTGATGACGTAATTTAAGCCATGTATATTTCATTTATTATTTACGTTTTATTTGGGATAAACTAATATTGTTCGTACAAAACCTTTACCAAAGCTTCCTGTAATTATAGATAGATTAACGACACATTTTGATTCGGAATAATAATCGAAAACGATGAAAATCAATGACTGGAATGAAGCTTCTACTTTTATAATATTATTGAGAGGAATTTATTACTTACCCGGAATCAGATTATGATTCTTGTCAACAGAATGGATATCGGAATTAAATTACGTAGCAATTAGCTTCTAATAAGTTAGTTTAGAGCAATTAAGCAGAGGTGTACCTGTGGTACATCCACATTTCACCAGAATGTAAAAATAATAAATTACTAGCTGACCCGACAGACATTGTCCTGTCTTAACTATGAATTCGACAACTGTCAAACGACTGACAGTTATGTCAAAAGAGCTAAGGTTACATTAGAAAAGTTAATAAGGTCGTTATTTTCTTACTGTCATAATTTTTTGCTTTCATGACAATAAAGAACACAAAAAAAAATGAATTAGCGAAATCGGTTCAGCCGTCCACGCGTAATACCGTGACCAAGGGAAATAGGGATTCATTTTTATATATTTACATTATTATTTCAATCGGAAATACCACTTTTACAACGAGTTAATAATAGTTATTTATGCAACTGTTGTATAATAAGGGGTATTTATATTATACACGAATGTGGGTTTACAGTTGTATACAAGACTAGCTACACCCATGATATGAATCCTCTATAAAAGGTTCTGAAACCATAGGGTGTTGTACACGGATATCTATGGTGTTGTACAATATTGTTTTCTCGACTTTTCTGGTAATAATTGGTTAGAAATGTCCTTTGCTGCATTAGAAATATCTGGTGGTGTGTTATCAAAGCTTGTATCACTCATTTTTGTAAACAACAAAGTAATAAAATTTTGCAATACTATTATCGAACAAAAATGGCGGGATACGACGTGAATTCGTATAACATATAAGTTTATTTTTTTTATTACGGCGCCGTGGTAGTGAAACGCGCGTGCATGACAAAGTTCTTTTTTTGAAATTCGAGTTGCATAATGAAATTTAACATTATAAAACTCATTTGGTGGTTATTATGACACTAGCTATTTTAATGTTGGCAATAAGCTACCTGTTTCAGAAACTTTTATAGAGGTTTTATAGCATGGGTGTAGATAAACAAATCTTATTATCCTTTTTAGTTCATATTTTTCCAATTCTCTAAATCTAAAAACCTTGAAGCCACATTTTTGTTTACCCAATAATGATAAAGAAATAGGTCAGACACAGTTTGGATTTAATAACGTACTCGGTCAAGTATCTCTTGTACACTATTACCTCTTATATCTGAACTCGAGCGTTATTAAAACATCTTCAAGGCTTTGCTTACCGAGAACGATGATATTTTATTACAAGAAAAAAAAACGAATTGATTGATGCCGTGGTTATTCTTTGTTGTATTCTTTTTAGGGTTCCGTATCCAAACGGTGCCAACGGGACCCTAACTGAGGCTCCACTGTCCGTCTGTCCATCCGTCTGTCACAGAGCTGAATTTTTTAAACCGTAATAGGTAGACACTTGAAATTTTCGCAGTGTGTTATGGCCGCTATAACAACAAATGATAAATTAAAGGGAATTCTCATAATAAAAACGTGTTATTTCGTTAAAAAAAAGTTTAGAGTTAAATATTGTACGTTGGTACGGAACCCTTTGTGTGCGAGTTCGACTCGCACTTGGCCGCTTTTTTTAAGTGAAAACTTCTTTATGCGCGTTGGACATTTTTGAGATGGGAAAAGACAGTTGAACTCGCGACACCGTTACCGACACCTCATTAAAAGTATTTCCTACACACTAAATTAAAATTTTCACTTCTGTCGGCACTCCCGGAGTACTACTGTTTTTTTTTACCACTTTCATGGTGAATAAGAATAAGAATAAGAATATATTTATTTGCATAAAACACGGTATAAAAAGATGGTAAAAGAACAATTTAGAACAAAACATGTTTTGCCAATATAATAATCAGCATACAAATTTTTCAGCATTTTGTTCATTAACATTTTTTGTCAATGAAAACTTTAACACTATAGAAACTAATAACACATAACCATTCGTAAACTTTATTTTTAAATAATCTAGTGTTTAAATTTTTGAGATCATTTGGTAACTTATTATATAAACGTAAACACATTGCAAGGCAGCTTTTATTATATTTAGTTAGTCTTGGAAACTCGCTTAGTACGAGCCTGTTGGGGTCTCGTCGGTTTCGGACATTAACATCATTTGCTTTAAGAAAATAGATCCGGATTCTACCTATAAGCAATTTTCTTATTTGTGTGCGGCTTTCCACTAAAGCTCATAGAAAAGTTATTGTTGTCATTAATAGAATTTGTTTCTTCTGCTACTAAGTACATTACTATATCGCATTTTTTGAGTCAATTTATATCATGCTGCTCAGAATAAATTATTTTTATTTTACTTCTAGTTTTATCTTCTCCAATATCGTCATCTGCCTAGTCTTTTCCCAAATAATTATGTTTGAGTTGGCTTCTAGTCTAACATGATGTAGCTGAATACCAGTATTTTACATGGAGTGACTGCCTATCTGACCTCAACAACCTGGGTAAGACTGGTTATCAGACTTTGGGGCAAGTGACAGCGAATAACACACAGACAGCGACACACAGACAGTGACAGCGTTGGCGGTGAGGAGTAATATGCTCGCCCGTAGGTTCGCTCGCTGCACGGCAGACGTCAAAGTCAGTTTATTTAAGGCGTTCTGTCAGTCCTTCTACTCGAGCGGCCTGTGGGTGTCATATACGAGCCGAGCCTACAACGTCCTGCACGTGCAATACAACAACGCTTTCAGGATGCTGTTGCGGTTGCCGCGGCGTTGTAGTGCGTCTGGAATGTTTGCTGCAGCGCACACGGATGGCTTTCACGCCATCATGCGCAAGAAAGCGGCTTCCTTACTACAACGCTTGCGTAACACTCGTAACAGTATCCTGAAAATGATTGCTAGCAGACCGGACTGTCCCATCCAAAGACACTGGGTTAAAATAGCATTAGGTTTGTACTACTAATTAATTATATTGCTAACAACACTAACATAGCATGTAAGCACAATCTGTTACTAACCACTAACAACTTATGGACTAATTTCGGTCTGAAATAAAGATATTTTATTTTATTTTTATAACATCCGGGCGAGTTACACGAGTAACAGACGGGACCTAACGTGGGGGCTTAAAGTGCTTTTCGAGACACGGAGGGGTCTTGGTATGTAAAGATGGTTACCCATTCATGGACCAACCGTGGCAAGCGTAGCTTAACCTGATCGATCGACTCTTGCGGCTGTCATTACTTAGTCACAAGCCTCCATCTATCTTCTTCAAAGTAAATTATATAATTCATCACTATTCACAGCTTCAAATTAACAATCCACGGAACGTTACACCTCTATCAAATCTTATCTATCTAAACGACATCACATTTAAAGAATCATAGCGGCATTCATTTACAAAACTGTCGCCAGCAAACTATGAAGCAAGTCCAATCATCTGACCGTTAACTTTCCTTTTATGCTAATTTATAATGAAACGAACTCAGGCTAACTGCAGAACTTTCTTAATATAATATTCCAAAAGT
The DNA here is from genome assembly GCA_949152395.1 of Agrochola litura. Taxonomy (NCBI): domain Eukaryota; kingdom Metazoa; phylum Arthropoda; class Insecta; order Lepidoptera; family Noctuidae; genus Agrochola; species Agrochola litura. Next base: position 3,777,696 of record OX424506.1, read on the forward strand.
CAAACAGTGGAGGGTTTGCCGTTTATAATTTTAGGCAACGATAGCTTTGCCCTTTCTTGTCAGTTATTCGTTAAGTTCTACATACAAATACAAAATGTTTTATTTGAGTACCAACTAGTATACATTAGTTTTGATTGGAATCTCCTTTTAAGCATGATGACGCCTGTGTTAGGAGACTCCGCACTTCCTTAAGCTTTGGCTGTTTGTACAATTAACAAAATTATTAGATTTTTAGTTTCTAGAGTTACACATTTCAGTTATAGCTAGTTTACTATACTTACATATTTTACTCGAGCGCGCTATGCGTGCTTTATTGCCAATTACATAAATAAAGTGTAATTAATATAAATTCAAGCACACGCTCGCTAATTTAAGAAAATGTATACATTAATGTAGGTGTGATGGGTGTGCGGAGTGTGTGATGTGTGAGGGGTGTGTGAGGTGTGACGATACATCAATTTGATATTTGGTTTGTAAAGTCAAAACCGTAGAATGAGGGTTTAATATTATTGTGAACGGAATTTTACTGACCCCTCATCTCCTTTTTATCAACGAACAGTATATCGTATTCAATCTCAAGGAGAAAGTGTGGCTTGCCCTGAGCAGTGGGACAACTTATATCTAAATCCTAATGCGAAAGTGAGTTTGTTTGTTTGTTACGCTTTCACGATAAAACGGCTGAACGAATTTGGATGAAACTTTGCACATGGGTAGACAATGACCTGGAAAGGATATAGGATACCTTTCTATCCCGATATTCCCACGGGATCGAGACTTAACCGCGGGACGCAGCCAGTAATAAATAAATAATTATCTCAATATGTTGTTCTTTGTACAGTTTTCGATGAAAATTGGAAACTCTTCAATCAAATTCATACATTTCATTGATTTAAGTGAAACAAAGGCTGGTATAATGAATATTGCCTTAATTAACAACTGTTGTACAAACAATTATTTTATAATCATTGGCAGTCAGTGGTCGAATTCAAAAAGTACTTACCTTGACTTGGCTGGCTTGAAGTACCCAATGAATTACTTTTTGATCAACAATCCTCAGATTATTGCTTCTTGTCTGGCGGTTTTGCAAAGGTGAAAATCAATATTAACGTGAAACTTTTTGACAACTTGATCTGGGTCATTTAACACGGATTCCTCAAACCTCAAAGATTTTCAAGCTATTCTCCTTTGGGTGGCGTAAATATTTTAGTATCAAACTGTGTTTTAATAATGTTATTTTACTACAGTGCTATAATCATTATGGTAGTATGATGAGATTTCTATAAGTAAGCTCATGGCTAAATAATAACAGCCGCACGGGTCAATCCATCAGGTTAAGCTACGCTTGCCGGGGTTGGTCCGTGGACGGGTGATATATCGAGACTCCTCGTCCTCCTCGTGCGTTAAGCCGTTGGTCTCGGCTGTCATTCGTGGATATTTTACGTCGTTACGGTTCGTCAGAAGCCTGAAACTTTGACAACCAGTCTTACCAAGGAGTATCGCAGCTGAATTGGTATTCAGCTGCATCCAGTTAGACCGGAAGCCGACCCCAACATAGTTGAGAAAAGGCTAGGCAGATTGATATTTTATGAGATTTCTAGAAGTATTTTACAGATTGTTTTAATTTATAATGATTAAAAACGCACCTAACTCTATTTAATAAATAGTGTAGCTTTTAAATTGCCGCTAAGAAATCGACCACTCGATTGATATCGTGCAGTAACAAAACAATGTCAAAAACAAATGGGCAAAGAGAAAACAAAAGAGGAACCTCCCTAAAGCAGCTACAGCTATCAAACAACAGATTTTCCTTTGTATCCAAACAAATTACATTTACATACAACCGATAATACCATTCAGTCAGGTCCGTAGCCGACCTCATCGATAATCCGGAAGCCCTCAAAGCCCATTATGGTTTTATAACCTTTGTTATAAACATTGAACAAACAAGGTCGCAAATGTCGCTTCTAATAAATCAAAGGGAAAAGGGGGAACTGATGAATTTTATTACTTTTAGCATTTTAACTTTCAATATCTTAAACAACTTGTTTACTTGGAAAGGCATTTTGAACCGATTGGTTCAAATTAAAGATGGTCTAGTAGGTTATATTTTCAACACCAGTTGTAAGTTTTTTGAAAAGAAGGCTAAAAACTTGTCACCTTAATGCGTAACTACTGATCATCATTAGCCTATAGATGTTCCCACTGCTGGGACACAGGCCTCCTCTCTGTGAGAAGGAGTGGGCCGTAATCCACCACGCGGGCCCAGTGCGGGTTGGTAGATGTCACATGTCTTCGAATTTTCGGTTCTAGGACATGCCGGTTTCCTCACGATGTTTTCCTTCACCGTTTTGAGAGCAGTGGTGATGAAATAATTTACACAAAGTAAAGCGCCTGTCTGGGTTCGAACCTACGACCTACAACTCGTAAGTCGCGGCCGTTACCACTGGGCCACCACTGCTGCTAACTACTAATACTGATAGTCAACCCCGACATAATGGCCCAAAAAGATACGTGACCTAAATTTCAAAATACTATATTGGAAATTATGCAGCAGACACTTTTCTTGCTTAATTGAGCATTTAACTGATGTAGCACACTGTCACTGTGTACCAAGTTCTTTAATCGTCTAAATAAAACTGATCATATAGAACAATCCAGAAGTAAACTCGCTCGCTCGTATACCTACTCGCTGTCTTCTCTAAATAGAGCCACGGATCTAATTTGTTGTAGGGATCCTTGCAAGATCAATCAATCACGGAGACAAAGTGCGGACTCTGTCGACACTGGCGAAGTTTCGCCGATTTCAGTCGATTAGCCAGTTTTGGGAAGCGCGAATGGTTAAGCGGGTCGCTTGACGGATTGTTATTTAAGGAGCAGCGTTGCTGTTGGATTTTAATTGTTTCTGATTTCTTTTTTATTTAATTTCTTTTTGAATGTTTTAGTTTCTTTTATTGGTAAATGGGCAAAACTGTATGAGCCCCCTTGTATTCAGTGTTATAATATTTCCCTTCAAAATATTAATAATTTCATCAATCAATTCAGTTTCTTACAATCAGTATAGGCTCTGCTTATTTCAATAGTAATAACACAGGAAAAGCAGCAATTGAAGGCAAACTTCCAACGATCAATTAGTTTTCACAATCACGACTGCAATTCAGAAGCATCTCGCTGTCTAATCCTGGCTGCATTGTTAGGTCTACGTCTGTTCAAAGTTTTAGTTCATTGTCTAGTTCTAAAATCTAATCTATAAATAACTGTAAAGTTATTCATTTGAAAGTTATCCTTATCATCTGTACAAGTTTATGAATTAATATCAATTTCATGACAGTGCAGACATACTATGGCAAAAGCTGGTCATAAAATAAAGCAGAAGATATTGTACAATATATAGTTTTGTCTGCATACAATAAAACAATATGTTTAATAAAACAGAAAGTAAATATAGAAATCGAGCAGTAAACAACGTGACGCTGAAATTGATTTATCTGCCATTTTAAATACAAACAAATCTACTACAGACAGCACGAGAATTAATGACAATTCTATTCAAATAGATAACGAAAATATAAATACAACAGACGAACACGAAGTTGTAGAACGATCAATTTGTTCGCACAATCATGTGCAATCGAGAAGCATCGACGTTGAAACTCGACGCCGGTATTGTTCACTCGACGACTGTGCAAAGTTGTCTCTGTGTGCGTATAGAGAAGTTTTAGTTAGTCCACGTAGTTCTAACGCCTTATCTATACACCGTACGGGAGCATCTTCTATGTTCAGGTGCCTATGTCGTGAGTTATGTGAAATCGTAATTATTATTGTATTGTTTAATTTAGTGTTAAGATTGCTATCATCTGTTTCAGATTTATTACTTATGTTCATTACTTTTACTTCTGAATTCACTATTATTTTTCTTTGACATTATTTTAATTAAAACATGAGTAACGCTGCTGTATGTAAATTATTATGTACTTTTCACTTGCGTGTACCAAGTTTACGCGCATCAACTCTTACAATTTAAAGACTACGGCCATTATATTTAATTCTTAACTTTTCCCGCCAAACTTTAAAGATAATTGAAACACCCAGTACACAAAGCGTAATAAAAACAAAAACCCGAAGTTTGTAGAATTACTCAACGTTTTCAGCTAGGCTTATACAGATGTTGAGAGCTTACCCTTAACCCTTCCAGTTGACGGATTGTACGAGTTAAGATTAAGACAACTGCCTCCTCATGCTAAGCAGCGGGACAAATTCGCACCAACTAAGATATTCTTGGCTGTAATTAAAGGATGAAACTCAAAATGTATGTCGTTAAATTTGAATTGCTTCATTTTGTTGCTGACTTACAGGCCCTCGTTGGATGTAAATATAAGGTCTGGCCTCCTTGTGTTTTCATTGCCTCGAAATCATCTGGCAAGGCTTTTTCATCTGTAGAATTTATTAGGGTTTCTGGATAGCAGAGTAGGAATGAAAAGTGGATGGTATTTATTATAAGAACCTTTTTGGAACCTTATTTTTAGTTTTTTATTATAGGACGATATTTCAATACATTTGTTTAGGTCCTTGGAAAATTCAATCATAAATTCTCTTAAGTTTATGAAATTTTTAAACCATTTTCAACGAAATGGGCAAAGAAAGGCATTCACTTTAGATTTTTTTGAAGTGAAAACTTCTTTAGGCGCGTTGGGCATTTTTGAGATGGGACTAAACCATTGATTTCGCGACATTGTAACGGAATTTACCGACACCGTGGAGTAAAAGACATCAACGCGTTGATTACCGCGGTGCCGATTTTTTTTCAAGTTTTCACTTCTGTCGGCACTCCCGGAGTGCCACTATTTTTTTTTTCTGTATATCTGAATCGTGTCCTTTCTCCTTTCCTGAAACTTTTAAACATAGGATTATAATATACACTGTGAATCTTTATAATATACACATATCGAAATAAGGGAATCTATACTTAATTTTATCGACGGAAATAATATTTTTTCTTGGTTAATGCCTACCCTATGTTTTAAAAATCTCACTCATATATTCACTTCAAAACGTCCATTTTCAAGAAAACAAACTAAAACTTCTCAAAACAGACCATACTTTTGAAATGCAAGCAACGGAGCGTTTTCTCTAAGTGTTAAACATTCTTAGCAGGTTATTCGCAAGTGTAGTAAACGTGCTAACGCGACTTGAATACCTGCTTGTTTCCGTACAATTCAGGCACAATTTACAGTGGGGTGTCGCAGAAATAAGCAAAATTAATGTAAATGGTAACAAGGATGAAACATGTGCACTGAATTTAAGTTTGGAGTACTTTTTGAGAGATTTTTAAAATTTATGTGAAATGTAGAGTGTTTGAGTTGAAGAGCATTTGATGTCCGAGTGTGAAGCTGACTGTGAAAATTTTTATGGAAATGTGAAACTTTTCTGCCGGGATTAATAATTTAATGGAGACACCGACAGTCCGACACACACTGAGAGAATATCGTGGACTGTGGCATCTGCTATAAAGATTGTAGAAGTGTAACGGAGGAATAGAGCATTATAACGGTATAAAAACTGAGCCCAGTTGATATAACTCAGACTATCTACTCAAAAAAACTTTCGTTGGTATCTTTGGTTTTGAATTTTCATTTTTTGTCACCGACTTCCGAAATTAAAGTAATTTCTCACTTTGTAGTGTTTTTTATTTTTCACTTTTTAAAACCACTACCTGCTATATAAATAACAGTGACAGGAACTTATCATATCATCCACATACTAAATGGGAAAAAGTACGTATTATTGAAGCTAACTCAAAAACTATCGAAGCAAAGTTAATAAAATGTATATGGGCCCACCTCGAGAGCATACCCTTTCAAAAAAAAAAAGAATTTTTAAAATCGGTCCACAATTGACGGAGAAATCGGTGGACATACATAAAAAACTCATTAAGACTCATAATGACAACGAACTCCAATAAAACAGTATCGAAAATCACGGTAAAACTTCGAGACGCAGACTCCAATTTGTACATTGAAATACAAAATTTCAAACAGATTTACACAACACTCGGATTCAAATACATTCGCGCCACAGTAGCCATTTATCTCTGCTATTAGCTAACTAGTTTGAGAGTTACTAGCGAGCGCACAGATGAATTGCGAACGTACAAAGTTGGTCTGCCATTCTCCAATATCGTTAATTGAGTTGCTTCAGTATTAGTAAAGGAATATCGAGTAGCAAAAAGGTAGAGTTTTGGTTTAGCAAATGTAATTGCAAAGTGATATTGAAAACTTATTTTGTAGCTTTGTGATAGAAAAATTTGTAAATAGTAACAAAGAACACTGAATGCAAACGAAATATGAAACTGAACAATTGATAAAAGTACGATTATGATAATTATATGATAATGATTTAGTAACCAAAGTCATAAGTCTGGCAGAGAACCAAAGTTTTCGACATAGCTCACAGAATGAGCAAGCTAAAGTGGCAATGGGCCGGCCATATTAGTCGTAGAACCGATGACCGGTGGGGCAGACGTGTTCTGGAGTAGAGACCGCGAATCGGAAAACGTAAGATAGGACGCCCTCAGGCTACGTGAAGAAATTATCTTCGCAGGGTGGCTCTTAGCACCTGTATGAGAGTTGCTGATAATCGAGTTGAATGGCGTTCAATTGGAAAGTCTTATGTCCAGCAGTGAGCTGCTGAAGGCTGATGATGATGAATACTAACAATGTAAAGTTTGCTATTGTTCAGACACGTCATCAATCGACTGATTATTATTATCACAAACTACTACCGTTAGATAAATATCAATAATAGTCTACAAAATAAACTAACATACTATTTATTGTTCTAAGAATTTCATGAGATAATCGTCAATAAGTTTAATTTACTATCAAATTAATCACACTAGCTAAATTATACACACACTAGGTGCGACGGTGTTTATTAAAATCACCAATTAACACAATGATCACAAATTACAACTAACACAATAACTGAGCACAACTAATCGAGAACAGTTCCGTGACGTCTTGACTCCAATGCGACCAGAGGCTGAATCCCCTCCTCGCCATGGCCTTAAGACATCACGACTCTGTAGAAGCGCGCCTTTTTTGGTATAGGTAGATCACTCTTGATGTCGCCAGTGCCGCGCTTGCGATTCGTTTTGTGTCCGTACTAATGACCGGATCCGACATGTATCTATTAAATTTGTCGTCATACTAACAATCATACATGCTGTATGTTAAGAGAGGTGATTTAGCCTATTTGACATTGTTCGGATAATGTCAGTTTACATTTAGAATAAGATCTTATTGCTAACTTGTTTTAACCTTTTTCTGTTAATAATTAAGACCTTTAAAAATCAATCCAGCAATGTAGCTTAGGATAAGTGCAATTTGTTCATTATTCCGATGTTAATTAATAAAGACGATTACATCAAAATTATTTGAGTTAGTGAGTGATGGTGGCGGTATGATGGTTTTTTTTTCTGTTGAGTGAAAAATAATATTTGGCTTCCAACAAGTCAAAGTCAAGATAAATTCACAGAGACAATAGGTACTTATCGTTGAAACTCTGGAAAGTCATAAGTTCGTATCCGAAACTACAACAGTTCTGTTTTTGTGCCTTCCAATCTGTTTCCAGGATCTGATATAGAACTTTTCAAACAAAATATATTGCTCGAGTTCTTTAAGAGTCCGTGGATATATTTTACAGACGAGTTTATTCACATTGACATTCATCTACCTATTTAAACGAGGATCAAGCTCCTCGTATGGCCTGACCAAGATTATGTCAGGACTTTAAAAGAGACTGTGATCTCTGAGTTTGTTTCGGTCTTTCTTCTCAGACTAGTCAGATAGGAAACACCAAACTCATCTAGTTTTAAAACATATTTATTGTTGACGTGTAAAAGTATTTTTTGAAGTGAAAACTTCTCTAGGCATTTTTGAGATGGGAAAAAACAGTTAAAATCGCGACACTGTTACCGACATCAGCTTACCATTAAAAAGACATCAACGCGCGGTACATTTTCTTTGGGATTAATGACATTCCAAACATTAAGATATGGCAATAACATGATTGACATTTCCTTTTTTTACCGACTTAAAAAAAGTATTTCCTGCACAATAAAATTGTACAAGTTTTCACTACTGTCGGCAGTCCCAGAGTGCCACTGTTTTTTTTTAACAATTTACAGATATAAATATTATAATTGTTGGTTGTCGCTGGCAGGCAAACAATGACAATTTATGAAATCGTCATTCAATCTTGCGAAATATTTTCTTCTTCATTGGAATCGTCTCCATCTGTGTTATCTTATTCATTTTGAATAGCATCAAAAAGAGAAAAAACAACGAGATTTTTTTTCTCATAAATAAGCGTACTTTATGAATATTATAAATATACTCTCTTACAGTAAATTCATTGCAACAATTTAATTCAAAGCACGGTTTTAAATATAGTATTTAACTGTTTCCTTCTTTTACAAACTGCTATACAAACAAAAAGTTAAACAATGCTCTTTATTCTTTCTATTTCTGTAGTTTTGCTTACGAATGGACGGACTACCTTAATTTTGAACCTAATTAGTTGTTTTCTCTAAGGAAATGTCTGTAGAAAAGGTCTGTTTATTGTAAACATTGAGCTTTACCCATATTATACAAGATTCTTTCTTCTTCTTTTCGAGTCGATGGTAAAGTTAAAAATATTATGTTATATTAGATGAGTTGGGCCCAGTAGGTGGCCACGCCAATCGCAGTATCAGTGACGTTTTTTAGATTCTCAGAATTATAGCTTTATGGACACTTTGGACACTCCAGCAAATTGCACATGGTTTGGTCAGGAGCACTGCACTCACTTTGGGTGTTGATTGTGTCAATAATCCCCCGAGATTCTTTAAAAATGTGTGAATCCATAGAAGGTTTTAAGACTACGTTTTGCTCGCAGTGGTGTTCAAATTTTACATACATTTATTCCTGTGTGAGCAAGCAGGTTTCTGGAGTAGCCTTAGAAGCTTTGTTCAGCAAAATCGTTTTTGGTTTACAAATTAACTCATGTTTGTGTAATATTTTTAGGAAAATTTGATGCATATTTTTATGTGTAAGTACCTAGACTAAGCCAGGTACAAGCGAGACATATTGCTTTCGTTTTGTACATTTATAAAATAATTCTAAAATTAGCTAACAGTTTTGTGTTCGCTCTACGATTCTGTCCAAAATTACTAATGTCAAGCTTACATATTGCCATGTTGCAAAAAATACAATTTTCGTTCATGTTGGTGTCAATACCGTTTTACGGTTCAAACAACATTAAAAGGTTTTGAAAAAAAAATAAAAAACTTATTCAAAAAATTGATTCATTCGTATTTTTTTTTTAATCAATTTGGAAACCTATATTTTTTCGATGAAAAAATAGCTGCTGTTCCAGTCATTGGTTGCATACACTGTAACGCAAATATTTCGGAACAAAGAAAAACCGTCATAGCATTGTTTCATCTATACATATAAAATGCTTTGTCCTGAATGACTGACTGACGGATCAACGCACAGCCTGAACCGTTGATCTTAGAAACCTGAAACTTGGAGGGTGTATTCTTTGTATGACGTAAACATCCGATAAGAAAGGATTTTCCGAAATTCTACCGCTAAGGGGATGAAATTCAAAATTCAAAAGTCATTTATTCAAACTAGGCTGAGAATCAGCACTTTTCGAACGTCAAAATTTCATAAGACAGTCCCCCAAAAACGCCCACCCTTCACTTGATGAAAAGGGGGGATTTTGTTTGTATGAAAAATCTTATTCCTTTAGGTAACTTGAAACTTGGGTTAAAAAAGTACTAGGCTTGCATGAATTCAATATAGTATTTCAATCATTAGACGTTGTGCACAATTTCTGAGCAGTAACCTAACAAAAAGTACTAGCCTTGCATGAATTCACGAATGTATTCAATCATTATGTTATGATACTACGAGGATTTGGATGAGGCAGACAGATAGTTTAAAGCCTGAATTAACACATAGAATACTTTTATCCCGGTAGTACCTATGTTTCCATGGGATAGTTTCCGACTTCCACGCGGGCGAAGCTGCGGGAAAAAGCTAGTTAAAAATAAAACCATTTTCGTGTTCTGTCAAAATTAACTTCCATGAATCTAAATATTTACCAAAAACCCTATGAAAGTCACGATCTCGCTCAGAGGCCATAATGAAAAGTTGTCTTCGTAAAAGAGAAACGAAAATGTCATTGCCAAAATTATGAAACAATCTACCCCACTTTACTGTTGGTTTCAAAAGAAGAAACTCCAAACATCCAAGTTTTTATTGTCATAATTGGACCTCAGATTACTCTCTTTCGGAGAAAAAGGGAAACGTGAAACGATTAAAGATCATTAAAACGAAACCAGTGCTATGGGTTATTTCGCGTTTGTTAATTTAATTTGAAGTTTATGAGTATTTTTGAGTTGGATGAAACTTGGATGGTCCTAATTTGATTGTGAGGGTGGCAGATTTGAGAAGGATCAAAAGTTTGTAAGAAATGCTTTGAGTAATAAACACGTAATATCAAGTTATATTATCTTTCATTTTCATTCATTTTCTTTTGAATTTTATGCGTAGTCTCAAAACTTCTTGATGTTAAGATCTTTTTCAAAACACTTCTTCAGCGTTCAATAAATTCTCTCCCTTTTCACACAAGAAGCCGAGTTTTATTATCTTTGTAGTTTTCATAAATATCATACAATAGACCTTCATAAAAAGTCCTAAGTTAGGTCACAAACAATACCTACAAAACGTAACTCGCATTTTGAATTATATTTCTGTTCAATATAAATCATATTTTGCTTCGGAGCATTCATAAAACCGGCGGAAAAACAAAGCTAGCTACAGATTTATAGGAATTTGTTTCGGATAGAATGTTGTGTGATTCAATATAATAGCCTTGTTTACTTTCGCACTGCGAATGTTAGTACAAATCGAGTTATAGCCCGTAATAAGTTTACGAGAAAAAAAATTGTCGTGTCGTGTCGTGTCGTAAAATATGCGGGTGTATTTTGTTTACCAAAGCTCGTGCCTGGGGCGTAAATTGTTGAATAGAAGTTGGTTTTGAGTTTGAAACTTGTGAAGTGTCTTGAACATGTTTAGTTATGGCGATAATTTTGTTACTAACACGTCGAGCTAAGAGATTTTTAGACTAAATAAGTAGGTAAGTGATCATTTATTCATTTATTACAAGACAATAATAGAAACCATAATATATTATACCATATGATGATAAAAATTAGTACGATTTGAGTGCGTATTTTTGATAGGTACAGCATGTATCTGTGATAATTTAGTGAGTGATATTTTTTCAATCGATATTTAAGAAAAATATTGTAGGTATAACATAGAAAAATCATTTTAGAAAACATTGTAGAACGAGCAATATACAGGATGGCAGGGACAACGACGCGAAAACGGCTACCATGGATTCAGTACAAGGTTCTGAACCCCCATGCGTTGAAATTTTTCATTGGTTATTAAAAAAGAATCTGCTGTTTTGTAGAAAACTGCAATACCTACGTGGTCAAAATGTATGGAACAACTGTTCTTTTTTTTTTAATAACCGTCGAAAAATTTCAATGTTAGGGTTCAGAATCATGTACTGAATCCATGGTAACAGTTTTCACGTCGATGTCCCTGCCACCTTTATAAGCAATAAGGCTTTTTTTTTTTGGCGATTATCATGTATGGTCTCCATGGTGCCATGGAGAAAGTTGTTCAGTTTATGTGACCACATCTTTCTGATACATACTGAATATCAAATATTTTTCTTAAATTTTACTGAAATAAATAGAAAACTAGTAAAGAAATGTTCGCAAAAAAGCTACACATTGCTATCAAAGGATCTATAACAAACGAAGAAAAAATCCAAAGACCGTTGCAATATTCAAGAGGATAATGTAAAAAAACATTTTTCTTTGCAATCGGATTTGTGAAAAAAGGGATCATTACATCATCAGTATAATTTTATCCGAAAGACAACCACTGCTGCAAATAGGCCTCCAAGCGTTTCATTGGTCTTGAGCTTCTCACATCTAGTGGATTCTCACAGCCTTCCACAAGTCATCGGTCCACCTTGTGGAAGGCCATCCAACGCTGGGCCTTCCGGTACGCTACCACCTCCAGTACCTTTAATCCCCTTCGCCTATCCGTTCTGGGATCACTGTTCACTGCTATTTAAGGTTACGTGGCACCGCTCGCTTTGCTCGCTCGGCTCGCGCGTGGGGGTGGTCACAGTTCTGGCCTAACCTGCGACCAATTTTGAGAAAATTTCAGATGGTTAAAAAGAGACACATTTATCAAAAAATCATTAGGTGGTCAATAAGATTTTAGAAGGCAAATTAAATATTTCCCTAAACAAACTAAAATCCTCAACACGCAGCCTGTATAACTAAAAGCCTTTGTCATATACTGAATCGATTACAAGCCGATATTATTATTATCTTACAACATCGTTAGCCATTTTTTACACCGCGGGGAGTCTCCAACAACCTTGACCGAGGCAATTTGTTCTCTACAAGTTATTGCTTTGTGTAACAAAGTTATAAAATACGAGGATTAATGTAGGGTTGTTAATACAGAAAAGATATCAGTTTTAAATCTAAGTTTTTTATGAAACCCCGTATAAAACGCTGGAGGCGTACATTATAGGTCAACGCATTCGTATAGCAACTGCACGGGATCAGTATCGCCTTAACTCGAGCTGTTCAGGATTTTTTCTATGAAACTCCATACTGCAACGCACACTTATAAGCATCGTTTTGGATGCATTGCTTCGACTTGGGGTCAACTAGTATTAACGAGCGTCCGGCAGGTCGACGACTACCCGATAAATAGCATTAAAGGAGATTATTACAATACCGAATACAACTTAATATCAAATCATTTGAATTAAAATATCGTTATAATACAAAAAATGTCAAACGGAATAATAGCACCCTAACGGATATAAATTAGTAGAGGTAAGGCGAGTACAAGATCAGCTCACCATAGCCTGCAAAATGCTCAGCGGCAGTATTCACGCACCTGGTCTGCATACTGAGCTGGCTGGCTGACTCGCTTCTTTGTCCCAGACAATTTCTACCGCGGCAGAAACCACTGTCGCACCGTTGCGCGTGCAAGTTACCAGTACCTACCTCGTACTCCGTCCGCATTTGATCTCTTGGATTCTAAACCAAAAAATAATCTGTTTGTGCGAAGATTATATTGTCAAAAATTATTATCTTTATTGTTTTAACCTCAACTTTATAATTTTCTCTTTTAAATTTTGTGTCTGTAATTACTGTATTTCGTTTTTAACTGTTTTAATTAAAGTAAATAAATAAATAGCTTGTCAATCGGTCTGTGCTTCATTATTATGTCAATTGTGTAATAACTTCTTCAATAAATATTTAGTTTAGAGCCCTTTTAAATTTCAATACAGTTTAATTATTTTTCTTTACCATATTATTATAACATTAAGTGTCTGAAATCAGAATAGATTTTTCTAACAGAGGAGGGCTAGATAGGTACAAAGCTGACATTTTAGATATTTGTCATAAGAATGTGTGGGAGGGAATTCTCAGCCCATTTTCAATCTCCATGCGTAACCTTTAGTGTTATGCTAAGCAAAACCAAATATAAAAATCCAATAACAGTCTAGACTATCTTACTCGTAATATCTCATACAATAAACATTATAATTCCATCTATAAAGAAATATGAAACTTTCAATAACTCAGTAATTATTGGGATACAATAAAATCGAGGTTTCTCGTCACGCGCCGATAAATAGAGTTTTGTAAAAGTTCCAGAACATTCTGGGCCAAAATCGTTTATCTGTGTTTAGGAGTACTAAACGATATTATATTCTATTTATTTGGAGAATACTGTTTATCTGGATTGGTTAGGATATTATTTGATGTTCTAAATGGAGGTTTTTGTAGTTTACTTTTTATAAAAAAGTTGTGTTGAAACAGAAATCAGTCGTTCTCAACTTTTACCAGAGAATGTATTTCAGAAAATTTGAGTAAAATTTTGATCATGAATGTTGAAGAGCGGTGGTGACCCAGTGGTATCGGCCCCGACTTTTGAGTTGTAGGTCGTGGGTTCGAACCCAAGCAGGCGCCTTACTTTGTGTAATTTATTTCATCACCGCTGCTCTCAAAACGGTGAAGGTAAACATCGTGACGAAACGGCATGTCCTAGAACCAAAAATTCGAAGACATGTGACATCCACTCCCTCTCACAGAGAGGAGGCCTGTGACCAGCAGTGGGAACATTATGGTATAGAATCCATACCATAATCAGCTCTAAATGTTCCCATATCTATAGATCATGAATTGTCCTAGGTAGTACGTTACATGTAGTGTGTTATGTTCGGTTTTTATTTTATCAACTAAAAGTATTGCTTTTTGTGAGCTCTTTAAGGAAAGCCCAAACCAAATTTTATTCCGCAAAAAAACGAAACCACCTGAAAGAAAGCAATAAAAAAAAAATACATTTACATTATTTACTCACTGAATAAATTCTCAGAAACCCCAAACACGAAAGGATAATTAAAAAAGATCGTTTTACATCTAAAATCGAGGCGCGTACCCAAATCTGGACAATCCGACCGAGAGTGCCTCCCGCGAAAACCATCGCCTGTAATTTTAAATGTAAAGTATCTAATATTAGACATTCTGTAGCAAAGACGCTTCAGCCCTAAATATATTTCCAAAAATATAAGCACAATCAAAATTAGACTTTGTTTTATGGCAGTTAAGGTTCAATTTAAGTTTCAATGTTAAGGGGTTGAGAAGACCGGGTGATTATGTAAATAATGCTGTAATGACGTCATCATGGGTCATGTCGTTTGCCTTGATGCGAGGAAGCGATATAATAAAATCTGAAATGTGTTCGTTCTGGAATTTCAAGTGATAGACATTAATATTGTAGAACAGCGATGATTCTATAAGGACTGATAAGGTAACTTTAGTGGACAATAACCGGGGATTTAGTGAAGAAAATGTCCTTCTAAATGTCAGTCATTGTTGATAATGGTCGGCAGTAAGATCAGCGACTTTGTAAAGGACCTAAAGTTTTATTTCACAGTTCTTGGAATGAGAGAAAAATACACTTTGCAGTAAGAATGTAATTACGGGGCTAATTTTGTCGGAGGCAGTAGGTTTTAAATTCAATGAGCTTGGAAATGGTTGTCAGTTACTGTCAAAGTCTATGATGTTGAGAAAGTTACTCAGAAGTGTGCAAATACTATATAGAGCGATCTGCTATTTTCTATTCTATTCAATTTTCCATTCTATTTTCTGTCTTATTTTCTATTCTATTATCTATTCTATTTTCTATTATATTCGATTTGCTATTATTTTTCCTATTATATTATATGTATTTTCTATTTTCTTTTCTATTTTGTATTCAGTCGTTATTGGGACGCACGTAGATTGTAGTGCCTTGCAAAGAATAAATAAATCACTGTTAGTAGTACCTAGTATTATTTTTGAAATGAAAAATCAAAAATCAAAATCTTTTATTTCACATAAGCCTACAAGGGCACTTATGAATGCTTCGGGAGGTTCCTGTTCAGGATAAGGCGAGAAAAAACACCCGGGTGTCACCATTGTGTGGATCGGCCTGAGGACACGGTGGAGCATACGGTGGGGGTCTGCCCGGCTTGGGCGGAGCAACGCCGTGTCTTCGTAGAGGCGATCGGCGGCGGTGATACTCTCGCGTCCGGCCCTGGTTCAGGCCATGGTACGGAGCGAGAGGAAATGGCAGGCCGTCACCTCCTTCTGCGAAGCGGTAATGCTCGCGAAGGAGGAGGCCGAACGCGTGAGGGAGAGGCAAATTTCACGCCCTCACGCCCCTAACCGCCGCAGGAAGAGACGCCCGGGGCGGGAATCGCGAGCCGATTTCCGGCCACCGTAGGCGTGGGCTTGCCGACGATGAGCAATGGGTAGCTCGCCGTCCGATAAGGACCAAGCCCGGGTCGACGGCGCGTTGTGTTCCACGCGCGCCTCAAAGAGATGTCAGCAGAATTGACGGGGTTCGCTAGGGCCAATGCCTGCCGGGGGTTCGAAGAAAACCGATAGGGAAATCGTGGCCCTCGGCAACAGGGCAACCGAAGGAACACGGGTGGGTTTTAGTCAGTAAAAGTCTGACACGCCCTCCCGCTTCACCCAGAGCGGGAGAAGTTATTTGATAATTTCCCACCCAAAAAAATAAATAAAAATGGGCACTTATGAAACATCAGAAGCTAGGTGCACGGTTCCAATTGGTCGCTTCCTATGGAGAAGAGCCGGCAAGAGACTCCACGGTTACTCTTTTAAAAATAATTGACTTTTACAATACTTTCAAATAACAATGTTACTAGGTATGGGAGGACATTGTAGGTCTTTCAATAAGTACCAGGTACTTAACAAAATAGAACATGGTCAACAGATCTACAATCCATGTACATGAGTACACCCATATTAATTTTTTTTTTTTATCTTTCGTTATGCCTACTATGGCACATTGTATCCAACCCTTCGGGAAAACAAGGCATGATGTTATGTATGTAAATATAACTGACGAAATTGGGTGTAACTATTATTAATGGCACCTAACCTACACCTTTGATTTACCCTAAGGGGAATAGAGGTGTCTTGTTATGTAAAGCTTGGGTGTCCTAAAAACGCTGTTCCTTCCTATAAATAACTAGCTGCATCCCGTGGTTTTGCCCGCATAAGTTTTGATTCCGTGGGAATATCAGAATGAAACGTATTCTATGTCCTAACTCAACCCATGTGCTAAATTTAATCCAAATCCGTTCAGCCGTTTTAGCGTAAAAGCATAACAAACAAAAATATAAACACACAAAAAATCGAATCTTTTCTTTTTATTATAATACTAGCTGCGCCCCGCGGTTTCAGCCGCATAAGTCTCGATCCCGTGGGAATATCGGGATAAAAAGTATTAGAAAGAAAAAGAAAGAAAAATTGTTTATTTTGCACAAAATAAACGCACATAACCTAAAAAATTACATAAATCATAAAATATAATATACATTCACCAAAAGCCAAAAGCCTCGTATTCAGATTCGAAAACTAATAAAAAAATTGTCAAATTTTGTCTATTGCTTATGTCAAGGCCAGATACCAAAGACAATTTACAATTTTGTTTGCATTATCAAATGAAAACAAGAAACATTCAAAACATAAACAAAATGCCTATTGCTGAGTGGAATAGTAAACATTTTCTGTAACAAGCAAACAACAATAACAAGAACAATTAATCTGTGCGTCGTATCTGCGCAAGAATAGGTCATTGCTCAGCAAAATTCCGCAACTTCGGACGAACCTACGGTTACGGCGCTGATTTTCAGCAATAATGTTAATCCAGGTTATAAACTATCTGTGTGCCAAATTTCATCCAAATTTGTCCAGCTGTTTGAACGTGAAGAAGAGACAAACATACACACATACTCACAAACTTTCGCCTATATAATATAATATTAGTAGGATTAGTTTAGATTAGACTAGCTTCTGCCGGTAGCTTCGCCCGCGTAAAATCTTTACAATTATCTTTTGAATTATAGCCTATGTTACCTACTTTATGCTAATAAGCATTCTAAATGTGAAATAATTTTTAAAATCGGTCCTGTAGTTTTTGAGTTTATTCATTAAATTAAAAAAAAAAAAACAAAATTCAAATGTCATTTATTCAAACTCGGCTGAAAATCAGCACTTTTCGAACATCAAAATTACATAAAACAGTCCCCAAAACACCCGCCCTTCACCACTTCCTAGTGCTTTGGCTGGGAAGAAGAAGTGGCGCAACAAACTCTCCAGCAGCACAGCTGTCTGTTTAGTAAGAAAAAAATATCTATACCAGAAGATTCTATATTAGAAACAAAAATACAATAGACGTGGATATATTTAGTAATCTGTTCCGCTCAGCTATTTCTAAAGAGCAATAAAAAACCCTGAAAGAAATCGACAAGTGTTTCACCTCTCAACGAGGCATCCTCAGGATGACGATTGACTTGTCGCGAACCCGAACACGGCGTGTTGTCACACCGAGCGCTGAACGCAGAGAACGCGGGTTCTCTGAGTTCAGCGCTCGGTGAATTCAGGGGTTTTAATGGCTCTTTAGACATACCTAAGTGGAACTGGTTACTAAATATATCCACATCTATTGTATTTTATAAAGGATTTCCGCAAGGTCACGCTTGAATCAATTAACTACAGGGCGTCCCAAAGTTATGGGACATGAAGGGAAAGTACCTTAAATATCGTAGATAGGGTATTTTGCTGAAAGAAGACTTTATGTGATTTTTAAAAGTTAGTAATTCTGCATTCAAAGATTTTCTAAAAATTACTTGCCTCGTCTGGGAATCGAACCGAAAAAGAAAACACCCCTACTTTTATGATGCCAATAGAAAGAATGGCCAAAAACGAATAACTCTTCTTAAGTAACATAGTATTTTAAAAGAAACGAACAACGTAAAATGTTTGAGTCAAATTTCAAGAAAGTTGCCGACGACGACGTTCGTAAAGTAGCGATATTATCATTCCATAGATAGCATTGATTATTCGTAAATAAGTACCCACTTCATAAAATGCTTATAGCATAGGATTGGCACGAATGGACCGATTAGATGGCCGGCCAGATCCCCGGACCTTACACCATTCGATTTCTTCTTTTGGGGATACGTGAAAGATATGCTATACAAAAAGCGATACGAGAACGTGGGCGAGTTACAAACAGAATTGTGCCATATCATATCGAGTATTCACCATAAAATGATAAGAAAATCAACAGGCAGCGGACTCATTAAAAGATTGGCGATTTGCGTAAGACAAGAGGGATCACATTTTGAGCATTTAATTAATTAATTTACAAGAAAATACCGACTTAATTGACTACGGCAGTTTCATGTATGTTTTTAATTTGATTAAAATGATTAATTTCACGCTGTTCCTTTCTTTTAAAATACTATGTTATTTAAGAAGAGTTATTATTTTTGGCCATTTTTTCGATTGGCATCATAAAAGTAGGGTTGTTTTTTTTTTACATTTAAGTCGGTTCGATTCCCAGAAGAGACAAGTAATTTTTAGAAAATCTTTGAATGCAGAATTACTAACTTTTGAAAATAACAAAAAGTCTTCTTTCAGCAAAATACCCTATCTACGATATTTAAGGTACTTTCCCTTCATGTCCCATAATTTTGGGACGTCCTGTATATTAGAAACAAAAATAAAAATAAACAGTGGTATTCCGGGAGTGCCGACAGAAGTGAAAACTTGAACAAGATCGCCTTGGTGGAAAAAAAATACTTCTATAGAACTAACAAAAATAAAAATAAACAGTGGTATTCCGGGAGTGCCGACAGAAGTGAAAACTTGAACAAGATCGCCTTGGTGGAAAAAAAATACTTCTATAGAACATTGGTCCGTAACCGTTTCTAAATAAAGAGCACAATTGCGTTTACAAAACCTTTAAAGTATAAATATTTGCATAGAACATTAATCCGTAATGTAATATAAATAAGGAGCACAATCGCGTTTACAAAAATGATGTGTCGTTACAGTATCACGAAATAAATGGTTTACGCCTAAAGTAGTTTTCACTTCAAAACATAGTAAAATCTTTTCGCTTTATGATATTAGTTAGTGTAAATAAAACGGCCGTCATGAAAACTGTTATTTTCACCAATATTTTACATAACAGTGTGAAAAATCGCTTTGTAATTGGACAGCCGTTATTGTGCGACCGTTCACCGCTTTCTTAGGAAGCTTGTTCGCAAATGAATGAGATACAGCGGGATAAAGAATAGGAGGTTCGCGCGCTATAGTCGGCGCGGAACTAGTTGGCCGCGCCTAAGGTATGTGAGCGGGGGGGGGGGGGCAGAGGAGCGGTGTCATTGTTCAGTATGTTAATATTTCGCAAACGGATCCCTAAATCCAAAAATGGTTTTCACAAACTCACAATGTTTTTAAAGGTCTTTTCCAATGATACCCCACACCATGGGTTAAACAAAAATAAAAAAAAGAACTCACCACTTTACGTGTAAGGTACCCTTAAAAAAAAAGTTTTTCATAATTTTGTTTTACCACTTTGTCGGCGTTATTAATATGTATGACAAATTACAGCAATTATTAAGGGTCTCGGAGCTAGACCGCGGACAGACAGACAGACAGACAGACAGACGGACATGACGCAACTATAAGGGTTCCTTGTTTACTACGGAACCCTAAAAACTGATGACCTTCCGTGAAGTATTTACGCCGTACTAAGGATTTATGTCGTTTCTTAGAGATTACTATGGATTTTTTTCTACCGATGAAACTACAAGTAGGTAATCGTGTTTCTAAAGTGTATGATGTATAGAGTGAATCCTTAAATATCTAACTTATTAATTGCATAACTAAAGATGAAATAATAACGATGCAGCAAGGGATCAAACGAACGCAATTATTTTGCAATATAAGCTCTCAAGTTATCTTTTAAAAACTTGATCGATCCATTTTGTTATCTTTTAAAAACTTGATCGATCCATTTTGTTATCTTTTAAAAACTTGATCGATCCGTTACTTGACGTTCAAAACCGCGCTTTCACACTCTCCAATCTCAATTCCTCATTCGCCATTTTTCATAGCAACAAGATTAATTAAAAAATCATCATTCATCGTTGATGTTTTATTAATTTGATATAATGGTAGCGTCGAGTCAACAGTAGCGTCCATACAATGAATCATCAAAAGCCATGATTGATGTATCCTATAAATAAATTATCTTTTCAACTTGCTCGTGTTTAGTCGTGTCGTTATAAGGGTCATGTTTTTTGGGCGTTTGAATTTTATCAGTGGTACTGACAATTTATTAGAGCCTTTTTGGGGTTCCGTACCCCAATGGTGCCAACGGGACCCTATTGCGGGCTTTGTCCGTCCGTCCGTCTATCACAGGGCTGTAACTTTAAACCGTAATAGGTATACACTTGAATTTTTAACAGAGTGTGGCAGCTCTTACAAAAACTTATAAAAATAAAATAAGGTCAATTAAAAAAAAAAAAAAAGTAAAATATAAATATCGGCGCTTTTTGCTCGATCGCAATAATGGCAGCGGCGCGGGTGGTACGGAAACCTTTTTGTGTGTGAGTACGACTCGCACTTGGCTACTTTTTTGTTTTCAAGATCTAGCAGTTTATTAAAAAAAAAAAAAAACACTAAACCTATACGTGTGGGGTATCTATGAATAGGTCTTTAAAAATGATATTGAGGTTTCTAATATAATTTTTTTTCTAAACTGCATAATTTGCGCGAGAGACACTTCCAAAGTGGTAAAATGTGTGTGTCCCCCCTGTAACTTCTAAAATAAGAGAATGATAAAACTAAAAAAAATATAAGATGTACATTACCATGTAAACTTCCACTGAAAATTAGTTTGAACGAGATCTAGCAAGTAGTTGTTTTTTAATACGTCATAAATCGTAAACCGCAATTTACCTTTCATTCAATGTTACTTGCTGCTACGGAACCCTTCATGGGCGAGTCCGACTCGGACTTGGCCCCTTTTTTTGTATCCATAATCAGCCTATAATGTTCCCACTGCTGGGACACAGGCCTCCTCTCTGTGAGAGGGAGTGGGCCGTAATCCACCACGTAGGCCCATTGTAGGTTGGTAGATGTCACATGTCTTTGAATGTTCTGTTCTAGGACATGTCCGTTTCCTCACGATGTTTTCCTGCACCGTTTTAAGAGCAGTGGTGATGAAATAATTTACAGAAGGTGTAGCGCCTGTTTGGGTTCGAACCTACCTACGACTTACAACTCGTAAGTCATAGCCGTTACCACTAGACCACCACTGCACTGCTTTTCTGTATAACATAACATAATATCACGCCTTGTTTCACTGAAGGATTGGACAGAGGTGTCCCTGTAGCAGGTACACCCACATTTCGCCAGTTATGTTTAAATCCCATGTAATAGGGGGTGAGCCTATTGCCATCAATCGGGCACAAAGCCAGACTCCGAGCTGCTACTGAGAAATATCAGAAACCCAATAACACTTTTCCCGATCCAGGAATCGAACCCAGGACCTCATGCTCAGCAGTAGCGCTTGCGACCACTAGATCATCGAGGCTTTTTTGTATGTCTACTACAATTTGACAAAAAATCAAATTGATTGTGATCAAAATATTTGATCATCACATCGAAGTCAAGTTGTAGGTTAGTGAGGACTCTGAAAAGGCGTTAATGTAGCAATAACTATACCGTGCCATATTTATAACGGTTTCAAAAAACGGATGCTAACAATCTTGTACCAAACGCAAAATCTCGCTCGCGGGCTAAACCAAAACTTTTTCATAAAAAAACACCACAAAAAGCTATACATCATAGCACTTTGACGTTTACAACGCACTCATAGCGCCAATTTCTAGAATACGAGCTCAGTTATCGGTCCATGGGGAGCGAACCACAACTTGTTACGAATAAAATGGCCATCAAGAACCGAACAGCTGATATAAAGGGCTGAACAATGAAAATTTTGTGAGTTGTTAAAAATATGGTCGCCAAGTGAGGATAAACCACAAATTTTCTCCCTGAGGGGTCTCGTAATAGGACTTAGGGTGGGATGAGTGAGAATTGACGTTAAGGTTTCCGATTTATTATGTCTATTGTGACTAGTATAATAAATCATGTTCTTTTGTAATATTAGTATTGAAAATTGCTTTAAACTGGATCTGCGGTGGGAGCCCGCGAAATTATAATTTTCTTACGTTTTTTGCAATTTGCAGGTCAGTGTTAGGTTGTATCTGAACAAATCTCTTATAAAACTAATCTAAATTAGAGAGATTCATTGATGATTCTATATGATTTTAATTCTGTAAATACATATTTATGGCCTTAAATCATATTTTGATCGAGATACAACCTGACATTGATCAGCAAATTGAAAAAAAAAAACGAAAGAAAATTTTAATTGCGCGGGTTATCTCTGTGGATCTTCTGGTGGCATTCTTGTAACGAAAAAGTTGGTAAATCCGTATAGATTTTACAAACTGGTCTTTCATTGGTCTGCCAGCTCTATTGTTTTTTTTAGGGTTCCGTACCTCAAAAGTATAAAACAGAACCCAGGATCACTCGTGTGTCTGTCCGTCACAGCCAATTTGCTCCGAATTTAGTATGCCGATTTAGTTGGTTGGTACACATATGTATTTCTGTGACCCAAACACGGACGTGTAACTCATAGATTACAGAAAAACTAATAAGAAGTCTATGGTCTTAAAATATCATGGTAAATCTCACAATATTGTGTGAACAAACTAACATTTGCAGTTGGAATATATAGGAGAACATGTTTTTCAACTACAATGTTAATTTCGTTCTTGGGATAAATTTATCCTGACTACGGCATCCTTCATTGCGCGCATATGACTTGTATAGTGATTCCAAAATCCTATTTACAGAATAAATAATTTAATTTAATTTCATTCATCAGAATCTAGTTTTTAGTACGATCTCATTGCTCTAACTCTTTTGAATCACAGTTTATAATAAAGGTCCCCAAAATAGCCGCGAAATGTTATAAATTATCATGTAATTCATAACTGCTTGGAACCATTTATCTGTTAAAAATTTGCTGAAATTTTAACGACTGCTAATTGTTGTATTATTACGCTTTAAATATTTAATTCAAAATCGATTATGTACAGAAACGAATTAATCTTCGTTACTCCGGGTAGCCCTTTTTATACCGTGAAGTTAGCTATATAATATTTTCATCGAACTGTGACGAATACTAATTATGGTCCGGTTTGTTGAAATAAAAGGATTGATCATTAACACTCTGGTGTAGGATACAGCTCATCACAATATTTTGGTAATAAACCTCGCCCCTTTGGAAGCATCTTCCAAAGCGAGGTTTATTACCAAAATATAATTCTTATTCAAAAATTCAAATTCAAAAATATTTATTTGCATAAGGTACAGAAAGTTCTAATGATAACATATCGATCTCTTATTATGCCTTTAATTGCGACGAACAAATTTTACATATTTAGATATTATTTTAAGAAATTAATTATTACTTGAATAATGCATGCGATTAGTAAATTAATTCAAATTTGGTACGTACTTAACAATTCATTCATAGATGACATTACTGACATACTACACACCACAAAATTCACAACTTATAATCCAAAAAACTCTAGTACACCATAATAGTAGTTAATGAAACTGTTGCATAATGAGGGGTATTAAAACATGAGTGTATCACACAAATATTTTAATACCTAGTTATGTGTAGTTTCATACACTACTTTATCTACTCTCATACATTGGGATTGAACCTAATACTAAATAAAAGATCAAAGTTAAATATCAAGAATAAATTTGAAAAATCTCACGAAATTCAGTACAACAAAACAAATGAATGTCGTCTGCACCAGCACATCACCGCACAAATGCGCTACAGTGGGTGCTGCTGGTCCCCCGTTTAAACATTCTAATGCAAAAGTTGATGGAAACTCCTTGGTGATATTACTTCTTGCAATAGCCCTGTATCGTACCTAATAGAAAAAAAAAATGTTTTATAGCATTATTTTGTTAGAGAAAAAATGTTATAATATGATTCTATTTTCAAATTTTGGTATTGTATTCATAAAGTATGTCAATATAAATTCGTTTTGAATTTTATAAATTCGAATATTACGCTATGAGAGTAGATAAAAGCATTTATCAGTGAGTAGTTTTGTTAAATTACGCTTAAATAAAAAAAATGGAAGTGTCTTTATTGTACTCGAAATTTTATCATACAATTTGATGAACATGACATTGCTGTTGTTGGATGTAAGTTGTTCTTTTAAGTTGCAGTCAAAAATCTTATTTATCTTAAGTCTGGTCTGGTCATACGCTTACAAAGTTTTTTTATAAAAGGACGTTGTAAAAGTATTTCATTGCGATACTAAGAATCGAAATGTTGATAGAATAAAGTTCTACGTTTTATCTTTTATTACTAGATCAACGTCGAAGAATCGAGTAGAAGCTTCCTTCAATTTAATTTAACGTAGAATTGCATCAACAAGAAAACTCTGAAAACTTTACACAGCTAGAGTTCCATTACTTTTTTTCACTCAGTAATTACTTGCTCCATCCGAACAAACTTGACAATGTATTCAAAAATTATACGTTGTAGCCTGAAACACTGTTACACGCAGACAATGGTATACAAAACAAAGTCACAATACCCCTCTGTTAAGTAGGTGCCTTCCCAAGTAATTTTCTCAGTGAAGATAAACTTAGTGATGTCATCGCTTTATTTCTTTTCATTGTATCTGAACCCTTTGTAAAGGGTGTGACAGTAAGTCTATTGTTACCTTTGTGTAAGGTTTATGATGTGCAGCTTCTGTCGGCTGACGCTTCTCTGTATTGCTTTGTATTGTCCAAATTAAATTTCGGTCTGTGTCAAAGGATTTTAGTCTACAAGATCCTGTTATTTTTTTTTAAATTCAATCTGGAGGTGTCATGGGACACCCGGTTGGAACGTAGTTCCTTTTGTTGTAAAATATGTATTAATACAGAGCCACCTAGTATAAGTTTTTAGAAGCTAAAAACTTATACTAGATGGCTCTGTCACTGCGTAAGTTTAAAAAAAATTAAAAATATTGACACTTAAATCTTGACACCTTGAAACTGACTTTTTGAGCCAACGGCTTTTAACTCTCTGAATGAACTGGGAAACGAATTTTTCGTTCGATTTTCATAACAATCACGAATAGAATTTCCATTTTAAAAGTAACAGGAGGATTTTTGTAACAAATCTAGATATTTTATTCAGTGTTGGAATCTGTAAGTTCATTATGAATTTAGGAGCGAAATAGTCGAACATTTTTGCTTGTTTTTTTTTCCAATCCATTTAATTTTTATTACTGTCTTGTTGAATTGATGTTTTTCTTTACCTTGTAGGTACCTGAAAAAGCAATCTATAAAACTGTTTCAATTTGTCACATAAAAGGCCCAATTTAAAGTTTTATTCCTTCAAGTGACTAGGATAAAACTAAATTGGACGAAAAAGATAAAACATTCAAATAGCTTTTTATCTTAAGACACTTTTCAACTTTACGACGTCTGACATTTTCATAATTAATAAACAAATTTTTCAAAGAAAATTAAAATTGGTCAGAAACTGTCTAAGTGACTATGTTATTATCGTGTCACTATCTCTGTTAAGTCCATCCAAAAATTGTCTGTAAAAGATAATTTAGCGATAAGACTGTTCATTGTAACTTTTTGAGTTCTGATAACTATTACGGGTAGTCAGAAGCCCAAAAGTCTAACAACCAGTCATACCAAGGGTAACATGTTATCCAGTAACTGGGTTGTGGAAGTCAGATAGGCAGTCGCTCCATGTAAAATACCGGTATTCAGCTGAATCCGGTTAGACTGGGAGCCGACCTCAACATAGTTGGGAAAAGGCTAGGTAGATTGATGGACATTTTGCAGCGAAAATAGAAGTTAGAATGGGTCCAAATTCAATTCTATTGAACGATTGCTTTGTATTCTCCCAAAGTGTGGAAGCGTTTTAGCTCGGTCAGTGCGGTTAACAGGAATGTTGGCTATGTCCACCAGTACACCACTCTCTGTAAGCAATCCTGTACCACGTATTTATTCAAATTCTCTTAGGATATCTTCATTGTTTATATTCAACATAAATATTATAAAGTTGAATTACTTTTTAAGGTTCCGTACCCGAAGGATGCCAAACGGAACCGTTCGTCCGTTCGTCTCTCATCAGGCTATATCTCATGAACCGTAATAGTTAGATAGTTGAAGTTTTGACAGATTGTATGTACCTATTGCTGCTATAACAACAAATAAAAATTTAATAAACATATATACTTACATAAACTCACGCCTTCTTTCCATGGGGGTAGGCAGAAACTATAGAACGCCACCTGCTACGATCCTTACATACTCCTTTTGCCTCGTTTATGTTCAAACACGCACGCCGGTTGCGAGTATTACGCACCTGGCCTTTCTGAAGAACATCACCAATAAGGTCAGTATATGTCCTCCTAGCGCGTCCCCGCAGGCCTTTCCCTTCACATCTGCCTTGTAAACAAATTTTTTTAGTCGCCTTATATTCATCCTCTCAACATGCCCAAACCATCTCAGCATACCTTTTATTTTTTTTATTACTACAGCTTCTTTTAAATCAATAAACAATAAATAAACAACAATTACTAAAAAATTAGTAATTGTTGTTTATTTATTGTTTATTTAAATAAATGATTTACAAAATAGGGCCTTAAACTAGAAGTTGGTATATATTAATAATTGGATTCTACCTGATATAGGAATAAACCTGTATCTCAGGTATCATACTCAAATGCTTATACGTATACATAAGTATTATCCAAGATTCCATGAACAAATAGTAAATAATTTATTTAGGTAGGTACAGTGCCGACCAAAAGTCCATGAGCAATCTCACAAAGCAATAGACTGACGCTTCGGTTTGACTTACGACCTTCTTCTATAAGTTGTTACAATACTGTAGACACGCACATTACACACACACACTCACTTTGTCTGCAACCAATGACTAGTTCAATAATCATCATTCGTTTTTAGTTTCATTCGTCTTGTTCACATAAATATTAAAGTTTAGCAGGTAGACTACAAAAAACTAAGTAAATTATTTCGATTTCTGTGGGGTAGATGCAGTTTGTTACGAGTATTCAATTAATAGAACTTTTTTGGTTCGTGGATAATATTGGTGACGAGTATTTAGCGCAGTGTTGTGGTTATTATTATCAAAAAGCAGGCATAAAATATATTGAAGAGATCAGATCAGATCAGAGAATATTATTGCGCTGCGTAAAAGTGAAGTGAATATCTAATGAAACCGGACTAAGTGTGAGTGTTATCATTAATATATTTCATATTTTACTAAACATAAATCTTAATCAAGGGCATTGTTGATAGAACAGAGGTATTGTTGAGACAGAAGATGCCTTTAAAGTTTTAAATTCATTGTGAGGTTTAATTCGATTAGTGAATAATAAATAATAAGGTATTATGTGTAATAAAAACAATGTTTTTCTTTGTTCTAGAGAAATACTGTGAGGGTTAAGAGATATGAGGAAGGGGCTTATTATCGAGTAGCAGCGACGTCAAATGGTGAATGAAACAAATGGTTTCATACCAACGAGACATTTTGCTGAATTATTAAAAACACGTCATTATGAACCGTTCGCCGTGCACTCTGAAGGCTTGCATCACTGAAGACCAGCTAGAAAACCGTTTTTGACCTTAAAATATTGACCGTACCAACTTAATAAACAACAGATTCGTTATTGCATGAATTTATGGTAACGAATTTTTTAAGCACGTTTCAATAGGGTGTTTGTCGTATTTCTTGCAGATATACCGAAATTGTTTAATATTATTTTAGTAATAGTATTATTTTAGGATAAAAATTTGAGGTTTAGTTTCAATCTTCTTTTCGTAAAGAAAATGAATACTTAAGCTTTAACCTCAATAACAACCAATATTTACTAAAGTCAAATAAAATGTAAAATAATTAATACAAATAAAATATAAACAAACTGCCCATATTTAACCTTAAAATTACCTATTCTGTAAGTAGTTTTTTACATTTTAAGTAGTCTAATATTCTTATTTATTACTTAATTACTTCGACCATGATCAAAGCTTAATATTTATGGTGAAAAAATCCATTAAAAATTTAAAATATTTCATAATTTAAATATGTCTAAATAATACAAACTGCTTCTAAGTTTCTTGACATCTATTTCACATCTTATTCAGCTGAAGTAATGATAAATAATTGTAGCAGTTTATTAACTTATGTAAAATAAATATAACGAATAAACATATATTTTTTAATTTTGTTATCATATATCACGCATTTTTTATTCTAAAACCTTTATTGCAATAACAACATAAAAAAGCAGCAATATTTAAAAAATATTATTATCGAAAACAAAAATAATAATATTTGCAAAAAACCGCACTGTGTTTCACGAGATTAGAACCTGAGGCAGATTGAATTCCATACCAACGCTTAACGCTTTCTGCTATCTGCGCTTGTTAAGTTACTATCGAATTTTAGCAATGCCATTAACTGGTCAAGTTCACGCGCATAGTGCGTGTGTGCTAGCATGTTTAAAGCGACGGAAATATATTGTTGTTTCGTGTAACTGCGTTATCTGTGGTGTGTGTATCGTGTTGCTTACACATACAAATGTACGAGCTATACCGCGTGTTCACAGCAATACGACTCTTAGCGTGCTCATGCACTTTTGAGCGCTTACTGTACTACAAATTATGGTTTTATTTAAATTAAGAAAAGTCTACTTTACTGCATCATCGTAATACATTTTTGCAACCACGTTCTTTTATGACTTTTGCAATGTGACATTTTTATTCTGGTCGCGTTTACTTTGAAAAACAGAATAAATTGCCGTGTGAACAAAATGTAAAATTGCATGTTTACTTACAATACGAATTGTAAAAACTTAAACTATTTTTATGTGTTATAACTAGTAAAGAACAATATTATAATAAGTACATAACAAAAATTAAAGAAGGACTTATAATTAAACGTTGGCGGTCTTACGCGACCTCATTATAATCTATAGAATTTATATATCTTGTCTCAGCTATTTTGCAGGGCATTCTTGATCGCCTGTTTTGTGGTTGCTCGGTTTTTTAAATCGCAAGGATGTTGCACAATGTGACGGTTCAGCGTGTTTAGTGCACTCATTCGCCTGATGACCTTATTCTCCACAATGTCCACAAGTATAGCTAGCCTCTCGATAAGTCTTTGCAGCATGTCCATACTGCTGACTTTTAAAGCACCTAGTCACAAGTGTGAAGTCTCTCACTGGGCAGGATGTCCAATTTATGAACACTCGATATTGGTTTGTAAGCGCCTTTCTTATGCTAGCAGTTACTTCCAGAATACAAGAAACTTGTATTTTTCGGCGTTTTTTGCTTGATCTTAATAAGATACGAAACCTTTTGGACGATAAAAAAAAAAAAACATTTTTCTTCTTGGCGCGTTTGTAAAGTTTCATACTTAATTTTATTTGATCCTGTATATACCGATAATGCAAAATTAAAAATACTAAACATAGAAAAATATAAATACTTATCTAAAAATACTTCTAAAATAATATTATTTGTAATAACGTGAGAATATTTCTCAGATATAAGCATTATAATAGTCCAGAAAACGGATAGATTGCTCAAGGATTTGAATTTGTTTGAAACCCTAAACTTCAGTTGACAAATGTTTGGGGTTAGAGGTTAATTACAATATGTCTGGTCAACTTGTATCTGTTGGGATCGACGGCTCATTTGCTTCCAATCAAGACCTCGTAAGGATTTATGATAAAACTGTTAATAGCGTGCATTCTGAAAGTGGGCAACGTCGCAAATAGATGTCAAATATTTCACTATTTTGATTAATTTGGCAATATTACTGTATGGAAATATGAAACATGGCTAACTATTGAACTAAAATATTGACTATGAAATGCAACAATTAATATCGTAACACCGAATATTTAGTTTTAGATGTAAAAAAAGTATTTGGAAACTTTCTAAATGCCTTTTTTTCACCTAAAACGGTTACAACATCAAATTCAGTGTTGTAATTGCAATTCATTATTAATATTCTAGTTCAGTAGTTAGCGATATTTCAAATTTTCATACAGTAATATTGCCAAATTAATCACAGATAAATATTTGACTGCTATTTGCGACGTTGCCAACTTTTAGATGATAATACTGTTGCTTGAATGTTTTGTTGTAACTCGAGTCACAAATGATGAACTAAGACCATCAAAATAAATAAACAGTTCATTACTAATAACAATAACAAAACCATGGTCAGCAAGACAACCAGTCATCACAAGTAGCACCCGTTCACGAGTTCACGAACATTACCAATAAGGTTACTTTATGTATGTGTTGTGTATGATTGAAGATCTATTTAATGAAGGTCGGTAAGATGTCAAAGAGTTTAAAGAATGCAAAAACATCCTATACTATCAAACGAGCAATATTTATATATTTAGCAGTTCTGGCCCAGTGGTAACCGCCGCGACTTACGAGTTGTAGGTTGTAGGTTCGAACCCAGACAGGTGCTTTACTTTGTGTAAATTATTTCATCACCACTGCTCTCAAAACGGTGAAGGAAAACATCGTGAGGAAACCGGCATATCCTAGAACCGAAAATTCGAAGACATGTGACATCTACCAACCCGCACTGTGCCCGCGTGGTCTACTGGATTACGGCCCACTCCCTCTCACAGAGAGGAGGCCTGTGTCCTAGCAGTGGGAACATTTATAGGCTGATGATGATTTATATATTTAATTATACATATTTGTGTGAGTACAAGTTACAGTTCTCGAAAACGGCTCTAACAATTTCGATGAATGATGCAATACCTATAGGGGTTTACGGGGGCGAAAAATCGATCTATTGTCTCATATCTGGGAAAATGCATTTTGTACGAATTTTCAGCCGAGCAGAGCTCGATCGCCCAAAGTTTAAAACAAGATAATGAATGAGAATAATGATTAATGACATGGCAGCATGGAATTAATAAGTACCTACTATCATGGCAGCATGGAATTAATAAGTACCTACTATCATGGTAGCATGGAATTAATAAATACCTACTATCATGGTAGCATGGAATTAATAAATACCTACTATCATGGTAGCATGGAATTAATAAATACCTACTATCATGGTAGCATGGAATTAATAAGTACCTACTATCATGGTAGCATGGAATAAATAGGTACTATACATGGATTAATGTGAACTTCCCTATACTATTAAATGAGCATTCTCTATTTTCACCAGAGCAGAGCTCGGTCACCCAAGTACTGATTAATAAAACAATAAAACTTGAAAATTTAATTAGTTTTACTTGTCGTTGTTCGTGTCGTAATAAAGACTGCAACTCAACATCAAAGCCACAACGTGAAATATTTTCTCAATATTTCACATTTTCTTTGATCTCATACACCGCAGTCTTCTATTCTCTTAAGAATCTGCTTTACAAAATTCACGACAAAATAAAAACATTATACAAATTCCGAAATTCAACTGCCAAAATTCATAACCCTTTACATAACATGTATTTAAACATCGCTGTTACTTATCGCTTCACGACGTAACGTTGTAAGGAGAAAAGATCGCTGAAATAGATACAGTAATGCGTCCCCCATTAAGCTAAATGGCGTCCCTTTGAAAACAAAAGGGAACTTTCAAATGTGCGAATAAACTCAAGTTTCAACCGTATTGTTGAATAGGAACGTAACACAAAAGGTGAAATGTTTCGAGTGACTTGCCAGTGATGTATTAGCTATGGAGTGACTCATTTGTGCTGAGAAAGTTTAAGAATGATATAAAGTTCCGACTGTGTTTTTGAAATTTCTTGAGAGTTTTTGTTCTTTTGTTTGATCTTGACTCTTAAGTTAATTACTTGCTGAAGAGGCTTAGTTATGATTAAAGGTGTCTCAATCCGTGTGGCTCTAGTACAGCTACTTAATATCTTTCTGACTCATCTTTTTCTGCAAGACTGACGTCTATATTAATCCTTCTTCTGAAAATATCCACATTTTCGATTATGCCAAGAGCAGTAAAGAAGTTTCAACGGTCTCTGAAATCCTAATCAAGGTTGCGATAACCTGATTTTCTGTGAAATCCCACATTAGCCGTTGTGATGACCAAAATAACAACCACTATATTACATATTTTGTAGAGATGATAATTAATAACAGATTGAATTGAATAAGCTTTGAGACGGTTGTGTAAAATTATATTATTACTAATTTCTTTCTACCCGCAACTTCGTCCGTGTCAAATTCCTTGTTTTAAAATAAATTCTATACACTCGGCAATATTGTAGCTTCTCATTAGCAAAAGCATTTTCCGAATAGGATCAGTAGTTCTGAAGATTACCTCCTACATACAAATTCACAAATTTTTCCTCTTTGTAATCTAGTTAAAATAAATAAAATCAACAGCAGCTCTTTTTTAAGTTTTTGCAAAACTAACGCACGGCAGCGTTAGTTTTGCAAAAACTTAAAAAAGAGCTCGACCGATTGAATAGGTAAGTAGTCATGTGCACGCCGGAGAAGGTTACTAATAGAAAAATAATTGTGGTACCTACTCCGGGAGTGCCAACAGAAGTGAAAACTTGAAAAAGAAAAGCTTCCAAAACCTTTAAAGTAAAAATACTTGCATAGAACATTGATCCGTAACGTAATATAAATAAAGAGCACAATCGCGTTTACAAAAATGAGGTGTCGGTAACGGTGTCGCGAGTTTATTTGTTTTTCCCATCTCAAAAATTCCCAACGCGAATAAAGAAGTTTTTCACTTCAAAAATGAAAAAGGAAAAGCAACGCATTAGATATTATTAGTACCTATAGATAGAGGTTTAAAAATGCTCAAGGCGTCATGTTATTTCAAACCATGAACTAGAAAGAATCGTGCGTTTTATCCAACAATCGTGTTTTCCTAACAGGAAACTGAGGAAACAAAAATAAAATGGAGATATAGTATCAGTTGTTTTTTTTGCTCAACTTATAAAAGTAACAACACGAAAGACTTCTAAGGCAACTGCAAAGCTTTGCTTCTAGGAAAAATAAAACCAGACCTTACTAATATTATTTTTTGCTCCAACATTTTCCGGAAGAAAACTAACATTTATTTACGGGTAATAAAAAGCATAAAAGATTATAACGCTGGAAAACTAAATAGTTACCAGTAATCGCTTTAGAGCAATATAACATAAATTCACGCTTATAATCCCCGAAGGATTAAGCAGAGGTGTATCCGAGTCCACCCACATTTTACCTGTTATGTTTAAGTCCCATGTAATAGGGGGCGAGCTTATTACCATCAATCGGGCACAAATACCAGACTCTGGGCTGCTACTGAGAAATTCCTGACGGAAAAAGCTGGTTGTTAAAATCGCCCATTCGAGCTTCGTGAATGAAAACATACATCTTGATTACAATCGAGTCTTCTTATGTAACTACAATCGATTAACAATCATAAATCTTTTTACAAATATTGAACGTCCCCTGGTGTATATATGCATGACCATTACAAATAAGCAAAAGAAAATTATGCTATTTTTCACACCTGGTATCGGAGTGGTGACAGGTTTTGATTTACACTAAAAGACATACTGTTCTTTTAGTCGAATTACTCTCAGTACCTGAGTGACCAAGTTCTGCTCTGGTGAAAATAGAGAATGCTCATTTAATAGTATAGGATAGTTTAAACTAATTACATGCATAGTACATACTAATTCCATGCTGCAATGTCATTATTTTAAGGCAGCCATCTTGTTCTAAACTTTGGGTGACCGAGCTCTGCTCGAGTGAAAATACGGAGAAAACGAATTTTCCCAGATATGAGAACTAGTGAGATCGTTTGGTCGCCCCCGTAAACCCCTATATTGCAACTTTCATCGAAGTCGTTAGAGCCATTTTTAAAAACGTGATCACAAATATATGTATTATATAAATAGAAACATTGCTCATTTAATAGTATAGAGTTTTGGTACCATACAAGTTTTATTTGAAGCAGGTCTAAAAAACTGGCATGACGATTTGAAGTAATTCCTGACCGATTGGCCCGAGAAGACAAAACACAAAGAAAATTGAAAAACTGTAGGTGAGACCTTTGCAGTGCGAAAAAAATAGGTTGACAATTTTTTTTAAAAATCTTATTTTGCCATTTTTAACTCATTGTTTTTGGCTTTGACTTAAAACCTACATGAATATTGCTGTCCATAAACAAAACAATGCTACAGTTTTAGTACAAAATATAGGACATACCTTTCAATCAGCAAAATTCTCGAGTGTTCCACAGTGAAAACTGGAATACTGGAAAATTCAGAAACCGAAATGAAGCCAGTTTCTGTTTGTTCCCTCTGCTGAAGGAAAAACCTATTGTTATTAGGATTTTAGAAATTTCAGTCTGAATCATTGAACAAAGTTTTTGATTTGCTGATTTTTGATTTTCTCCATTGGACGAGAAGAATTTTACTCGGATGCTAATAGATAAATAAAACAAAAACCATTTTTGTTTTCCTGTTATATCTTCATACATTCACATTCATAAATTAAAAGCCAAGTATATATACGAGTATCTGCTGCGTGTTCTATTCTATTTACTTACTTTTCTCATTTATTTTCACTAAACCTACAATCTATTTTAGAACAATCTTTCAGACCTTGGCAATGTGACCAAGACTCAGTATGATCCTTATCAGGAACTCAAGAGAACCTACTGAGATTAGAATCTGTGGCACTTGAGGAACTTTTGTGTTTGCAAAGTTCAAAGTTCATCCAAAGTTTTATCATGAACATAAATATTTTTTTCTTTCTGAATACGAGTAGACTTTTTGTCTCGGTCAACTAAGTCCGTTTGACTGTCCTATTTATGGGTTCGTGTCACAAGATTCTCTTGACAGTCCGGTGCTCTCCTGGAGATCGATAACAATTAAATTCTATTGTGTCTCATTAAGGACAGTTGAAGGTTTATAATAGGGATAACGACACAATTTTTTTATTATTTTTTTGTGCATCAAGTAGATTGCTATTAAATATTGCATACGTATTTTTTCTTTTTATACGTAATCAAAAGATTACGGCAATACATTGAGTTAAAATGTGGCATGACGATGTAAATTTAATACTTAGTTTTGACGTAGCGAGCCCCCACTCCCAAACTTTAATGCGTTTCATCAAAGTAATTTTTATTAATAGGTTTTAGAAAAAAATACGTGTCTAATATTTTTTTATTATCTTACTGACGGACTAAATAGAACTTTTTTTTACCAGGCAATGGCCTATTCTTGTTCCACTGCTGGGCAAAGGCCTCTTCTCATGCAGAGAAGGCACGAGCATTAATCACCACGCTTGCTCAAGATTCTTTGTTAGGTTTTTGTACCTTAGTTTATTTGCTCATAATTTTCTATAATTACTATTAACACATCTACACTAAGTAATTGAAATGCCCGTTTAAGGCAATGGTAAAAAGTCAAAGTCAAATAATTTATTTCAATTAGGCATGTGCCTAATTGAAATATATTTGACTTTGACTTTTGCATAAAAAAAACCACTGCTTGTTTTTGAAAAGGCAATTTTGAACTTCAAAATTTACAAGAAATAGAATTGATTAAAAATCAAAATATTTTATTTCACATAAACCTACAAGGGCACTTATGAAACATCAGAAGCTAGGTGCACGGTTCCAATTGGTCGCTTCTTATAGAGAAGAGCTGGCAAGAAACTCCACGGTTATTCTTTTCAAAATAAATTGTTTCTACAATGTTTTCAAATTACAGTGTTAATAGGTATGGGAGGACAGTGTAAGCCTATTAACAAATATCAGGTACTTAGTAAAATAAAAAAAACTTTTTACAAAAAAAACAACCGACTTCAAAAAAAAAACATTACAAAGTGAAAAATAACTTTAATTTCGGAAGTCGGTGTCTTGGTTTTGGATTTTCGTTCTTTGTCACCGACTTCCGAAATTAAAGTTATTTTTCACTTTGTAATGTTTTTTTTTGAAGTCGGTTGTTTTTTTTGTAAAAAGTTTTTATTTTTCACTTTTTAGTGTTGTGGTACTTACCCCACACAAATTCGAATACCACTACCTGCTATGTAAATAACAGTGACAGGAAGTTATCATATCATCCACATAGTAAGCGGGAAAAAATACGTATTATTGAAGCTAACTCAAAAACTACCCAAGCAAAGTTAATTAAATTTATATGAGACCACCTCTGAAGTATGATCTACCAAACAAAAAAAGAATCATCAAAATCAATTCATAATTGGCGGAGTAATCGCGTAACAAATATACAAAAAAATATTTAAAAAAACATACAGACGAATTGAGAACCTCCTCCTTTTGGAAGTCGGTTAAAAATGGTACACAAGTTTACAGCCTACAACGTTCTCACATTCACAAATTAAAAAGATAAACAAAATAGTCAAAATAAGATTTTGACTATTTTGTTTATCTTTTATATAGATTATTTTCTTTTCTTTTAGATTTTGTGAATGTGAGAACGTTGAAGCGAAGCGAATGAAATTCAAGTCGCGAATGGGCAAGAAACTCCATCGTTACTCCTTTAAAATGTTTTACAATGTTTTGTATACATTAAATATAGAATTACATTATTATGTAAAGTAAGTAGAAGATATTCTGTCAAAATGTTTATGATTGATGAATTTTAAAATTTTATTCTCAATTATGGCATTCAACAAGCAATCATATTGCCCTGAGTAAATAAGTTTTTAATTACTTGATGAATATTTGAAGATATTCATTGGTTTTTGCATTGATTGTTACAAACAAGTCCTAATAAAACACTGCGTCTTTGATCTAGTAAGCTCTACTGCTGAATGTGAGGTCCTAGGTTCGATTCCCATGACGGGCGATCTTATTGAGTTTTTCCATCTGGAATTTCCCAGCCCAAAGTCTGGATTTGTGCCCAGTTGATGGCAATAGGCTTGTCCCCAGTTACATGGGACTTAAAAAAATACAGTAGACATTGTTATATTTTGTAATCTATTCCGCTTAATTATTCCTAAAGAGCCATAAAAAACCCTGTAAGAAATCGACACGTGTTGAGCGTTGGTCACAGAGTTTCTGCGACCAGCTCTCGGTGTGGTAACACGCCGTGTTCGGGTTCGCAACAAGTCAATCGTCATCCTGAAGATACATCGTTGAGAGGTGAAACACATGTTGATTTCTTGCAGAGTTTTTTTATGGCTGTTTAGAAATAGTTAAGCGGAGCAGGTTGCTAAATATAACAACGTCTATTGTATTTTATAATGGATTTCTGCAAGGTCACGCCTGAATCAACTACATGGGACTTATACATAACTGGCAAAATGTGAATGTATCTCTGCCTAACCCCTCGGGGAATAGAGGCGTGATGACCATTCGTTTACCCTACTCGTAATAATAATCATTATGTCCTAACAATAACACACAAATAGAGTGATTGTATTTTAGAGAGCGGATTTATACGCACTACACTAAATTTAAACTAAATAAATCCTTTGATACTCCGGTGGAGTTAAAAGATTTTATCGGCTTTTCATTTATCAAATCCATTAATACTGCTGTGGAAAATAAAATAAAATACTCAAAATTACTAGAATGAGTAATTGAAATATTGGAAAAATTTTACTGGGTTATCAGTAGTGATATAATTGTACTGCTAATACTACTATTGCTGTTGTTGTTATTATTATTGTGCTGCTGCTGTAATTGTGAGTGGAGGACTTTGCGATCCTATTGGTGATGTTCTTCAGAAGAGTCAGGTGTATAGTACTTGTAACCAGCATGCGTGTTGTTACAGAAGGACTCGTAAGCTAAGCGCACTTTACAGTCGTAACGGGCCGCAGCGCAAGGCATTTTCATACAAAAAAGTGCGGCGCGGCCCGCCTGTAGTGTGCTTTCGTTCATAGAAAATGTACAACAGTGATTAAGGATTGTTTCAGTACGTTACGTACGGCCATCAATGAGTTAAGGTACTTAAGACTTCTCAGAGAAGGCACTACGCTACTAATTAAAGTGATCAGGTATTACCATTTTGCTGCCAACAAGAGGCTAGAATAAGACACACAAGAGATTCAAGAGATTAATCGTAATTCAAATTGAAATGATTTTATTTCACGTAAACCTACAAGGGCACTTATGAAACGTCAGAAGCTAGGTGCACGGTTCCAGTTGGTCGCTTCCTATGTAGAAGAGCCGGCAAGAAACTCCACGGTTACTCTTTTAAAAATAAACGGTTTTTACAATGTTTTCAAATGACTGTTTTAATGGGTATGAGAGGACAGTGTAGACCTATCAACAAGTACCAGGTATTTAGCAAAATAGAAAATGGTCCACAAGTCTACAGCCTACAATGTTCTCACATTTACAAAAGAAAATAATCTATTTAAAAGATAAATAAAATAATAAAATTATGGACCTATTTAAACCAAATGACAAGATTACCACTACAGCTTTAACAAATCTAATAATAAATCAGCTTCTCACTTTGTAAATAATGGCAATTTTACCTTCCTCCAAAAAGGTAAGCTTACCCTAAAGCAGGAAGTAGGCACTTGAATTAAAAAGTCCTTCAAATAAATCAGCTGCTTCATTTCCCACGACATACGGTACTTAAAGAGTAAGTGCAAAGCGATTCAAGTACTCGAACTGTAACTTATACAACATTTTGCAATTATTCAGGAACCTTGCAACAGAACTCCTTTGCACTTATGAGCCCCTAGTTGCCTGGTCTAATAAAATGTGAATACATTCTAAGTAAATTCTTTTGCTCCGTTTTATGGGAGAAACATCCTTATTAAGGCTGCCTGTCCATTGACGCGGAGCGAGGTAGCGGAGTGGAGCGAGGGAGTAATGTGGAGCGGAGTTGCGGACTGTGTCTGTCCATTGATGCGGAGCGATGTAGTGTGGAGCAGAGTTGCAGACTGTGCGGAGCTAGGCCGAGTTCACGCGACGAGTAATTTAAGCGGGCTGTAATACCCCGCGGCCGGTTTTTACCGCTTTCCCACTCTGCTTTCCCGCTCTGCTTTCGCGCTTCGCTTTCCAGTTTTATATGAATTTTTAAACAAGTTCGCAAATCCCTGTCCACTGAAGCGGAGAGGAGATTTTATGCAATTCCATTGGTTAATATTGGCATAGCTCCGCTTCTCTCCTCTCCAGTAGACAGTCAGACTAAGGCAGTGCACAGACTATACAAAAGAGTCTTGTCTGTTATAGACAGCTGAATTTTTGTCTTGTGTCAAAACTGATGGTTTTTCAGTTATTTTTTTGTTAATGACTAC
Source organism: Agrochola litura (assembly GCA_949152395.1). Lineage (NCBI taxonomy): Eukaryota > Metazoa > Arthropoda > Insecta > Lepidoptera > Noctuidae > Agrochola > Agrochola litura. Next base: position 3,817,615 of record OX424506.1, read on the forward strand.
TACCTACTCACTATTTCGTTGGTGGCTGCAAGCGCTACTGCTAAGCATGAGGTCCTGGGTTTGTTTCCAAGGTCGAAAAAAGTGTTATTGGGTTTTCCTACCAGGAATTTCTCAGTAGCAGCCCGGAGATTTGTGTCGGGTTAATAGCAATAGGCTCGCCCCCTATTACTTGGGACTTAAACATAACTGGCGAAATATGGGTGTTCTTTAGGTACACGTCTGCCTAACCCTTTGGAAATTACAGGCGTCATGTTATCTTGTGTTTATTGGAACGAAGCTCTTTAAAGCGGCTTGTACACTTTCAAAAATTGTAACTCTAGTAAAAATTAAAAAAAAAATAAAAATCGACTTCCGAAATTTCAGTTATTTTTCACTTTGTTTTTTTTTGTTGTTTTTTTTTTTGTAAAAAAGTTTTTATTTCTCGCTTTTTAGTGGGTCCATTTGTAATTTACCTAAGTTACATTAGCCTAATGCCAACTGCTCATCACCTTTTGCAAAATATTGCTTTTCCCGATGCAGGGACGTTCATCGTTGAGGAGTTTTCCTGGTACTTTACCATCAGCTCCACTTCTCTATATGCATTGTGACGAGCATAAATTGCACTGCAACCATATTAAAGTAATCGAATCGCAACCCGTGAAATACTTATTATTGAATAGTTCCGGTGGCTATTTGTGGTCTTCATCATCAGTTCCACTTAAATGGTACTTTCCAAGAGCAACTACACGAAGTATACTATAAATAAAAATATATACGGTCGAATTGAGTAACCTCCTTTTTTGAAGTCGGTTAAAAAAGTGTTAATACTTGCAACTGTCTTCTTCTAATTCAAAGAGAAAGAAAGAGAGAATGAGAACGCCGGCAGAAAAAAAACAAAAGAAAAGAGTAAAGTGATTACAGGTGTCGTGGGATAAAATTATACACATCGGACCGAGTACACTGCTTGCCGGAGAGAGAGAGAAAGTGTGAATTTGGTCAAAATGAAAATACAAGATGGCAGCAATTTTAAAAAAATTTCATCATGGATGTCGCTAAAGCCGATAGTGGGGTCAAAATGTAAACCCAAGATGGCGGCTGCAAAAATTCTGTTTCTGTTTTAAATCATACGTGAGAAAGGACTTCCATCCTGACGGGGGTCCTCCAACCGCACACGTTTTTTAGTACTGTTTTGTTGCAAGTGTACGCGCCATCTTTGTTTTCATAAAGCAATAGTCTATCTCATAGACAGTATTGATTTTCTGTCTGTCTGTCTCAATGTATAAAGAAATGCAAGAAGAAAGTGAAAATGTTTCCTAAAATTAATTAAGATCAGGTGGCATACGATATTTTTTGCTGACCCCTCCGAAAATTGGCGCAGCATGATAAAGTGAGTTAATTTTCATATTTCCGCGAGTTTGTGTATGATAGATACTTCCTACCTTTTTTATTTCAAAGATGTTTTTCTTCTTCTTTTTAATTTATAAAGCTGAGATTGAAGAATTTAATTGCAGTATAACTAAATTGGTCCATAAAAAATGCGAATACATAGTTTGCAAAGAAAATCTTAAGTTATCAATTTATCATGCAGTACTAGGACGTCAATCGTTGTTTACCATCTCTTACTATAGATTTGGATTGATATTACAGCCAACTAACACATTTAATTTACAACCATACAATAACGTGGCTATTACAACCTCACAATTCATCTCCAAAAATTTCTGCTCGTGACAAAAGACGGAGTTTCTTGTAATAACACAACTGAAGACATCTGACGACAGCGGCTGATTAAGTCCTGTACAGTCGCTGGCAGCAGTGATTAATGAAACGGGACGTACAGTGAAGGACAGATGTGTTAATTAGATTAACACATCCAGACGTTGTCAGTTCGAGATTTCTGCGCGACTGTACTGAGCCAGGGATAATATATGTTGTATTAATTCTTAGGACGAATCAAGAATGAATGGTTCTTTCGTCGGGGCTAAATTAAGTAATCAAATGTGTTGTGTTGTATGTGATAAATTGATGTTAGGTACGGAAATGGTATGTCCTATACGACCTTGTCTGAGAGATTGAATTGTATTAATGGAAATATATTTCTGAATATAGAATGATAGACACATTTACATGTTCATTGTTAGATCTATAAACCTATTTCTAATGGCACAATAACTGATCCTGAATTTTTCATATTTTTTCGGCTTGGTTTAAGATTAATTTTTCAATGAAAAATCAGTAATTAGATACATAATTATATACTTAATATATTTTTTGCAAAATCATGACTACGTAATAAAAAAACCGGAAAAGTGCGTGACGGACTACGCACAATGAAGGGTTTTGTAGTTTGGATGAATATAACCCAAGGACAAACTTAACATTGTAGTTGAAAAACATGAATATTCTCCCATACATTTTAACTGCAAATGTATGTTCAAACCTACAATATTGAGTGATTTACCATTTTATTTTACGAGCATAATTTCTTCTAAGTTTTCCTGTAATCTCTAAGTATTGACCTATTTTCTGTATTTTTTCAAAATTATAGGGCTCAGTATATTCAACAATTAGTTAGTTTAGTCAATTTTCAACTATTTTCTTAAATATCTTTAAATGTGTTATTTCAAAATTCAAAATTCAAAAAAATATATGTATTTGAGATCCCCATAACAAGTTCTTTCATTTCATGTGTCACACAGTACAGTTTGCAAAATTTTTTTTTTTGTATTTTTCAGTTCGCCCCCGAAAGTGACCCCCATATTGAAAATTCATTTATTTTCGTAACACGTCCAATAGAACCTCATATGATAAAAACTGGCTTGAATGCTATGTGCTTCCGAATAATCTGTCAAAATATATTTAAAATAGGATTCGTAAGGGTTTTCATTTGTTGAAGAAAAAACATTCTAGTCTGCCCCCGGGCACCACGTGTCTTTGTATTAATGGTTTAAAATATAGTCTTTGCTCTCTTTAAAAGTATTTAATTCATACACACTACACGATCCCTGAGTGCCGCAGCCAAGCGTGGTGCTTACAGTACCTAATTGGTCCATTAGATTCGGATCAAATTGACTGTGACAGAAGGACAGACAGACACACGATTGATCCTATAAGGGTTCCATTTTTTCCTTTTGAGGTACGGAACCTTAAAATTGAACCTTCAAATTATCAAGTGGTTTGACCGAGACAGTTCACGTGCTACATCATCGTAGCGGACGTAGCCTGTAATTATTACCTTAAGTCAAAATTACATTACTAAATTAGTGACATGAAATGATATAAAAATTTATAGTGACTTTTTCGTTGGTGACAGTCCCCCCGCCTGCATACTTGTACGTAAAAGTCACCCTATAATTTTATGTCACTCATTTCGTAATGTAATTTTAGCATGAAGCTATGGTTTCTTAAAACTGCGGCAACGCCACATAGCGTCTGCAATTTCCGTCAAATGACGTCACTGAAAGATTATTTAAGAAAGTAAGTTGGTGTATTTTTCTATAGAGCGCTTTTTGACACCGTAGAGTCAAGCCCCGGTACCACCAGTTTCATGAAAGCCGTCACTGCAGCCGTTATGTGGCGGCCTCCGCTCTCTAAGGAAACCGTAGCTTTACCGGCTACAATAAACAATTTCCGCTCCAATGATCGATTTTAAAGGAATCCCATTTACATTTAAATTATCTTAAAAATACTTACCAACATTTCATTCAAAGGAACGCTATTAAAAACAAGCAAATTAATATTAAAACCAACACGACTGTTTGAAAGCCGATATTGATGACGTTAATCGTCAACATTTCAACACTAAAGGAGATATACGATCTTCATAAAATAACAAACGCCTATTTTATTACGCCAATACAAAGAGAGGCAGTTAAGTCTCTCTAATAGCCTGTAATTCGTTTAACTGCTGACGGAGAGTTTGCTAAATAGGTTGATGGTGAAAGGAGAATTTGCTGCGGTGGCGCTTTTGTTGATTGTATGTACAGACCTCACAATGGCTATGGGCGGACTACCGTGCAATGGGCCCTATTAAAAGGCTAAAAGTCACCCAAAGGGCAATGTAGAAGGCTATGCTTGGAGTTTCCCTGCGTGATCGAATCAGATCAGAAATGAAAAGATCCGCAGGAGAACCAAGGTAACCGACATAGCCCGAAGAATTGCCAAACTTAAGCAGCAATGGGCAGGGCACATTGCTCGCAGAACAGATGGCCGACGGGGCCGAAAGGTTCTGGAGTGGCATTAGTCGGCCTCCCACATGGTGGGCCAATGAACTTGTGAAGGCCGCAGGAATCCGCTGGATGCGGAAACCACAGAATCGGTCGAAGTGGCGGTGCATGGGGGAGGCTTATGTCCAGCAGTGGACGTATTTCGACCTGGCGATTGTAACTGGTAGATTTTTTATAGAAAAACAGCAGTACGACCATATTTCACCAGTTATGTTTAAGATCCATGTAATAGGGGGCGAGCATATTGCCATCAACCGGGCACAAATGCAGACTCCGGGCTACTACTGAGAAATTCCAGATAAAAAAATAAAATAAAAACTTATCATCCAACCCGGGAATTGATCTCGGTAGCAGGTATGTATAAATTTATATAACAAAGAGTGAGAAGGAGGATTAGGTATCTCATTAGCATGTTCGTTAACCGATTTAGGTAATCATTTTTTTTATCATTTCCTCGTTTTGTTTTTAAGGTATATTTTATTAGTTTCAATGATTTTTTGCACGTGTACAAACAACGATAGAACTTATTTGTCATAATCATCATCATTTCAGCCAAAAGACGTCCACTGCTGGACAAAGGCCTCCCCCAAGCACCTCCACTTCGACCGATTCTGTGTTTTCCGCATCCAGCGGAAACTTATTTTTGCCGATAAATAATTTTAAAATATACATTCTAAGACCGCCTTAGGACGTAGGTACATTTTCAAATTCTTGTATAAAACTGCAAACACACAATTATTATTATGAAAATCGGTGTTATTACAATTAGAAATGAAATGATTCCTTTTGCAATATGAAATTCCAGGTTGACACCACAGCTGATGCATATAAGGACTTCTTCTTTTTTTGAGAATACCTTACTAAACCTGAAAGAGTTTTCCGCGAAAGTAATTCTGGGTGTACTATAGATACACCTCTACCTCACCCTTCGGTGAAAAATAGGTGTGATATTATATTAAAAATGATTTAAAAAATTGTAAATACAGTACATAATCGGCCGTAAATTCTCCACATTGAGTATAGACTTGATATGCCATACTCACCGCCCATTATAAAGCTATGTAAACGTTTATCAACATTCAAAAGCGCTTTTCTCGTGGGTTAACGATTTTAACTTTGATCTTTTTTTTGTAACAGTATGGGTGCAAAATTATTATCAATATAGTAGGAGAAAATCACTTTAAAAATTGCTAATTGTATCCTATCCTATACTATTAAACGCAATATTTATATATATATTTGTAATCACGTTCTCGAAAACGGCTCTAACGTATTCCATGAGCTCAGTCGTCCAAAGTTTAGAACAAGATGGTTACCTTAGAATAATGACATGGCAGCGTGGAATTAGTATGAACTACCCTATACTATTAAATGCGCATTCTCTATTTTCACCAGGGCCAAGTTCTGTCGCCCAGGTACTACTACATACTTATTAGTGCTCGTGACTGTACAGTGTACAGTCGTTATTTTTCTTTTTACCCATTTTGTATTAAGTGGTGTACCTAAATAGAAACGGACCTTTGTTTAATATTTCTACAAAACTTGTCAGAATTTCTTCAATTTCACTCAGTATCAAAGCCCATCCAATTACCACATCAATGAACACGATACCTATTATTATCGGTCATTAATTCTGTCCGTCTATTGTTCAAGTTTCGTGTCATGTCATTATCTAGGCTTAGGTAATACAAACTAGTCTAGAATTCTCTAAGAGAATTAGATACTATCTTTTGGAGGCTCGTTAATGGTAAAATAGATTTCTAAATGGGTGTAATTCTGGTTACATTGCCTCTATCTCGCCGGATATATTATGGGACGTAATTACTTGCTATTTGAATGTAACCTATAACTAAGACTGTAAGTATGAGTAGTAACTTTATACATAAGTATCTGGTCGACCGAGCTCTGCTCGAGTGAAATTACGGAGAAAACAAATTTTCTCAGAAATGAGACCTAGCTTGATCGATTTTTCGCCCCCGTAAACCCCTATATTGCAACTTTCATCGAAATCGTTTTGAGCCGTTTTCCAGAACGTGATTACAAATGTATATTTAAATATATATGTAGGTTTGAGTTGTAAATAGGCCAACCAATTTATAGAATTTCTAAAGGTACAAGTCTGTAGCCGACCGCAGGCGGCAACTGCAGGCGACGACGTATCGCTGTGACACGACTGGTTTCTATGTATTTCTATGAAGGCGACGTGTCACTAGCTATGGAAGGTATTTCATAGAAATTCATACAAACCAGTCGTGTCGCGGCGACACGTCGGTCGTCTGCAGTTGCCGCCTGCGGTTGGCTACGGATTGGTACCTTTAGAGTCACAAAATCAAAATCTCGCAAGAATTTTAAACTACCTACTTTTCGATGGATTTATAATTTTAGAAAACAGCGCAAAATAATGGAAATAAAAAATTATGATCGAAAAGCAAATTAAAATCTGTGTTCTTAACAGTAGTTTTACTAGATTTTATAACCAACACAGCTTTTCTAATCAAGTCGATTAAAAATACGTACTTCGTCCGTGTTGAAAATTTTAATCAAATTCAAGTTTTCAAGGGTTGACTAAAACATTTTTATAACATACTGAAAACCGTTTATTTTGAAACTGGTTTATCTATAAACTAAAGAAGTTTTATTTAAAAACTAAAAGCATTTGTAATCAATGTAATTCAGAACACTTTTCTTTAATGGAGTTTAGCTATCGGTAGACTAAATAAAAATCTTAATCATTACTTTTTAAGTGTACTAATAGAAATATTTTCTTTCATTGCAGTTACTGAACACCTTGCCATCGGTAAGTAGTACTTTATCATTTATTTTACCCGACCGCCCCAGCAGGAGGGCAATGTTTTTTGAGAGTATTTATTTATGTCCATTTCTTTTTTGGCACGCTCTGAAGCCAAAAGGGCTTGATGGATTTCAACATTGGTGTCGTTAGATTCGTCTTATTTGTGGGAGTGACATAGGCATACTATTAAATGAGCAATATTTGTATGTATAAATATATTTGTAATCACGTTCTCGAAAACGGCTTTAACGATTTCGATGAAAGTTGCAATATAGGGGTTTACGGGGGCGAATAATCGATCTAGCTAGGTCTCCCTGGAAAAGTTCGTTTTCTCTAGTTTCACAGCCTCAGGAATGTGATACAATGTTGTTATACCTTGTTGATATGTTGATCAATTTTCACCCGAGCAGAAAACGGTCGACCAGGTACTAATATTTATATATTGCATCTAGAAATACAAAAATCCTCCCTTTTTTTGAAGGGTTTTTACAATAATATATTGGTATCAAATAAAACCTAATAGGTAATGAGTCAATTCCAAATATAATAATTATATATTCATAAAAGTAAAAAGCTTGAAATAAAGCAAATTATTTAAAAAACTCGACTGCAAAAACACATAGCAAAAAACTTTTTACAAAAAATACAACCGACTTCCAAACTAAAAAGTGAAAAATAACTTTAATTTCGGAAGTCGGTGTCTTTGGATCAGTATTTTAATTTTTTGACACCGACTTCCGAAATTAAAGTTATTTTTCACTTTTTAGTTTAGTCGGTTGTAATTTTTGTAAAAAAGTTTTTTTTTCACTTTTTGGTTGGTTGGTTTGTAATTTATCTAAGTTACAATAGCCTTATGTCAACTGCTCATCAACAATACCCAAATCGCTATAGATGTGCCTATAATATTTGAAGAGTTCCCTCAATTTCTCCAAGACCCCGTCATTAGATCGTGACCAAATGACAATGGGACCAACTTGAAAGTATACCCTTTCAAACAAAAAAATAATTTTTCAAATCGGTCCAGCTGTCTTCGAATAATCGGGGAACATATATATAAAAAAAATAATATCTTGACAAATTGAGAACCTTCTCCTTTTTTTTGAAGTCGGTTAAAAAGAGAAAACAAGCATTATAATACAATACTTATTTGCTATAAAACAAGTTCCCTTTTATTAATAAACGTTGCTCAAAGTTAAGTAATGACTAACGTATCTACTTGTCCATACATTTTATGACGTTTAAACGTCTTCTAACTTTAGGCAATGTTTATTAAGATACATAATTATGTTACTGTTTCTATTAGTATGCGTCATTCCACTGCTGTGAAATGGCTTCTCCCCATGACTACCAGCTCTTACGATCCAGGGCTAATGTGGACCACTGCTCGTTTGTCTCCTCCAACTCGTCCTGCCATCTTCTACGGACTCTCGCGACGTCTTCGGGCTGTGTCAGGGCTCCACATAGCTCAACTCAAACTTGAGATAGACTTTAGCACATTGAAAACTTTTTATCCGACTTGTACGTTCCCGTGGAATGATTTCGGCAGAAGCTCGTCAGATATAATCAAAGATAAAATGACTATACAACTCTAATTGCCGGTACCGTCTCAAAATTAATTTCTTAAAGACGTCCTACATTTCGTATAATCATGTCAGTCTGAATCCCTATTCAATAATTTATTCAACTTATCTCGTATTCAATTACGTTACTCTCAAATGGAATTGAACAGTCAATCTAAATGAAAGCTCGGTAATCAAGTTAAGACAAGTAATCTTTTTATCTAAGTATTTTGGAATAGGTTCAAACCTGTTCCAAAATACTTGTCTTAACTTGATTTAATAATATATAAATATTTTTTAGTTACTTGATGTTGTTCAAAAATAACTTGGATTAAATACTTTGATGTTCTGAAGGCAAAATGGTAAATTACTTTAAATGGTAAATTACTTTTTACTTTACTTTTATCGTAAGGAAACTGGCATATCCTAGAACCAAAAATATTTAAGACATGTGATATCTACCAACCCACACTCGGCTCGCATGCTGGATTACGGTCCCATCGCTTTCACAGAGAAGACATGTGTCTCAGCAATGGGAATATTATAGACTGATTATGCTATGAGAAATCCTTTTTTATGTATTTTTTTCCAGACAATAATAGCGATGCTTTTATTTCAAAAGTTACGTTTGTTTTTCTTTACCACGAAATCTAGACGAATTGCCAAAGAAAATTCAAGGACTGTGTTTGTCACTAGCAGAAACGGAGCAGTAAATAGTCAACAAAAATAAATAAATTCATATTTTGTCGCCTAGAAAACCTTATTTTATTAAACCATTGGATCTAGATTTATGTTTTCCGAAAAAATAAAACTATTGTTAGATTCGTCTTTCGTTAGATTCGGCTTAATTGTGGGACTAACTCAGGCTATATAGTAATTAGTACCTGGGTGACCGAGCTCTGCTCTGGTAAAAATAGAGAATAGTCATTTAATAGTATAGGAAATTTCATATCAATCCATGTATAGTACTTACTAATTCCATGCTGCCATGTCTTTATTCTCATATCATTTTTCATTATTTTGTTCTAAACTTTGGGTGACCGAGCTTTGCTCGGGTGAAAATACGGAGAAAACAAATTTTCCTAGATATGAGACCTAGCTAGATCGATTTTTCGCCCCCGTAAACCCCTATATTGCAACTTTCATCGAAATCGTTAAAGCCGATTTCGAGAACGTGAGTAGAAATCTATGTATATACAAACAAATATTATATACATACAAATATTGCTCGTTCAATAGTATAAGATATATTGCATCTGCAAATACAAAAGAGTGGGGAAGGTTTAAAAAAAAATAACAACAATATTGGTATCAAATAAAAGTAAATTACAAATAAATTAATAAATCTAAAATTAATGTAACACTAAATAATGCAGAACAACTCAAACGTATGCGAAATGAATGACGAATGAGTTAAAAATAAAATATAAATATAATAATAATACAGTAAATAGTAGGAGGGTCGGGAGACTAAGAAATTTGAGACAGACGAAGTCGCGGGCAGAAACTAGTAATTTAATATATTTACACACATAATATTGTGGAAAACCTAATAGACGGCATTTTGGGAACCCTGATATATTTTTATTAATTCTGTTAAGAAAAAGAAATTTGAATATTGCCATCTTCTTTGATTCCACGGAAAGGTAAATAAAAATAATTCACATTACATTATTTAGGTCGGAAGGAAAACATGGCAATCAAATTGTAATACATCATAAATGTACTAATATTATAAACGCGAAAGTAACTCTTTCTGTTTGTCTGTCTGTTAATTTTTCACGGCATAACAACTGAACGGATTAGCACATAGGTGCTCCCGGTAGTACGTTCCCGCGGAATAATTTCCAATCTCCACACGAGTGAAGCCGAGGGCAAAATCTAGCCACAAATAAAAAAAAGAATATCTTACATTTTGAGCTTAAAACTCGACGAGTTTGGATATGTGATAATAGCTATATATGAGCCGTTGATAAGCAAGTTCTGATTCCGAAAGACGCATTAGATGCGGCACCCATTCTGAATACACACAATGTAATGGCTTTATAATTACATATGCGTTTTCTCAGTGGAAGCGGGTTTCGAATTTCTATAGCTAAAAATTACATTTTAAATCTATGTTTGACAAATTTTAATTATTTATTTTATTTGGGAAAACAAACAGTTACACAAATTATATCTTAATTAACAGGTAGTGAGCAAAAAATAAGGATTTGGTGATCACATTCTCATAAGACAAAACACGAATCATCTAATTGTAGAAATTATGATGATTTGATATTTATTTTTTGCGTCTCCTTGGTAGAAATAGTTTATGTTGTGACATGGCAATATGATACAAATAAAAACGTAAGACGTAAAACATTTTTAGTAAAATTGACACGTGTCAACTTGCAAAATTTAATAAGACAGAAGATTCGCCTACTCTGTTCAAGAAAACGAGTGAAATAACCGTCACACTGTCCTTATAGGTAACTAATACAACAAAACTCAAACCTCGATCAAATATTAAATCAGACGCCCACGTTCACTGGCACCCCATCCAATATAATATGAACGAAATTGCGTCGAGGACTGAAACGGGGAGAAATTGAGACAGATTTCAAGAAGTAAAATCATTTAAGGAGGGCGTCGAGAACGGAAATCCGTCATACATTGGAGAACTCACAAAAGTATATAATTAGATTTTTAGAGGTCGACAACGCGGCATTCCTTTTTCAAACGAAATTCGCTCCTTCTCAAATGTGAGCGCCTGTTTTCACTTAGAGATTGTGTATGCTTATTTTGTTTTTTCTTGAGAATAAAAGCTGTTGTGAGTTTCTAGAATTGAATCAATAATACTTTTTGTTCACCTTGTTTGTAAGGAGTGGGTTTATTATTGTGTATTAGAATTTTGGATATTGTAACGTTGATTGTTATCAACAACAGTTCTATTTTGTGATTCTTCGCCTTGGAATTGAATTTTCTTTTTTATCTTTCGAGATGTTTAGATTAAATTAGGAAAGCATTCTACATAATAACATTGTTATCATTTGATATCACTAACAACAAGGTCTTTGCGTTGTTGTTTTTAGTCCAATTAGGACTAAAAACAACAACACAGAATATTCTAGACCATATTGTATTAACATTTAGTTTGGATCTGGTTAGTACAAAGGTCAAATGACATAACATGAAGTCTGAGACACAAAATGTGGTGATTCCATTATTTCGTTAATTGTGTCGTGTAGTCCCACTAATGGGCAACCGTCTGGTTTTGTGGGACAGTGACATAATACTTGGAGCTAGTCCAAATCTTTCTACTAACGCCGTTTTGTATGACATATTTTATCCTATAATAAATCAAGTTTATTTAAAATAGCTAAGCAAAGAAATTAATTTTAAATTGTATTATTTTGGAGATAGAAGTTATTTAAGTGATTATGATCTTTAAGTTTGTTATAATAATAACTATAACAAACTTAAAGATAGCTCTTATTTTATGGAAGACGGCGAGCTGATTTTAGAAGGTACTTGTAAGAAACTGTTTATAGGCATGTTCAGAATTTAACTTTGATAACATCAAAGTCAAATTTTCCTAAAGCATCATCTCCTTTTGCTTTTGCGTTAAGCTGTTTCGTATCCATTAAAGTCGTCAATAATTAGGATAGCGTTCTTCAATAAATCTGACTTGTTTTAAAAAAATAAAAAAATCAATCTGCCTAGCCTTTTCCCAATTATGTTGGGGTCGGCTTCCAGTCTAACCGGATTCAGCTGAATACCAGTATTTATATGGAGTGACTGCCTATCTGACCTCCACAACCCAGTAACTGGGTAATACGATACCCCTTAGTAAGACTGGTTGTTAGACTTTCAGGCTTCTAATGACCCGTAACGACTGTCAAAGATCCACAAATGACAGCCAGGACCAACGGCGTAATGTGCTTTCCGAGACACGGAGGAGTCACGATATGTAAAGATTTTTATAAATTAATTGAAGCTAAAAATATACGTCTACGTCTCAATGATCCCTTTTTGAGACAAGTACCGGCCAACACGTTTACTCCTATAAAAATCTCAACAATTCTCCTCGCCTAATTTCCGTCGAGTATTAGAACGGGAGGGCACTTACTGAGAGAGAAAAAAGATATTGCTAAGGAAAATGGCAGGTCATAAATAAGGGCAAGTGGCACACTTCGCGCTTCGAAATCTGACGGTACTAAGGCACTAAATAGACGAAACAGAAGGTTGGCTCTATACAACGAGCGAACATGTACGCACGCATAGAATCGCTTTATGAACGGTGAGTGCAAGTGCACTTGCGACTGGCAATCCCTTCAGACATTCGTACGTACGCAGCTATGTGTGCATGCGCCTGTTTTCTCTCGTTGTATGGAGACGACCTTCTGTTCCTATCTATTTTGTGACTAGGGGTTAAGGTTGAGTATATGATTGCGGATATGAAAAATGGAAGCTTAGGACTTTTTTTGTGTGCGTGTTCGGTGCAGGCGTGTGCTGTTCGAGACTATTTTCTTATAAGATTTGAGATTTTCTGCTCTCATTTTTTTGTGATTTTGTGAGTTCTGATCTACAGTATTATTTCTTTGACACAAAATATGCTATCATCAGTTTCGTTTTGTGATTAAAACTGACTAAAACTAATATGCTTGACAAAAACAGTATTAATGTAGTTATATTAATATTGTTGTTAATTGTGACTGGTGTAGGTAAATCCTTATTTACCTACACCAGTCTATAAGTCATTTTGTTAATGAAATGATCAAAAATAATTTCCATGTAACTATTGTATGCCCTAAGGGCGGGACATAGCTGATAACAATTTAATTATTTTAGACCTGCATTATGTACCTACCTATGATCTACAAGTAGTATGTATAATGTCAATGTTATAATGTTATGTTATGTGTAATGTGTGTGTATAGAGTTGAAAAGATAAAAGAATTCCAGAAATCCAAAAAAAATCTAGACACCCATTTTGTTAGTCAAACCAGAGCAAATAAAAACGGAATAATGTTACAAATAACACCAACACTTTACCAACAGCCACAAAACATTACGGCCATACAAACTTCGTATATTTGCATCGCACTTACTAAAAACAACTATGAAACCAAGTCGACAGCCTAAATAGTGTCATATTTATTTTCGCTCCCACTACAAACGTCACATTGTTTTGAAGGAAATCTCACTTATACAAAAAGGGTCATATAAACAGTAACATAAACATCTTCAAGTGTCTCTCAACCTTTGAGAATAATATATTTCTTTGTTGGCGAAAATAGATAAAATAACAAAGTTTGTTCTTGTCGTTGATAACGTTCAAGTTTTGCGAAGAATTGTTTAATATGGCTTTATAACTATTGTAGAGAAGGAGGAGCAGTTTCTAGACATTTTGCCGTTACATATAGCATAATCAGCCCATAGTGTCACACAGGCCTCCTCTCAGTGAGAGTGAGTGGGTCGTAATCCACCACGCGGGCCCAGTGCGGGTTGGTAGATGTCACACGTCTTCGAATTTTTGGTTCTAGGATATGCCGGTTTCCTCATATGTTTTCCTTCACCGTTTTGATAGCAGTGGTGATTAAATAATGTACACAAAGTAAAACGCCTGTTATTTAAGCGTTGCTAGAGCTAGGGTTTTCTATGACTCCGGTGTTCTAGCGTCCACATGGCGACGAAACGTGAGATCGTTTTTTGATACCGTAAAATCATAGCCCAGTATCATAATTTTCATGACAGCCGTCGCGGCCGTTATGTGGCGGCCACAACTTTTCTAGGGAACCGTTGCTTTAGAGTTAAGACAACATTTAATGTCCGAAATGTACAGTTAATAATTATTTAACTTTAAGCAACGTTTATAAATACGGGGGTTTAAATATAGGCAATTATTATAAGATATAACTTATCATAACATCATGCCTTGCTACCCCGAAGGGTTGGGCAGAGGCGTCCTTGTAGCAGGTACACCCACATTTCACCAGTTATGTTTAAGTCCCATGTAATAGGGGGCGAGCCTTTTGCCATCAACCGGGCACAAATCCAGACTCCGAGCTGCTACTGAGAAATTTTAGATAGAAAAACCCAATAAGATATTCTACTAAATTATTTGACTTTGACTTTGACCTATCAAAGTCACAGTCAAATAATTTATTTCAATTAGGCACATACAGTACCGACCAAAAGTCCATGAGCAATCTCACAAAGCAATAGACTGACGCTTCGGTTTGACTTACGACCTTCTTCTATAAGTTGTTACAATACTGTAGACACGCACATTACACACACACACTCACTTTGTCTGCAACCAATGACTAGTTCAATAATCATCATTCGTTTTTAGTTTCATTCGTCTTGTTCACATAAATATTAAAGTTTAGCAGGTAGACCACAAAAAACTAAGTAAATTATTTCGATTTCTGTGGGGTAGATGCAGTTTGTTACGAGTATTTAATTAATAGAACTTTGTTGGTTCGTGGATAATATTGGTGACGAGTATTTAGCGCAGTGTTGTGGTTATTATTATCAAAAAGCAGGCATAAAATATATTGAAGAGATCAGATCAGATCAGAGAATATTATTGCGCTGCGTAAAAGTGAAGTGAATATCTAATGAAACCGGACTAAGTGTGAGTGTTATCATTTATATATTTCATATTTTACTAAACATAAATCTTAATCAAGGGTATTGTTGATAGAACAGAGGTATTGTTGAGACAGAAGATGCCTTTAAAGTTTTAAATTCATTGTGAGGTTTAATTCGATTAGTGAATAATAAATAATAAGGTATTATGTGTAATAAAAACAATGTTTTTCTTTGTTCTAGAGAAATACTGTGAGGGTTAAGCGATATGAGGAAGGGGCTTATTATCGAGTAGCAGCGACGTCAAATGGTGAATGAAACAAATGGTTTCATACCAACGAGATATTTTGCTGAATTATTAAAAACACGTCATTATGAACCGTTCGCCGTGCACTCTGAAGGCTTGCATCACTGAAGACAAGCTAGAAAACCGTTTTTGACCTTAAAATATTGACCGTACCAACTTAATAAACAACAGATTCGTTATTGCATGAATTTATGGTAGCGAATTTTTTAAGCACGTTTCAATAGGGTATTTGTCGTATTTCTTGCAGATATACCGAAATTGTTTAATATTATTTTAGTAATAGTATTATTTTAGGATTAAAATTTGAGGTTTAGTTTCAATCTTCTTTTCGTAAAGAAAATGAATACTTAAGCTTTAACCTCAATAACAACCAATATTTACTAAAGTCAAATAAAATGTAAAATAATTAATACAAATAAAATATAAACAAACTGCCCATATTTAACCTTAAAATTACCTATTCTGTAAGTAGTTTTTTACATTTTAAGTAGTCTAATATTCTTATTTATTACTTAATTACTTCGACCATGATCAAAGCTTAATATTTATGGTGAAAAAATCCATTAAAAATTTAAAATATTTCATAATTTAAATATGTCAAAATAATACAAACTGCTTCTAAGTTTCTTGACATCTATTTCACATCTTATTCAGCTGAAGTAATGATAAATAATTGTAGCAGTTTAACTTATGTAAAATAAATATAACGAATAAACATATTTTTTAAATTTTGTTATCATATATCACGCATTTTTTATTCTAAAACCTTTATTGCAATAACAACATAAAAAAGCAGCAATATTTAAAAAATATTATTATCGAAAACAAAAATAATAATATTTGCAAAAAACCGCACTGTGTTTTACGAGATTAGAACCTGAGGCAGTTTGAATTCCATACCAACGCTTAACGCTTTCTGCTATCTGCACTTGTTAAGTTACTATCGAATTTTAGCAATGCCATTAACTGGTCAAGTTCACGCGCATAGTGCGTGTGTGCTAGCATGTTTAAAGCGACGGAAATATATTGTTGTTTCGTGTAGCGCAAAACTGCGTTATCTGTGGTGTGTGTATCGTGTTGCTTACACATACAAATGTACGAGCTATACCGCGTGTTCACAGCAATACGACTCTTAGCGTGCTCATGCACTTTTGAGCGCTTACTGTACAAGCTTAGATACTTTTGAACATCAAAATTTAGGGCTGTGTATTAACTTGATGGAAAATAACTTTAAATACTTAATTGTGAAGTTTCTTGTTTATTATTCTACATAGGGATCCATGTTTTGATACTGGTAACTTTATTACTGGCTGACATTAGTAGATTACTGACATAAAAACCATTAGCTTAAAAGTATTGGAAAACTGACTTAGGTACTGCTGTAACTTCGTAATTAAAATTTTCTTTTCACTTTTATAAATCCTTGACGTAAACCTTTTAAAAATTGTTCTAATGGTACGAAATCCCATAAGGCAAAGCTCAAAGAAGATTGATTTTCTTGTACATTCAATAATTTTTCATAACCTCATCTGCAAGAATTCAATATTTTCCTTTGATCACGGTCCCAATATAAAAGGTGAAGAACCCAAAACAGTGTACCTACCTATCTACATTGATTTATAAGTCAAAATTAATAAAAGTACCATGAGACACTTTAATCGCGAAAGACAGTCATAAATAAATAATTATTTAATTTTAACGCACAACAAAATCAAATGGTTAACAAATCAAAAACCCAGATCATAATAATAATAAATAATAATGAATCGTTTATTAATATAAAGGGGCACATTTACAATAAGTAACTTAATAATTCAAATAGAGCACAGTTGCTTATTTTCCTGAACTGGGTTGAACCTTTGCTTCAAGCTAGGAAGTGTATAAATACCTAATGTAATAAATTAACTATAAGTATAAAGTATAAACTAAATTAAATTTAGGTAAATAAAAGTAAAGAAGCATGTTAGCGGTTCTATTTGCAGACAGCAAGTGGATCTTCTGTCTGTGCATAATCTATGGTTAGTAAATATTCAAGTTTTTACAGCTAAAGTAATTTAATTTATAAATGCTAAGTTTTCTATTTAATCTGTTGTACAGAAATGGGCCTAAGAATGTAGAAAATCTTTCTACACAGACATGTTTTGAGGTTGCATTAGATGTGCATACTATATCAATCCGTCTCTTGTTAGTATTGTCAGCAGTGTAGGTAAGCATGGTGTGCTGTTAATAGCAAGTGCATAATGAAAAGTTGGTGAATAGTCAATAGTGAATAGTCGCATAGTAAGACTTAAGTACACGTATTGAATCATGGTGTTGATTACAGCCAGTATAAGAAATCGATTTGATAAAAAAAACAGTGGCACTCCGAGAGAGCCGACAGAAGTGAAAACTTGAAAAAACATCGGCACCGTGGTAATCAACGCGTTGATGTCTTTTACTCCATGCACCGCGGTAATCAACGCGTTGATGTCTTTTACTCCACGGTGTCGGTAAATTCGGTAACAGTGTCGCGAAATCAGTGGTTTAGTCCCATCTCAAAAATGCCCAACGCGCCTAAAGAAGGAATTGATTTCTGTATAACAAACTGAAATCTGCCTAGGCTTTTCTCAACTATGTTGGGGTCGCTTTCCAGTCTATTTCTGAACAAAAATATGGCATATATTAGAAATGTACGAGATGATATTTCACTGAAAACATACAAGTCTAAAGCTACCAATTAATTCTACACACGTAACACTAAACTGGTTGCTTCCCCAAAGAAGTTACGCCAATAAAAACAGGGGCTGTGAAACACTACTCGCTGCATACATATTCCGTTTCAATCCTGGACGGACAACAAAGAGCCTAGAGCAAAGTTCTATACGAGAATTGCAATCGACACTGCTCGTGTTGGAATGGTTAAAAATCGATTCTGCCGTTGACACTTTTTAATTTGAATTTCCTCTTTTTTATCTACAAAAAATTTTGACTGCGTTTTGTTTCGTTAGGACACCGTGAAGCGGACAAACCTTTTTGATTTGTCGTTTATTTGAGGATAGTTGGTATACGCGGCTTTCGTTCCATCGTTGTTCTATGAAAACATGTGTGGCAAAAAACCTGTGCCAAGCCTTCACAACGCGTGGGTCTGTTTTGATAGCAACGTGTAATAGGACCTTTGAGATTTGAGCTTTGTATTGTTGATCCTCCGTTTCGACTATTGGAAATGTCTGCCATTGTACAACGTACAATCACAGCCAATATTGTGCACAAAACCATACGTATATACTGTAAGTTAAGATACAATCGAAATAAGTAGTAATCCATTAACGTTCAAGTGCGTTATATAGAAAACATTACATAAAGGAGTGATGACAATGTGTCTGTTTTGACATTTGAAATTCGCCTTATCAACCTCAGCAAGTATATCTAATGCTTTTATATCCACAGTATTATTACTTCCACCTAAATTGTAATAAATATTTATAACATTTTCAAAGTTCCCTCTTGCATTCTTTACGCTTTGTTGTCCTGCTTTCTCGAGGAGATCGTTAGCTGTATCCCGTATATTTTTTCTTGAGATTAAATTTTTCAGTGAGCCTCAACAGCTCAATTTCGAGCGAAATTATTACTTGAGCTTCATTTTCTGGGTTCATTACTTGTTCTTACTGTCAAAGTTTTATGCTAAAGTATGAAGTATTCCAATTCCGGTGTAATAATGGGCGCGTAACATCTTGTTCTTATTATTTTTGGAACAGATAGATTAATATATTATCATAATCAGCCTATAATGTTCCCACTGCTGGGACACAGGCCTCCTGAGAGGGAGTGGGCCGTAATCCACCACCCGGCCCCGGTGCATGTTGGTGGTTTATGTAACTGTTGCTTGTAATATTGCTTATGGGTTTAGTATTATAGAATATTGAGACACTACATCTAGTATATTGGATTCGCGTACGGTGTAACTTTACAACAAACGGTAATATAAATTCGTCAACATATTAATTCAGCAACAGATCAATTTCATGAAGGTTAATCAGTTGTAACAGTGTATTAACATATTTTATTATTTACGTTTTATATTGATAGAGTCGAAGCCCAAGCCCAAAATAGATACTTTAGCAAAGCGACAACAAATAAACACCGACACAACAGCATGAAATCAGCCCAATAGATTACGATCTCTTGGCATACAAACAGCCGTGTAACTTGTTTTTATACATTAATATTGTAACAACTTATGCGGATAACAAGATACTAGTGCTACTGTTTTTTCCACTCTCTGATCAACGAAAAATTCGACTTACAACCTCGATAATATCAATCCTTTTTTATAGGAACATTACAATATTTCCATCCTTATATTTTATGATTATTTTTAGATATAACTTTTTCATATAAAATGTTATTGCTCTTGTAATCACATCGAAATGATTGAGAGATATTTGTTGGAAAGGGAATGATGTAAGGAGATTAACAACGAAAGTTTTGCTATTAATAACTTTATGGCTTTCATTAATGTAATTCGTTTCTAGCAGTATTTTTGCACTAACTTTAACGACGTACCTAATGGCTAATAGATTTATTGGTGACGACGACAGACGATGTTATTTATGAGTGTGATTTTCGATGTTAAATATGTCTCTATGACTATAAATAAGGTGGAGGGAAAGGTTGAGAGAATAATATTTTTGTCGCAAAGTTTGCGTAATTTCATGGTGTATTTTTAGCTTCGGTTTGGATGATATTCTGTTACTTATTTTGAATAAGAACTAAGAGCTTGTTGCATAGCTTGTTACATTAATTATCCTGTGTATGTTGATCACAATAAGCCATTGGTCCCGGCTGTCATTCGTGGATCTTTGACAGTCGTTACGAGTCGTCAGAATGTCGAAAGTCTGACAACCAGTCTTACCAGGGGTCATCGTATTACCCAGTTACTGGGTTATGGAGGTCAGATAGTCAGTCGCTCCATGTAAAATACTGGTTGGTATTCACCTGCATCCGGTTAGACTGGAAACCGACCTCAATATAGTTGGGACAGTCTAGGCAGATGATGTGAAAATTTTATCTCATAATAATCATGCTTTTGTTAGGCATTTAACCGCTAAAGGACCGCGGACGCACCGGTGCGTGATGATGAATTTACATTTTTGTGTTAAAAATTAGAACACATTCCAGTTATGTAATTTACTAACCATATTAGCAAATAATTTATTTGAATTCGAATTTTTGCATATAATTATCTGAAAACTGTGAAACAGGTCGTCTACCGGATAAAGCACCAAAAAACATGTTGATAAAAAAAACTCGTGGCTAAAATAGACTAAGTATATACATATAATAAAGTGTATCTCACTTGAGGTGTGACGTCACAGCTGTCACACCGATATTTCGTGCTTGCCACAACGTCACGTCACTTATTTAAATTCTCAGGATACAACACAGGTTTTCTTGTTCCGAAGTGCTGAACAGTATTTTTCTCACTTGTGTTTTTATATTATCCTTTCAAAGGTTTCTCACAATAAAATATACTCTCCCATTTTTATGACGATCTAACAGAAAAGTATGAAAAAAAAAGACATGCTGCGGGCAAAAAAATGATGATGATTCCAAGACTGAACTTCACAGACTGAAAAACCGGACAAGTGCGGGTTTGAATTCGCATGGTGAGGGTTCCGTAATATATTTATGTTATCTACCATGTTTCATATCCCAAGAACAAACTTAATATTGAAACACATGTTCTCACATACATTCCAATTGCAAATATAAGTTTGTACGCACAATATTGAAAGATTTACGTTTATATTTTAAGCCCATAGACTTCTTCTAAATTTTCCTGTAATCTATAAGTAAAGAACCATTCTAAGTATTAAAAAAAAATATTGGCTCACTAGTTTCGGTGATAAGTGGTAAATTTTCATCTATTTTCTTAAATATCTTTAAAAGTATTAATTTTAAAAATGTAAAAAAAAATAGGATACTCGCAACAAGCTCTTTTTTTATATGTCAGATAGTACAGTTTGCTAAACTTTATTTTTTAATTTTCCAAATTTGCCCACGAAAAGTGACCCTATATTCAAAATTCATTTATTTACGTTACACATCCGTGTTTGGGTCATAGAAATTCATATGTGTACCAAATTTCAATTTAATTGGTCCAGTCGATTTGGAGCAAATTGGCTGCGCCAGACGGACAAACAGACAGCTAGCAAGACATACAAACAGACACACGAATGATCCTATTAGGGTTCTGCTTTTTCATTCGGACGCCCTTAAAACTTTTCTTCATCATTATTTTCCTGTCCTTGTTCCATAATAAAGAAATACAATAATGTATGTCTCACGCAATGTTACTACTTGTTTTGTTTTAATGACTAGGCATTTCTAGACATGTCCTTTCTTTGGTATTGTTCGTCGAGTCGTTGAGCTCCTTTTAAGTTCTGTGTTGAGCTACACGATTACTGACTAATGCGTGACTGGACAGATCCATTGAAATCTGTGTGATTCTTTGTTCAAAAGACCATTTTAGACACTAATCTACATGGTCCTCACAATGATCTGACCAAGATTGTGTCTGGAATTAAAAGATACTGTGACCTCTGAGTTTATTTCGCTGTTTCTTCTCAGAGTAGTTGGATGTCGGATAGAAAACACCGACCTCATCTAGTTTTTAAAAAAGTGTTTGTACAAACATACTTACAAAAATGTATCATTTATTTTAAACTTCCCTTTAGTCATAAAACTTTAACACAACACATGTTCAATATCCATTACAACTAAATAAACTACCCGATCCTAATTCTAACATTGATACTACTAATACTAAGTATATTCTCTAAAGTGCTGAATAATGTAAACGTGTACGATTACGATTTGTACCATCTTAATAGCCAAAATACCTATGTCACGCTTAAAAGGGACGCGATAAACGCCAAATACAGGGTTTTCGAAGCTTTCCCGGACAAACCATTAATATTAATGAAGCTAAGAAATATTCCATTCTGTATTCCATCAAATACCTGAACAGGTGATACTGTTGTAAGCGTTTCCGGGGTAATATTTTATTTCATTACTTTTTGCCTATTTTTGGCGTTTTTTTTTTGTAGGGCGCACGTTTTTTTTCATTTATCCAGTATACAGCAAAAATATATCTTGCTTGTAGAAACTGAACCTTGGGAAGCGTAATTTCCATAATTTTATGAGAATTTGATGTTTTGACATTGCCGCTTGACTTTCCAATCCCAGTTTTTGTGTAATTTGATAAAATGATTTCGTTGTTTTCTTTTGCAACTTTGGATGAGAAATTTGGACGCTCACCATTTTCTTTGTCTTGGCTACGAATACATATATTTTTTCAACTCTATGTCAGTCAGTGGGTGAGCTAAATAAACATTTAACATCTTTCATAGTCTTCTCTTATTCATCAACATCATTCATCTTCTGCCTTTGCATCAATTCATTTGAAGTTTGCTCAGCATGTTTTCCTCTTCCATACGTTTCAATTTCATCAACAATTCCACAAAAACATTTTATAAACTAAACTGTTCCGTCCATGTCTGTAAATAAGTTCTCAATGCAAAAACTTCAAAGCTGAAATACGTCATTCAATCAATCATGGCGGACGCAACGGTTGCTAGTAACACGCAGTTTTGCTAACAGGTAACAAATTGTTGCTGCACAAAAAATGTTACCACCTGTATTTTATTACGGGATTTTATTATAATGTGCCGGTTTTTTTTGTATGGGATTGATTTTCGTTTTTGGCTTTGCAGATGCTAAGCTTGTGGAAGCGGGTGGTGTCAACGAAACTATATTTTGCAAGAGCCACATAGTATCAATTTTATTTTTAACCGACTTCCAAAAGGAGGAGGTTCTCAATTCAACTGTATGTTTTTATTTTTGTTTATTTGTTACACGATTACTCCACCAATTATGAATTGATTTTAATGATAATTTTTTTGTTTGATAGACCATACTTTAGAGATGGTCCCATATAAATTTTATTAACTTAGCTTGGATAGTTTTTGAGTTAGCTTCAATAATACGTATTTTTTCTCACTCAGTATGTGGATGATATGATAAGTTCCTGTCACTGTTATTAACATAGCAGGCAGTGTTATTGGAATTTGTGAGGGGTAAGTACCACAACTAAAAAGAGAAAAAAAAATTAAACTTTTTACATAAAAAAGTCGGTATCTTTGGTTTTGAATTTTCGTTTTTGCCACCGACTTCCGAAATTAAAGTTATTTTTCACTTTGTAGTGTTTTTATTGGAAGTCGGTTGTTTTTTTGTGTAAAAAGTTTTCTTGTAAATATTGACGTTCAAAAGTGCCTTTTAATAAAATACTTGAAATAAATGATTTGACTTTCACTTCAAACCGTTTATGATACATTCGTCTGTCATGTCCAGCAAATGCAATGATTCCTCAATAATGAAAACTGAAATTCTGTAATGTTTACCGCTGAAGTTTTAATTATTATTCCAATTCAATTTAATACGCCATTCATTTTGAACCACACTCATAACTGTAATACCAGATGAATAATATTTCATTAACATTTCATTAAATAATAGTCTACATAATATTCAACAAACATTCGATCAATAACTTCGACATGATAGTAAAAAAGCTGTCGACGTGAACGCAACTGCACCCATTATTCCCGAAAACAAAATAAACTTTTGTATGAACGAACAAAAAACAGTAAAACGTCGACTCATGAATGTGGACGAATGGAACGGAGTACAGGAGAGTAAAATTGTACCGAGAGCAAATTTTTCGCACGGCCAACCGCAAGCGATGTGGGGAATGGATAGCGAAACTTGTGCTCGTGTGTGTACGGGTATTCGTACTATTGACACAAATCTTCTCAATTCAAATTGAGATCTAAATGACGTAATGTCTTTTGAAAGTGGAACGTTTAAATTACCTTTGGTGTACAGTGACCACTTTGAAGTCCAGCGGTCCGGTTATGAGGTTGTTGAACTAGATGTGATCGAATTAGTATTGTGGGTTCCAGCTATGAAGTCACTCTAATGGTAATAAAAGGGATTTAGATGTAGAAAAAGCAGAATTCAATTTAGACATGTGTTTTAGTCTTACAAAAAACAAAATGACTGATGTAGGCGATGATCATGATCAAGTCTATAAAGATCACATTGATTAAATCTGGACAAATGTTAACGTTTACTCAAAACATCAAAGAATTCTTCAAGTATTTGTTAGTGCTACAAAAATAATAAATTTTGTTTTACATAAAATGGGGGTAACCCACGCCATAAATGTATACATACACCCGTGTAATGCTCCTGAAAATAAAATGATACCTACAGGTAACATGAAAACTGATCGTGAAGCTATAGTGGATGTAAAACTTTTACTGTCCGACCATCCGTAACCCTGTTATATCGATATACCACAGAATAATTCGATTGTCTCGACCGGTGCGTCGACGGGTGAATGTATCGTTAAAGCTGAATCTTTGTGACCTGTACACGAGAATTTTAAGTTATACGATATACATTGCTGTTTTTGTAACGAATAGTGCTGTAGGAATAAACGTGATGAACGAAATGGAATGTACCTAAACAAAATATTGTTTGTACAAAGGTCGTTATATTTGTGTTTGAGACAGTTGGAGAGGCTGTCAAGCTGTTGAAACATATAAACGAAGAGTGAAAGAACACTATCTTTCCACTTCGTTATAGTTGCATAGTTATTTTAAATCACATTATAATTAAATATATTGTGTGTGATATTTATTTTAGAAGTATGTATGTAAGTATATTCTCATATTGTATGTTTATATTGAAATTAGTGTATTATTTTTTTTTCTTCTTTATTTTATGTTTTTGTTTTCTCTTTTACGGTTACACACGTTGTTTACATCTTTTTTTATATACATTCCTGTCGCAAGTATGCTGGACGAGATTTCTTTAGAAATAAGCATTGCCTTTGTACATATTTTTCTGATCCTTTCTTCTTGTCTGTTTATATGTGTGTGCATAAATGGTTAAATAAATAAATAAAATAAAATGTTGCATTCGTTAAATGGTAATTAATGGTAAAGCTTTCAACAATATCCACTGCTACTATTATAATGTATATTGTTACTTTAAAAATAATGTTGAAGTCATTGCAGCATTGGTGAACTATGTATATTTCAAAAATGTTTTATACGGAACTTCCGGATCTTTCACGAGTGTTCTTAGATACTGGAATAAATCAGTCTTTTAAGTCCATCTTGCATTAAGTATCCAAACCAAAGATAGCTACTTTCTTATTCATTTTTTCAACTTTAAATTGAACCGTAGCTGCCACTAAGTTTATTTACTCTAACTATCATGCTGGTACTATATTATTAACTTTCAACTACGGAACTCCCAGTCCATGCTTAAGAAAAACTTCAACGACTTCTAAAGTTTTTCAACCCATTTAAGAAAAAAATCTCTATTTATATTCTCCTTTTTAAAACAAGCAGGGATATAAAAGTCATTTTGCATGTACATCGCTCGTAAATCACTGAACTAGGTTTAATGGGAGTTTTTAAATTGCAATACTTCTACCTAGTGACCGAGGAAGATTCTTTGACGTGATTTCTTCCTTGAATTTGTCGGGAAATTAGTTTGTGTTCATGCTTTACTTTTAATGGTTTTCATTATGGTGACAAGAAGTGTTAAGTAAGATTCCGAAAGAGCTGTTGGGATGAGCTGGATAGGTGTACATAATATAAAATGGACATTAATTGCGTTTAAACATCGATTTTAGAAATTCGTGACCGTCTAACATTAATATGCTGGATCAACTGATGACCTGACGAAGACAACCAGTGCAAACTAGATGTAGAAAGTAGAAAATTGATAATTAAATAAAGTGCTTTTTTAGGATATGCTTATTTTCAACAGTGTATTAGGTAAGTTAATTGAACTCTGTTAGATATTATTACTCAGTCAGTCTAGCCTTTTCCAAACTATGTTGAGGTCGGCTTCCAGTCTGATCGAATGTAGCTGAATACCAGTATTTTGCAATGAGTGGTTGCATATTTGACCTCCACAACTCAGTTACTGGGCAACACGATACCTCTTATTAGGACATGTTGTCAAATTTTTTGGGCTTCTGGCTAAATGACTACCCGTAACGACCGTCAAAGATCTACGAGTTCCAAGGCACGGTGTGAGGTCTCGATATGCCATGGATGGTCATCCATCCACGAACCGACAGCCAGCGTAACTTAACTTCAATCGACCCGTGCGGTTGTTATTATTTACCCACAAGCCTCTCTCTTCTCCTCTGTTAGATATTACAACTATCGCGTCATATTATTTAAGTACAATCCATGTTAGTGAAAATTTTTCTCCGAGATACTCACTCTTAACATTGATATCAACTCACGATCTTTCCCAACTAACTCTTGTTCCCTAACAATTTAGATGACAAACTTGATAACCAGTTTTTTTTTCCTCTTTCATATTTCAACATAGAAACGGTAGTCTGAGGTGGTTCATAAATAAAAGGGGTAGTCAAATAACACACGTCAAGGTATCCATCTTTCCCTATGAAACAAAACCAATAAACTAGAGTACCTATTCTATCAGCAGATGAAACTTTACTATAGGAAAATATGTTTCGAAGTTTGTTTATTTTCTACGATGTTTCTTCGTGTTGAGGTGATCATGATGAACGTTAGTTCATTGATTCAGGCGTGACCTTGCGGAAATCCATGATAAAATACAATAGACGTGGATATATTTAGTAACCTATTCCGCTTAGCTATTTCTAAAGAGCCTGCGTTCAGCGCTTGGTGCTGCAACACGCCGTGTTCGAGTTCGCGACAAGTCAATCGTCATCCTGAGGATGCCTCGTTGATAGGTGAAACACTATGATGAACGTTATTTATGAACCCACATAGGATAAGTTGCAATGCTGCTAAGTGAGGCATCCTAGGTTGATTCCATCGCATCGTTGATCCACAACAAGCCTAGCCTTTTCTCAACTATGTTGGGGTTACTCAAACAAGCCAATATTTCAGACAGAAATCAAGACATAGGTACAAAAATGGTCAAGGTAAAGCCGTGGTCGCATGCCTATGTACCGTGTTGGTGCCAGGAACACCAACAAAATTAAAATGGCATGCGACGACGGCTTTACCTTGACCATTTTTGTACCTATGTCTTGATTTCTGTCTGAAATATTGGCTTGTTTCGTACTTTTTAGATCATTTTTATTTTCCCGTAGTCGGGTTACAGTTTTTTATTAAACTTTATTTTTTATTTTATACTTTTCCGTTTTTATGCTTGCTAAAAGTTACGACAAAGTAAATAAGAGTAATACAATAGGTCAGTAATTAACCTATTTTAAATTCCAATAGCAGCGCATAGTGCTTTGGACGAAACCATAGCGCGATTATTTCGACGGCGTGGAGTGAGCTGTCAGTTGCTAAGAATTGACACTATTGGCAGCTCACTTCATCTAAGATGATCACGGTGAGATTTTTACAGAATAGCACTACTGGTCACTCAGAAAGTTTTGTGACTAACAGTTTTTGTCTATGGGACACTGACGACTAGTTTTGATGACAATTAAAACTATGACTTTATTACAAAAAAACACAACATTCCAAATTCGAAATTCCCTCCACATTTTTTTACGAGCAAAATCAAAATACTCTGTTTCACTGAAAATTTAAGTTGCAACGAGAACATTTTCGCGCGATGATTTTGTACGATTTCAAATGTCGACTAAAACCAGAAGAATCATTTGAAAGACTTCAAATGGTATTCAACTGAATGAGACAAAATTCAAATCTTGTATAAAACGCACACTATGCAGGCAGGCATATTATAAGTTGCATGGATTACATCGCTGATAAAAATGCTTGGCTCAATACCTACTAGTCCTGCTCCACAACCACAACTAATTGATTAACATTTGCAAATACTGTTGGAGCTGCTGAAGATTGTAAGACCATCTTTGCATTGTTTATACAAGTTGAGATTAGAGTAGATTGAGTTTATACTCAATCTCCTTTGTATTACCTATATAATTGCGTAGCACAGGTGTGAGCACTATGTACTGAAGAGTTAGGTACCATTTACCGGGTAGTATGTCTTGCATTGACTTGAATGTGCCCTGGCTGCTGTGAGTATATCATGCTCACTCAGATGTTTCGCTGATGGTGGCGTGTGTGTTGAATCATTTAGCTATCCATGCGTCATGTTCGTGAACGGGCGCCGGCAGTTGGGACTGGTCATCTCTTAGCTGCCAGGGCTTATTATTAATTTATTTTAATTTTAGAATCGTTCTTTGTTTTATCTTTTATTACGGACGCTTCTAACGTGCACGTCTTTCTACATTGTTCTCACATGTATAATTTCAACATGAATGATGTAACCAATATTTTGTAAAAAAAAATTATTTAAAAGAGTGTCCGTGGAGTTTCTTGCCCGTTCTTCTCCATAGGTACCTACTACGCTTTGGACAACTAGCTTCATATTTCTGACTGACCGATTCCTTGACAATTCAAAAGTGCCAGTAAATGGTTTAATTGAAATAAATGCTTTGAGTTTGAGTTCATAGACAAAAGCGACCATTTTCCGCTGATTCAATGAATTTAAGCGTGGTCAAGAAACTTTGGCGGTCGAAGAAAGAAGTGGCCGCCCTATGACGGCTGTTACATAAGAAAACTTGCTGCTTGTGAAAAATTTAATTTAAGAAAATAGGCGAATTAATAGGTATATGAAGAGATTCAGCATATACTGCAGATTAGATCGGGAAGTCTGTATGAAATTCTACACGGGCATCTTCGGGTAAGGAAGAAAGTTTCACGCTGGGTACCGCACAATCTAACGCAGGGTCAGAAGGAGTTTCGGGTAGAATGGTGCCGAGACATGATAGCAAAATTTTAAGCAGGCTCGTCTCGGCACGTTTACGATTTCATTACGGGTGATGAATCATTTATCATTTTTGTTCCCCAAAATAAAAAATCAACTCAAGGAAAACAGTTTTTCATCACCGGAAGATGTACTGGCTGCATTTGAGAAGGAATTTAAAGAGGTGTCTGATGCGAACTGGAAAATGTGTTATGAAAATTGGTTTAGACGTATGAAACTATGTATAGACGCCAATGGAGAGTTACTTGAAAAGATTTATTTAAAAATTATAACCTGTAGTATATTTTTTTTAAGTATCGCAAAAATTTTCTGAGTGCCCAATGTATTTCGACATCGAGCTTCGAAGAAATCCTAAATATAAATATTTCGTTGTACTTGTTTTTCTTCATAAGAGTGGAATTACAAATCGTTACTATTTATTAAGATTTGATTAACTGCACGTTGGTATCATCTTGCGATATTACGTAGCGCAGTCTCACTTTAGCAAACTCAAACTCAAACTCAAAGCATTTATTTCAATTAAACCATTTACAGGCACTTTTGAATTGTCAAGGCTTGTTTTTAACTATTTAAACATCTTTATTTACTTTGAAAATATAATATGATATATATATTTGTAATGTGCTCGTCAAGGCTTTTCTTTTGATACCAAACATGTCATGATCATCTCATTTTAATTTTTTTCGAGGTTAGATATTTACGCGTAAAGTACACAATATTAAATTTATCGAAAATTTATATAGCCTATGTCACCCGGACCATTATTACAAACCCACTGATACCTCATTCATCAAAATCGGTTCAGTAGTTTAGGCGCTACGGTGGAACACACGTAAAAACAAACATACATACAAACATATATACATAGACTGCTAAAATCATAACCCTTCCTTTTGGCTTTGCCGTAGTCGGGTAAAAAAAGCGGACAAAAATGGGACTTCCCGATGAAAGCGGATATTTCAGTGTACAGTCACAATATTCATTTTATTGTGATGTATCTGTATTTCACTAATATTTTATTACAGGAAAGTATCATTTACAACGCTCTCGAAATTTTCATGTACGAATAAATACTTCCAATGCAAGTAATCCTATTAGTTAATATCTGTTTTTGACAATTTAATGTGTGGTGTAATTATTTTCATTCATAATATTGTAGGTACTGCTCTGTTAATTTATATTGTATTACATTAATATTTTGCCAATACTGCTAGGTTTAAGCTTTGCTTAAAATAATAAGCTTCTTATGTCCAATCAGTTATGTACATAATTATGTAAATAAAATTGTTCCAATGCTCGAATGCCCTTAATCTTTTGATGGGTAGCTTTCTGGGGAACGGAACTAAAGCCATGACGACTGATACACACTGAACTCATTTATTTAAAATAGACTGAAAATCAACAAATTATGAACGTTAAAATTACATAAGACAGTTCCCCAAAAAACCTCGTCCTTCACCACTTCCTAGTGCTTTAACTGGGAAGAAGAATTGGCGCAACAAACTCCCAAGCAGCAATAGGATAAGTAAGTTGATTGAAGTAACATAAGTTATATTTGCTCACAATTTACAAATGGATTGTGTCCGGTTTCAGGTTACAACAATAGCATAGACAAAGACGTGCAGCTATTTTTGACAAATATCCGAAATCAGAGAACATAAGGCATTCAAATTCAGCTTATCCCATAAGACGTGAGACAGGAATATATTCAAACGATGTCTAGACGATGAACGTTCCAATTTTTTTAGAGCTGTCTATGCATTTCACGACAATCGATCATCCGTCGACATCACATCGAGATTCATGCTGCATCAAAACGTTAGGACATCGAAATAAAATCCGAGCAAGTTGAGGTTTTGTTTTTGACGTTATTTTTTTAAGTAGAATATTCACTTTGTTATTTCCGCTACACATGCATTTTATGTTTTAATAAGTTAATGAATATGAGGATTAACAAAATGGAACTAGGAGTCTGCTTTGATGTTTTTTTTAAATATTTTATTTAAAAAAATTACTCATGATTCGTATAACTACTATGCACGTTTCAGTAATCCTCTTACGATTAATAACATATTTTATGCATTACCTATATTAAAGGCGTTTATGAGAGATAGAGTTATTTCATGAAACGTTGGCAGGGTTGAGTTACCATTTCCTGAGTTATATTTTTAACCCCCGACACAAAAAGAGGGGTGTTTTATGTTTGACCGCTATGTGTGTGTGTGCCTGTGTGTCCGTCTGTGGCACCCACCGTAGCTCTTAAACGGGTGAACCGATTTAAATGCGGTTTTTTTATTTGAAAGCGGGTTTTCTAGCTCTGGTTCTTAGACATGTTTTATCAAAATTCGTTCAGCCGTTTGAAGATTATCAGCTCTTTTCTAGTTGATGAATGGATATGTCCACAGGTCTGATCGATTTGAAATTTGGTATTCTGTTATTTCAATCATATTAGAAGAACCTTGAACTGATATTGCATCATCACCTGGAATTTGCAGGATACCCAACTCCCTTACAACTCACAGCACAGATATCGTGTTTGGGCTCATTGGAATGGTCTCAATGAATAGGTTATAGATAGATAATGAACAAGGTCTGGTGATGGAGTAGCAAGGAGAAATGAGGAAATGTGTGTCGGGGGTTTTTAAAATTTTAAATTAATTTCATTTGTCTTAATATATAAAATGCTTTCCTTATTTATTCAAAGTTAATATATCTAACTACATCGCTTTAATGGTAAAAGATTCTCCCTCGTAAAAATAAATTTCAATAAATACACCAATTCCAATAAAATTAAAATCGTACCAGCGACGTAAATCCCGTAATGGCACAATATAAACTTTAAAAACTCATATAAAACTCCAGTAAAAAGCAGTAAATAGACTATCTAGTAAATAACTATTTATAGCACAGGTAATGGGTGATGTTAATACTGCAATTCGACCATCAAAATCTCACAATGGGTCGGCAATTACATCGTTTGAACGTCGAACCGATCGGCTTTATTCGTGCCACGTTTAGTTCAGAGGACAGTTGGTTATATCGCATGATATTTTTATTTACTTATTTACAGTGAAATATAAGCCATTACTAAACTATATAGTATTATGCACAAGTATATAGAAAAAGGGGAAGCGATCATTGGGCATCAAGATATTAATTCACATTCATATTGAATGGCCAAAAATAGGCCAGTTCTCTGATTATGTAAAGAGTCAACCAACCGCTTGGCGATGTGAAACACTCGATTAGCAGTCGGACCCTAGTGTTTCAAACCCAAACGGCTCAAACATATAGGTAACTCCCAATGAAGTGTTGTTATTTTTGTATCGTTTGAGTTGGTTGTTGCTTGTGATTTTTGAGCTCGATTAAACATTGAATTAAGTATTGGATGACTGTTTAACATTGATAGCCGTACAGATTTAGTAACTGTTATGCTGAAAGGTAGTTAAATATTAGGGTCGGGAGTTGTTCTACTTTTATGTTTTCCCAGATGCTTAATATGCTCACATGTCGTTCTGTCGTTCAAATGACAAAATTATTATTTTTAGTAAAAAAAATAACTGTGAACAAATTATTCTAGACGATAGACAACCTCAAAACACAAAATAAGTTGAACATTCACGAACGATACGTCATATTCCTGTATGTCAAAAATGACGATTAGCAATCATTTTCAAATAATAAAAAAAACGTGTGTGGGTCGGGGGATCCCCGTTAGGAATGAAGTTCCTTCTAACGGATGATATAAAATATAAACAAATATTTTCGCAGCCACCATCGTGTATTTTCATTTTGACTTCACTATCGGTTTTAGCACTCTCGAAAACCATGAAAACAATACCCATGATGAAACATTTGAAACATGAAACATTCCGCCATCTTAAATTTTCATTTTGACCAAATTCACACTTTCTCTCTATAGAGAGGGAAAAAGTCGCATGGAGACGCATAACGCTTTTTTGTGACGATTTCTACTAGTTTAATCCTACCGCAAGCCGCGTTATAGATCTTCGTTCTAAAAATTGACTTGTAGAAACCAATCTATCCATCCCTATTACCTTGCTAAGCCTCGTCTATGTCACAAAGGAATCCTCAATGCCTAAACACAGCCCGAATCGAACAATTGGAACATACGAAATCAAATTGTTCGTCTACTATCCAATCTAAACGGGCGTGGGCTAGTGGTTACAGCTAGGTGAACGGATTGATCTGCACTCAGCAATTTTCCCACAATTCCCTGTTAGTGACTTTGTCATTTCACATCTCCTCGCCTCTAAAACTAAATTTAAGAGGGGTTTCTTGGAAGCTTGTTTGATATTTTATTGGCTTAACATTCGTTCGAGTTTTATACAAAATATTAATAATGTTTACTTTCAAATTCTTCGGTTTTTCTCGAACACCTCAGTTAGCAATATCGGCGTGACGTGTTGACCTAATTTTATATTACTTATTATTTTATATTAGACTAGCTTCTGCCCGCGACTTCGTTTACGTAGAAGATGAAAATATTTTTTTAAATGACTGCTCCTGTCCCTCCCTCTCATGACTGCCCTGCCTTGCACATCATAAATGCGCTCGCAGTACTTGATCATTATTTTGCTGCGATGTTTATGATTCATTGAAATCGAATGATGTAAATGGAAATTTTGTTTTAAATTAAATACTTGTGATGAATAACGTATTTATTTGGATATGGATTAATATCATGTTTATAAAAACACCTTCGCGATAAATGCATTATTTTAGAACCAAATAAAAAAGGTTATAGTGAGCCAACCTTAAAAGATAGACATATGCTGTCCGGGACTTTTTTTTTTTTACTTTTAAAGGGAAATAATTCTGTTATACATGATTTTTGCGAAACTTTAACCGTTTAAGCAGCGGAAGCTCAGAAAAGGAAAAAAAAAAAGATTTTGAAACATTCTTCATTGTTGTTCCGCTCCTATTGGTCTTAGAGTGATAAAATATAAACCTATAGCCTTCCTCAATAAATGGGCTATTTAACACTGAAAAAAATCGAATCGGACCAGTAGTTCCTGAGATTAGCGCGTTCAAGCAAACAAACAAACAAACTCTTCAGCTTTATATATTAGTATATAAATATAGATTTACTGCACTTTT
Organism: Agrochola litura; assembly: GCA_949152395.1. Lineage (NCBI taxonomy): Eukaryota > Metazoa > Arthropoda > Insecta > Lepidoptera > Noctuidae > Agrochola > Agrochola litura. Next base: position 3,852,049 of record OX424506.1, read on the forward strand.
GTATACCGCGTTAGCCCGTATTCAAACATTACATCAACATTTCATAAACATTTAGAACAGTTTGAGAGTGAGTCAATAGTGTTCAACATAAAAAAATTGTTTCTCCTCAAAATACCGATACCTTGCTACGTACCCCGACACAAATAATCATAGTTCGTAATTTGTGATGTTCTTTTCAACGTAACATTAAAACTTACTACAATGGGCTATGAAAACTGATAGTAACAGGGCTGATACGTTGTTGACCAAAAACAGCTACAATGCTTCATGTGCCTATAATTTAACAGCACCTACAACCAGAGTATGTGAATGTAATTGAAATAAGTATGTATGGTAGTAATACTGCCCTGCAGGCCTAACATGACACACGCGACATATATCCACCCTCGCGCGACAAATTTTTGTCTATTTCTGTAGTTTTATCGTTTTCTGACAGCTACGCCATACAAAATACTCAACTCGTTCTGTCAAACTTGATGTTTTGTCGACAAACACTTACATCACACGTTATTTATTTCGATTTTTGACAGTTCAATACGATATAATCAGTCATTTTGTCGTATTTAGTCGTCGTCGATTTTAACGACGATAAAGAGTAGACAAAAAGACAAAATTATAATACATAAAAACTCGAAAAAAAGATGGCAGATTCATAGTCGTACATATTGTAGGCATTTTTTTTTTTTTTTAGTGTGCATGTACGTCGGTGTACTGTAGTGGAGGGAAGCACTATCACGTAGATGACTATTACTTTCAGTAATAACCAGTCGCTTTGCCAATTATGGTGATTAAATTAATTAATTAATTAACTAAATGTATGTTACAATAATAAACATCGTTTGTCATTTGTGGTGATTATTTAATGAGTATAGATGCCACTCATTTTAAATTCCGTCATTTTGTATTTTAATTTCAGCATGCCAAAGAAATCATTTAATTTTAATCAAAAAGTCATAAATAATTAAACGAGAGAATAATTAAGAGAAAGAGAGACGTTTATTCAATAAAGTACAAAATTCCATGCATAAAATTGAATGAATGAAACAGAACTTCAAGCCGATGTTGCTATCATAAAAATAATTTGTTTTTAATAATTTGCAACATCGGTTTATCGTCGCGCGATAAAGAAGTGTCAAAGTGCCTTTTTCGAGGTTACTCGTCGTTTGCGGTCATGTTAGGGATTAGAATGACGTCAGAATCGTAGACAAATTACGATAAAACGAGAAAAAGAGCGTTCTCGCGCTTGTCATGTTAGCCCTGCTGGACGAGATCGAAGTAAGGAGTACCCCTATCAAAATCCTCTTTTATTTATTTTAACACCGACACAACATTATAAAACTCTATTTACAGTTGCATTAATTACTGTCTTTTGATGTTAATTAACAAGCTCATAGCTAGCACTAGCTCTTTATTAGCATCTTCTTTCTTGCTTAGCTCTCGCCTTTTGTTATTATTTACATTCCAAGAAAAACTAAAGGAAAATCTCTTACCGAGTAGAAGGAATTTTCCTTTTCTTTAGCGAGGGCGATTCGTCGATAACAGTTGAAGCCATGTGCCACATAACAAATTGGTCTTATGATTGTAATAGTAAAAGCAATAAAGATCTGCTTGCGCTGTTTTAGGTGTGACATAGTAACCTATTTCCTGAATTGGTTTTACGATCTGACGGAAATAATGACATGATATTAAACTTACTCTACCATATAGAACAGGGGGCCTAAAACGGCCACTTTGGCAGAATCATAATATGATAATATTATGAATCACAGAAACTTTCACAAACTGACAATTCAAAAATTATCTGCGTTTAATTCGTATTCGTTTTGTATTATAATGAAATAACATTTAAACTGTAGAAATAAAAACAAAAATCTCATTTGATAAATAAAAATTGTAAAGAATAATTATCCGGTTAAAATTACGGTCTTAATTTTTTCATGCGGCAATTTACACCAAATATGATTCTGATATGAATTGAATATAGTTCAGCTAAAATATATGTCACCAAAGAGGAATTGCTGGGAATTCAGAAAATCAATTGCTTTTAGAGGAATTGCTTAATGTGGCCGTTTAGACCTGCAGATAACATTGGATATAACAACACGTCATTAGCAAATGACAACAAACAAACAACAATACACGACGCCACGCCACAACGCGCGATCCGAATATTTATTACTTTGAACACATCACTTCATTTACCATTAGTCGTTACTGGATACTGTCTGCATCATCCCACTGCTGGACAAAGGCCTTTCGTCATGGCTTCCAGCTATCCAAGGCTAATGTGGAGTGGTCGTTTGTTTTGTCCAGCTTGCTGCGTCATTTAGGCGATTCTTCAATATCATCATCATTGGCAGCCTTGTTCCACACACTACGTGTCGGCCTCCTTCCTTTTGTACCATGTGTTGATTTATATATTTTAAATAATTCATTATAGATACTTACATCTTTTTGGTAGTCCCATGTTACCAATCACAGATTTAGGATTAAAAAGTAGGTAAGTATTGATTCAACATAATTGATGTCAGCATTTTACACTTTTTTGAGCTCTGTCATCATCATTCATCATTTCAGCCAAAAGACGTCCACTGCCGGACATAGATTGCCCACAAGCACCGCCACTTCGACCGATTCTGTGCTTTCCTTATTCAGCGAATTCCTGCGGCCTTCACAAAGTTATCGGTCCACCTTGTGGGAGGCCTTCCAACGCTACGTCTTCCGATACGTGGCCGCCACTCCAGAACCTTTCAGCCCCATAGGCCATCTGTTTTGCGAGCAATTTCATCATCATCAATGAGCAATTTGCCCACTGCTAATTTGGCAATTCTGTGCTTGTAATATTATGCTCCGTAATATAAAAAAAACACAAAAATAAATCAACATTAGCTTTGTGTAACAAATTCAATGAACTTCATAACATTATGATCAAAGCAATGTTTTGAGAATTTATTATTTTATTATTACGTAAAAAAAATATTACCCATAGCTACGAATCTCAAACACAGAAGACATCAAAGTTATATGCGACCATTTATTAAATAACAATCGGCGTAAAAGGTTATTATTTTAGAAGTAGGTAGGTAGGTATCATATTATTATTACTAATGTGAATACATATCCTGTACAGCGTGTCCTGTGTATGCACGTTGCGTTACAGAAACGAATCCTACTCTATTCGGATTCTGGTTCAACTCTATTTAGATTGCGATCGACACGCTAAGAAAAATAATTTGTACACACACGTTTTTCTTGCCATGAAAAACTACGGTTTATTCGCCGTGTGTAGGCACGGTCGTCAGCGTTGTACGGATAACTATGGAAGCCTATTGACGTGGTTTATACGCCGTACTGTAAAGAAACTGCCGTGTACGAAGGGCTTTACATAACAGGATCAACCTATCTTGGTGATATAAAACATTTGTAGCCTCATTAGTCTTAGTGGTTATAGGCTCTTCCCCTATTACATGGGACTTAAACAAAACTGGCAAAATCTTGGTGTACTATCGGTGTGACTATACGTACACAAATGATCTCTTCATTTGTAGCTGTTTTCCATCTATGTTGAATCGGCTTCCAGTCTAACTGGATACAGCTGAAATTCAAGTATTTTACCTGGAGCAAGTTAGCTATCTGACCTCCTCAAGGCATTTACTGGGTTTTACGGAACCCCTGGCAGAGTAATTCGGGGTTTTACTGTAATAAGAGAATTTCTTAAAGGCTTTTGTCATTGTGATCTGTCAAAATACTCATCATCATTTCAGCCGAAATACTACTCTACTGCTGGACATAGGCCTCCCCCAAGCACCGCCACTTCGAACGGTTCTGTGCTTCTCTCATCCAGCGGATTCCTGCAACCTTCATAAGATCATCGGTGCACCTTGTGGGTAGCTTTCCAATGCTACGTCCCTTCATCACTACAGAACCTATAATACAATAGACGTTGTTATATTTAGTAACTTGTTCCGATCAACTATTCCTAAAGAGCCATAAAAAAACCCTGTGAAAAATCGACACGTGTTTCACCTCCCAACGAGGCATCCTCAGGATGACGATTGACTTGTCGTGAACCCGAACACGGCATGTTGCCACACCGAGCGCTGGACTACATAACCTTTCCGCCCTAATCGGCTATCTATTCTGCAAGCAATGTGTCCGGCCCACTGCACTAAAATTGGGATTTTTTCGGGTTATATCGGTTACCTTGTTTCTCCTGCGGATCTCTTCATTTCTGATTCGATTACGCAGGGAAACTCCAAGCATAGCTCTCTCTCTCCATTCCCCTTTGGGTGATTTTTAGTCTTTAATGAGGCCCATTGATGATTATGATCCATCAAAATACCAACTAAGTAAGATTAAACATTTATTTTTGAAAACCTCGCACTAAAATTCATTCCCGCAGCTTTAAGTTAAAAATCTTACAAAAATCTAGCTCTTATCCTCGCACAGCAGAATAAAAACATCAGCACCAAAATAAATTGAATAAAATCCACGTCAAACAGCTAGTTTGAAAACAACGTGTAAAATTTATTCATGAGCAACCACCGTTGGAACTTGCACTCAAAGTACTGAATCTGAATGTCGCGGCAGGTACTACGTGATGCTTCCGTTTCAGTGTTGGCACTTCCGGTGGTACTAGTGTACCCAAGGCACGCAGTGAGAACTGAGGTGATAATGAGTCGAGAAGTGTTCCTATTCTTTTCGTTGGTTGTTCAAAGAATTCTTAACGCTAAAACTGGAATTAAAAACCTTACAATTAATTGATATTAATTTGTCTGTAGTTTCTGTTTAACTAAATAACACATCTGCTTTATCTTGCTTGCCATCACTGCATAGTGGAATATTTTTGTGAACTGACTTTGTATTTAATATCTTTTGTACCTATCAAATAATTAATATTGATTTGATTTGAAGTTTTGACTGAACAAGAAGGACTAGGCCTGGTTATGCTTAAAGCATTGCAGTGTTACATTTTTAAGTGTCCCGGTGAAATTATTGAGACTAAAATGATGAACTTCCATACAAACTTTGACTCCCTTCCTCACTGCTCACCTTCGTAATAAATGGAACTCTTGTGCAAAATTAGACCTTAGACCTAGCAGTTTAGGCCGTCCGTTGTCTGCCAGTGAATGAATTTAAGACTTTTATTAACTGGATAAAGATTTTGTTGAGACTGAAGGCAGTGTCATGAAGAGCATGATTTAAGTGGACGTTTGCCATCAAGCAACGGATAGTTTATTATAGATTTAAAGAAAAAAGTGAAAAAGATGCCAGAAGCACTATCGATATGAATCGTCTTTTAGTCATAATCCCACACATTAAAAAATTAAATGTGTGTATGTGTGTTGAATGTGATGTGTGTGTGTCTGGTGATGATGTTAAACAAAATAATTACAACAAGTAAGTCGGGTTTTGGACATAAAAAGTCGTTGTTAATGTTCCTAATTCTAACACACTACAGGAAATATTATTAGTGTTGCTTTTAAACTCTCTTGTGTGATAATTAGGAACATTTTGGTCGAATTACGGTAATGGAAATTTATGGTCAGTGTGTAATTTGTACATGACATTGTTAATTATGCGAAGTGATATATGAGTCTGGCCTAATAAAGGTACCTACGTATTAAAATAAGGCTTGAATTACTACAGTAATGGTAGAAAAAACACCGTTTGCGAATTAATAACATTCCGAGCGGCACACATTTGTGAATAAATTTGTATGTTAAGTGTGTGTCTACATCAGTTAATAATATTTATAGGACTATGTTTTTGTACCTTCATGAAGGTAGAGTGGCAATTAGGTTTTTTAAAATTTTATTTTAAACTCGACTAAATTGCTACTAAGCTTGCAAATGTCGTCTTCTAAATAAGGTACAAAAAGTCTTTAAGACGATGATAACCGACTTTAATGATTTTATAGTGAAGATCACGTCTAAACGAGTAGTGTTAATGATTTGGAAAAAAACCGGCCAAGTGCGTATCTGTCAATATATCCCAAATACAAACTTAGCATTGTAGTTGAAATACATGTTCTGCCATACATTCCAACTGCAAATGTAAGTTTGTACGCACAATATTGCATCACATTTATCGTGTTATTTTTAGACCATAGACTTTTTATAGGTTTTCCTGTAATCTATGAGCAAAGAGCCATATTATGTATTTTTTTCAATATTTTTGGTCCAATAGTTTTGAAGATAAGGGTAAATTTTCATCGAATTTGTTAAATATCTTTAAAAGCATTTATTTTAAAATTATATAAAAAATATTTTTAAGATTTTCGCAACAAGCCCTTTCATTTGATATGTCAAACAATACTGATAGCAAAACTTTTTTTTTTTCAATTTTCTTGTTTGCCCCCCAAAAGTGACCAATATAATCAAAATTCATTTATTTACGTTACAAGTCCGTGTTTGGGTCACAAAAGTACATATGTGTACCAAGTTTTAACTTAATCGGTCCATTAGATTCGGAGTAAATTGACTGTGACAGACAGACAGACAGACACACGAGTGATCCTATAAGGGTTCCGTTTTTTCCTTTTGAGGTACGGAACCCTAAAAATATGAACATTTTCTTGATAACTTAATAGACGAATATTTTTGATTATGTCTATTTTACGTAGTGAAATTAATTTGTAAAGTTATCTCTAATGCGGATAAAAAACTGAGAATCACGCAAAATCTATCAAGCGTATTTTTCTGAAACCTTGACCATTTTAAATATAATTTAATTATTGATATTTTTGTAGGTATACGTGTTTTATTAAAACACCTTTTGTTTTATGTGTAATAAATTAATAATCCATCTAATTTGGGACCGTTGTCCAGCCAGTAATGGAACTCGCTATACTCTATTACTGGCTGGACATACGACGCGTTGCGTGAGCTCAGTACAGAACGCGCAAGCTAACCACTCAAGGTGGCACTGGCATATCTGATCTGAGTCTTAACGTGGGAAAAGATACTCCTGGACATTGTACACATTATTTTACATTTAAAATCTATCATGCATTTTAAACTAGGTATTAGTATTTTTTTTCTGACTTAACAATTCCCCAATTCATTTTCTGTTTTGTTTTAAATTCAGTTTTTTATAAATTCAACAACTAGTGACCTGCCCCTGCTTCGCACGGTTTTAACGACTTGACAAAACATCGAGAATTCTTTATTACTTGTTAGTTTAACATAAATGTATTATACACATAAACCTTCCGGAATAAATTCTCTAAATGTATTTTCTTCTTTTTTTCTTAAATAATGGTGAAAGTCGCATCAAAATCCGTTGAGTAGTTGAGACGAACAACGCGATCAAACATTTTATTTATACAATACATACACACACTTTATACTATTAAATATTTTATATAAATATACAGTTATAATAATAATAATAAATATTTAATATAAATTAATTTTGAATTAAAGTGTCTCTTTGTAAAGTCAACATAATAATATCACATTATTTATTTTTTGTCTGTCTATCTGTCTGTTTGTTTCGGCTAATCTTCGAAACAGCAGGACCGATTTTGAAGGGACTTTCATTGACAGATAACTGATGTTATAAGGAGCAGCTTAAGTTCCTTTTTAAAATAAAAAAGAATAGCTAAAATAGCAGCAGCAAATTTTGTAATAATTAAATAGATTTGAGTAAGATAGTTCAAACAATCATTACTCACATAAAACTCACAATCACTCTCTAATCCTATAGTAATCCTCACATTGAGTGTTGCTTGAATTAGAGACACTTATATTTCCACTTTTCCTCGGCACTCCCTTCCTGTTGGACTACCCTGTGCCGCCTACTGAAACTTTCAGAAAATTAAACCGTTTTTCAGGCGACGACGGCAACGTTTTTCAGACTCCTTCTGAGTGCAATGTCGAGAGCAAACGGCGAAGTACATCCGGACCTTTTTATAATTACTCGCGAGTAATTTTTACTGGAATAAGATGTAGGTTTTAAAGGATTAGGATGAATGTTTTATGCTTTTCTTGTGTAAGTACAGCTTAAACATAAATAATAAATAAATAAATAAATAAATTGTTTATTGATCAAGAAGGTACAGATGGTGAGAAAAACAAAGCTAAACTAGTTACAAGCAAGTTGTACAAAGTTATGTAACTACTATTTATGGTAGAACATGTTGATGAAGTACATGGAACATCTGTTGACAAATTACGTTACCCTGTCTCTTAAACTAGGGTATACCTGTATCTTAAGAGACAGTGGACGGCCATAAAGTTATGTTTAAAGTTACCTATAATTTAAGTAAGGACCCTGTCGATCCACCCACAAGTAAACAATTTACAGATAATGGTAAGTAAAATTAAATTAAAAATTAAATAAAGAACTTAAATCTAGTGAGAGTGTATGTGTGTGTGAAAGGGTGTGTTTGTGTGAGGGTGTGTGCATGAGTGTTCATGAGCTAGGTTATATATGTTAATAGTGATTCAGTGTGATCATAGTCTTGTTGAAGTAGCCACTCTGTAAGTTTCCGTTTAACTTCCCATTTTGTCAGATCAAGTATGTTTAGGGGTTTGTGAATTTTTCTGTAAATGAGACTGCTCAGAATATAAAATTGATGTTTGGCAAAGGCTGTTCTATGAGGAGTACTAGGAGGGATAAAGGTGCGTTTTTTTCGGTTAAAAGGAGGTAGAGATGAATGTTTTTTAAGAACTGAGTAGAGTACATAGAGCTGCCGTACTGTGAGAATTTTACAGTCGGAATACAGTTGAGTTGTTGGGTATCTGTAGGGTTTTCTGGTCATAACCTTAAGTATAGCTCTTTGTGCTCTCTCTAGTTTGAGAAGGAATGTTTTACTCGCCCCTCCCCACACCGTTATGCAGTATCCTAGTACCGATTGACACAGCCCAAGGTAGACCATTTTTATAGTGTCGAGATTAGCGGAATCTCTCAGGGACTTAAAGATATGTAAGAGACGGAGGGTTCTGGTGGTGAGAGCATCAATTTGTTTTTCCCATTTTAGTTCACTATCTATTTGTACACCTAGATATTTGACGCAGTTTGTTCTGGTAAGATTGGGACAAGAACACGACGTGGAAGGAGTAGAGAGGACCTGACATGAGTGAGCAGTAATCGAGAAATTGTCTAAAGGTGAGTTTTTATTTCTTATAGCAAACGGTATGTAGTTGGATTTTAGTAAATTGAGTGTAAGTAGGTTTGAGTTTAGCCACGTCATTATCGTACTTAATGCCGACTCTGCTGCAGTTTTAACACTATCCCATGTAGGTCCATGTACTATTAACGCCGTATCATCAGCGTAAGTAAAAATTTTACACTTTGGGAGATTTAACTTGCATAGGTCATTTATGTAAATTTGGAACAAACTAGGCCCCAAAATGCTACCCTGCGGGACGCCGAAGGAGATAAGTTCTTCGTCACTGAGGTACGTATTAATTTTAACTCGTTGAGTGCGGTTAGTCAAGTAATCTTTAAATATTTCTAGGGCAATACCTCGCACACCAAGCGAATACAGCTTAGAGATCAGTAAGGGAACAGAAACTGTGTCAAAGGCCTTGGACAGGTCTAGAAATATGCCAAGGCATTTAGTTTTACCATCCAGGTTCTTTGCTACGTTTTTCGTCAAATCAAGTACTGCGTCTTCTGTTGATATTCTTTTCCGGAAGCCGTACTGATTCTCAGCGATTATTTTGTACCTATCCAAAAAACCTTTGAGTCGGTTGTTGAGTATCCTTTCGAAAATTTTAGAAAGTACCGGTAGCACCGAAATGGGCCTGTAATTATTGACACAATTTCTGTCTCCTCCCTTATGGATAGGATGCACTATAGCACGTCTAGCAGAGCCAATGAATTGGTAGTTGAGTTGGAGATATTAGAGGATGAACTCTGTTCTGGAAGCCGGAGGGATTGTGCACCAGATTGGATATTTGCCGCCAGGTTCTTACCAACGTTAGCGAAGAAATGGCATACTTTGTTAACAGAAGAATAAGGATTATCGCATAAACTTAGTAGCTCTTCAGGTGTAGATCGAATTTTTGATGTGTTTGTAATATTTTTAATGGTTTTCCATAACTCTCTAGGATTATTTCTCGTTCTCTCCAGTTCACTTTTTTCGTAGGAGATTTTTAACTTTCGAAGTAAGGAATTGCAAAAGTTTCTATAGCGAGTGTAGGTTAGCCTTAGTATTAGATTATCGGGTGCTTTTTTGGACTTATTATGAAGTTTATCACGGTTTTTCATGCATTTCAGAAGACCAGGAGTTATCCACGGTTTTATAGTTCGTTTGCGTCTAGGGATTTTGATTTGCACTGAGTTATTAGATATTATAGATGTTATAATAGTGATGAATTTATTCATGGATAAATTTGGATCGGTGGTTTCGAAAATAACAGAAAAGTCCGTGTTTAGTAGATTCTGCACAATAGCGTCATGATTTATACGGGTGGCAGTGTGGCGTAGCTTTCGCACAAGTTTGGGGTCAGCGATAGATAAAATAGTGGGTCTATGATCGGTAATGTGGGAGTCCAGAACAAGTGTGCTTACGGGTGAGTTTGTTTTTAGGAAGGTGTGATCTAGGCACTTGTCTAGCCGGGTAGGGAATAAGTGGGTAGGGAGAAGCCCATGAGAGGCATTAAGCAATAAATAATCAAGTCTTCGCTGGTTTCTGTTATCTTGACTTATATCAATGTTAAGATCCCCAACAAGAGCGATGTTAGGAAACGAGGGCATTTTGTTGTAGACGTCATTTAAACTTACTAGAAAATTATCATAATTTTCTTTTGAATTGTATGAAGGCGAGCGATAGACTGCCACCACTGCCAGTTTATTGTCCAATTGACATACCAGGCAATTCCCACACTCAAAGTCCGGTTCCCACACTGTAGGTTTTAGGCCCTCTTTTATATAAAAAACTACGCCATCATTTTGATTTGAATTTGTTTTTGTAGAGTACGATTGAAAACCATCCAGTTTAGGTAAATTTGTTGTTTTACTGAGCCAGCTTTCGGTCAATATTATGATATCATGATTTATATCAGTTCGGCTCAATAGTACTTGAAGTGAATCAAAGTTTTTATTTATACTGCGTATATTTATGTGTAAAAGATTTATATTATTTTTGTCAAAATGTTTAATATGTTTTTTGCAATTTTCAGGGCTGCAGATAATCGCATCTCCTACGCAGAGCTTGTCGAGGTCATTATTTATGTTAGTGATGTTAGCCATTAATTTTAGTTGTGGGTACACCGAAAAATCGTTTGACATAAGGAGACCGAATATTTATGAGAGAGTAATGTGCCATTATGTAGTAAGTGCTATGTTTTCTTGAGTGTGCTGGAATTTTGTGCGTGTGTTGAGTAATGTGAGTGATTTTAGTTGTTGTTGAATAATTATACAAATAGGAAAAATATATAGGGTTATTAAGTAGGATTAGTCACAGATTATTACTACTGTCGGGTACCTGGAGACATTTTTCGGAATTTATTAATTGTTGTTTATCACCTTCAGCTTTACGTAAGAAAATGTTGCCATTTGAAGTCCAGCAGTATTTGTAAGAGTTTTGTTTAGCAAATTCTCGAGCCTGATAGAATAGTTTCTTGGTACTGGTGGAAAGTTGTTCTTCGATGTATACTGGTTTACGTTCTCCTGACATTCCAAGAAGTTTCGTGTTGAGCTTGTTTTCCTTCCCTTTCCCTTTGTTATACAAGCGAACAGCTGAAATAAGTGCTTGCTTCGTTTTTACTGTGGTGAATTCAGCTACTATAGGGCGCGGGGTGTTTGAGGTGGCTGGCTTTCCTGGTAGACGGTGTATGTCGCGGAAATCAGATTCCGCTATGCGTAATCCAACAAGTTCGCCGATGGAGCAAACGGTTTTGGTCAGACTATCTATATTTTCTGAGGTTTCCAGCGGTATATTTCGAAGTTCAATACCCGACCCTCGAGACATTCGCTGAAGATCTGAAATCTTTTGTTCCAAACTTTGAATATATTTATGTTGTTCCTGGCGTTCTTTTCTTAAGTCTTCCACTTCTTTCTTCATATCTTCAAATTTCTTATTCATGAAGACGATAGACTGGATCATTTCTTCATTTGCTTTCCGAAATTCCGCATTAGAAGACTGAATCTGGACATTTTGAGCCTTAATTTCACCAATATCGGAAGCCAATTTGGACATAATAGAAGTCTGCTCTGCCAAAAATTTCGACAAATTGCTGTCTTGTTCCGTTTTCCAGGCAGCCAGCTCTTCTTGTAAATTTTCCGAGGTCAACCGAGCCGCGCTTTGGGGCGAGTTATCCTCACGTAGACGTTTGTTGTTCCTATTTTTGTTTACATAATCACTCTGGAGAACAGCTGAGGCTATGTCAGATTCAGATTTAGTTTGCGGGGTTTTTGGGGTTTTTGGCGGAGTGCGCTTTACTAATGACATCTTTCGATGATACAATTGTAACCAAAGGAACCAGCAGACAAGAAACGGTTTGCAAAATAATAAATATTGTACTCAATACCGTGCGAACCGCGTAGCCGATGAGTCGTAGCTAGGGCGTTCGTAGCAGATAGCTCGGTCGTAGCACTCGTAGCTCTCGCCGCCAAGAAGACGTCAGCTGCACGTAGCACTCGTAGCGGTGTTTCGTTGCCACCTGCCACTGACTCGGTGGCGTGTTGCGCGGGCGCCGGATCCAAGCACTGCGAGGCGCGAGTTCGAATCCAGCAATCACCGAAATTTCTCGGACCCCAATCTGGATGCCGCCAACAAAAATCTTGATGTCTCGCTCTAGGACCGCCCAGAGGGAGGAGCCGGCAGGTGCAAAACTTAAGGAGCGACAAGGAATCGAAAATTGGTGAAGATGACCAATCACAGAATTTAGATTTGAATAACTATAGGGACGATAGACAAGCGTCCACACTGTACGACGTTCCGCGACCGAAAGCACATACATACATAATACATAACATCAAACCTGTATTCCTCGGAGGTTTGCAGAGTTGCACCTATAACACTCGTACGCCCACATTTCGCCAGTAATGTTTAAGTCCCATGTTATAGAGCCTATTGCCATCAACCGGGCACAAATCCAGACTTCAGGCTGCTACTGAGAAATTTCCAATAGAAAAGCCCAATAACAATTTGCTCGACCGGGGAATCGAACCCAAGACCTCATGATCCAGTAGTGCTTGCGACCACTAGATCAACGAGGCAGTACAGGTTAAAGTAATAGATTAATGATTTTTAGGTTCTCGTTATAAGTAGTGAAAGTCAAATTGTATTCATCAAACTTATTAAAACAAATATTTAAAAAAAAAATACTGTGGCACTCGGGGAGTGCCGACAGAAGTGAAAACTTGAAAAAAAATCGGCACCGCGGTAATCAACGCGTTGATGTCTTTTTAATGCTTCTTTTGACCATTAAAAAGACATCAACGCTGGTGTCGCACAGTGTCGCGAAATCAATGGTTTAGTCCCATCTCAAAAATGGCCAACGCGCCTAAAGAAGTTTTCACTTTAAAAAAAAACTTGAAACGGAAAAAATAACTGTGAAAATTAACATTAAAAGTTGTAACAAAAATCTCACTAACTTGTTCTCTGACTTCAAGTACCTAGGTACAATAATCGGAACAGCTGCTAAGTTCAAAACGATTTATTGCGTTTACTGCATAGCCTAGTGATAACTGATAGAGGACTCCATGATACATGAGAGAATTAATTTCCTTAATAAAATGTTTTTGATTTATATTATCAAGATTATAAACACTAATAAATAAAATGTTCCCCATAGACTTATGACTATGACTTGCATCGCAGTACGCAACAAAATTGAAAACTTTATTTTTATTTGTTCCGCTGTATATTTCGGAACATGATAAATTCTTTTCTTATTTTCGTTTAAGACTGTGTTAGCTTGCATTTAAGAAAAAAGATCGGATACTTGTATTCAAATTTTTGGGATTTTATTTGAAAGCTGAAGCAAAATAACAAAGTATTTTTTAAATCTCAAATTAACGACAAATTTTTACTGTGATGAATTATTTAATTATTTTACTTTTGAATTATTTAATTATCTTACTTTCAACATAATTTTCCATCCATAATTCTAATTTTAAACTCATAACTTTATTTATTAAAGGATTTCTCGATAAATCCGCTTTCAACACAAATATAAAGAGCAAATTTTATTAAAATCAATCGGAGACCAGCAGTTAATTATAAAACAACAATATTTATTTTTGTTGTTGTTGTTTTAAAGTTAATATAATCAATAGCCGAGAGCACCAGGATTCGGAAGCTAAACTTTGTTATTGAACATTGAAATTTCTCTCGTATTCAAACAAACAAACTTCTGCAGATATTGAAAATACAATTTGGAAATTAATAAAAGCAATTGCTTGTTAAATTGTCGTTTAGATTAATTTGTTAATACATTATTGTTTTGATTTATATTTCTTTGTCTTTAAAACTTTCGATTCATAGACAAACTTCCGATTTAAATACCGGTGTTTCATTTTGAAATATTGACTTTCGATTCCAAGACAAACGAGAATGTTGAGTGGAAAACTTTATTTGTATTGGAAAAGAATAGGAAAAAATATTACGGTTTCTGTAATAAAAACAAAAGGATTTTTCGAACGTACGAGTAATCTACATCGACAGAACAGACGATAAATGTAAAAAAAAATACATATTTTTTTACATCTGACAACAAAATTTAAACTATAATTAATTATTTTTTATATGGAAGCAATTTTGAAGGTCAATGGAAATGGACAGTTTATAATAGCAGCTTTTACAGTTCATGAAAACCCCAAGATAACAACACCCCAGGAAAAACTCCCCCAATTGAAACAACTACATTACCAAAAACTGTAGAAACAGGAAACTAATAATAATCACGATATTTTATCTTAATCTGTTCCAAAGAAAAATAAAGCGGAGCTTCCCCTTCAGACAATAACTCCACTATTCTGCAGTCCGTAACAAAAGTCGTTTGTTCGAGATACCGCCTACGGTGACGTCACGGTAATGGCCCCAGTAAATTTAACGCCGAACGCTGTGTCACTACGGCCTCTAAGTCATAAGTGCCAGATTGTTGCCAACTTACTG
Organism: Agrochola litura; assembly: GCA_949152395.1. Classification (NCBI taxonomy): domain Eukaryota; kingdom Metazoa; phylum Arthropoda; class Insecta; order Lepidoptera; family Noctuidae; genus Agrochola; species Agrochola litura. The sequence continues at coordinate 3,867,125 of OX424506.1, forward strand.
CGGTTTACATTTTGAAAGATATATTTATTGGCTTTTAGTGACACGGTTTTGGTGTCTGTACCTACGCGTGTAGGCACATAGGTACCTAAGTCGTGGTGCAGTGGTATTTTTTCCGGATGGAGACTATCTAAATTAAATTTATTTCAATGACTCACAAAACATAACATTACTCCTTATTTCCCCGAAGGGTTATGCAGAGGTGTAGGTACCTAAGTACACCCACATTTTGCCAGTAATGTCTAAGTCCCAAGTAATAGGGGGCGAGTCTATTGCCATCAACCAACACAAATCCAGACTCCGGGCTGCTACTGAAGAATTACCAATGGAAAAAACCCAATAACACCTTACCTGACCTGGAAATCGGACTCTGGCCCTTACTTTTGCCACGTTATTGGTATAACGATAAATGCATGGGACTTAAACATAACTGGCGAAATGTGGGTGTACCTGCTACAGGGACACCTCTGCCCAACCCTTCTGGGAAACAAGGCGTGATGTTTATGTTATTTTGAAAACTTTTAAGTGTCTCAGATTTGTAATTTATTTGCATATTTTAGAATTCTTACGCATTATTTTCAATCTATGTGTCACTTCTCTAAGTCATAAGTGCCAGGCTATTTGCCAGCTTGTTGCGGTTAACATTTTGACAAAGAAAATAAAGTAAAGAAGCTCAATTTATTGCGCCTAATATGACGCAAATTAAATTTAAAAAAAAACAACCGGTTTTGACTTATATATATTAAGTATCTAAATCACACCTAGACAAACAGATTAAAAGATAAATATAAGAGAACAATAATAATAATTGTACAATAGATCGACGAGAGCGCCGTGCACACTACACTACACTACACCACTCTACACCACACCACACCACACCACACAGCACCACACCACACCGCACCACACTATACACCACATCGTATGCGCTAACTAGGAATAAGCTTCATAAATTTAAATTGCAACTTTGCTTATAGATTTTTATTTTATTTTTAATTTTCTTAAGATTAATAAATTTAAGCTAAATACAGAAAAATGTACTTACATTATATAGTTACCATGTTGTGAAAGAGCGGAGCCTTCTAATACAGGCATTGTTTGCCTAAAAGGAGGCTCCAAATACGTTAAAATGTAATGTAATTTTCTATTTGGCACAATAAACTATTTTGTATTGTATTTGTATTTGTATAATGATTGTTGATATCGCTGTCCCTCATGACGATAATCTCGTGAAAGCTGAGAAAGATAAAAAAATCAAGTATCTTGACTTAGCACATGAGGTTGTCGACATGTGGGATGTGGACTCTGCAATAATTGTAAATAGTTACGGTTAATGGCCTAATAGCGAAGAGCCTCGACCAACACCTCAGGAGGCTCTCATTGCGCGGCTGGGTCAAGAGCTTGATTCAGAAAGCAGTACTCCTAGACACGGCACGCATAGTGAGGAGGTTCCTCTCTCTAGAGCCCTGACCACCGGCAGCTTGGACCTTGTTCCTAACGCCGATGGGCCACTATTTTTTATATTTTTAAGTGTTTTTATTAATGATTTTTATAAAAATATTTAAAAATGTATTTAATTTGTAAAAAAAAAAATGAATGGACTAAAATTGTACAAAACATAATACTAAACAAAAAACTATAACATTCCGTTACGCCGTCATCGACACACGCGCAGACGCACACGCACATCGCACAATAATAAAAAGTTGTGTTATCTGTGCGCACACGCACAACTGTCACAGAGAAGAGACTTTTTGAGAAAGCTTTAAGGTCTATTGCAGTGTCCTAACATAATAAATAGCGGGATATTAAGGATGCCTGTCTACTGGAATGGAGCGAGGCAGCGGAGCAGAGAAATGTGCCAATATTAACCAATAGGAGCGGAGCTTTGAAGCGGAGTTTAGATTCTATTGGTTAATATTGGCACATTTCTCCGCTCCGCTGCCTCGCTCTGCTCCATTGGACAGGCAGCCTTAAGGTCCTGTTTTATTTTAAATACAATCTTGACATTTATAATTATAATAATAACTTGATTAACTATCTTGTCAGTATTACGCAAATTACGAAATGGATTTTCAGCATATTTGATGATGGATGGATTGCTAAGAGTCGTTGTTGTGATCGCCCCCTATAACATGGGACTTAAACATAACTGGCGTAATGTTGGTGTACTATAGGTACACCTCTGCCCAACCCTATGGGGACTACAGGTAATAATGTAATGATGTTATATAACTTTGATAAACTATCTTGTCAGTGTTACGCAAATTACGCAATAGATTTTCAGCAAGTGATAATTGATGAATTGTTTAGAGTTGCTGTGATCAGTGTTTGTGAGTAGTGTGTGCGGTGTTTTAGAGGCATGAGGAACAGGGTTTAAAGTTCCTCTAAAGAAAAAGGAGGATCCTCCAACCAGACGGATGTTGTATCTGGCGGGCAACTGCCCTAGTCATATATATGTCGATCATGCGGTAATTGCGCGATGCAGGATTTGTGTGACGTCAGGATTTTGTGTGACACCAGGTCTTTGATGCGTAGTTTGCATGTGGCGACGTAGATGCCATCACAGTGTAAAAAGCATGTGCAAATGACAAACTCGGAGATGTGTAGATCTTCAATAGGTCAAGATAGTAATACTAAATAGGAATACCACAACGGTAAGGGCTACTTAGATAGTGTTGTAAAAAATCGTAGTTAGCATTAGTAAGTTAATCGTTATTTTCTATTTTTGGAATTAGAATGATTTTGAAAGATATATATTTAATTTTAGTGAAGCGGTAGTTCAGTGTAAAATACCGAACGTTCACACGTTATGTTTGTTCAAATTTTGTAGATTAGTTTAGTGGATTATTTTATAACTTTGTAATTTTTGCTTGCCTACTGGTAAAATAAATATGGCTGAACAAATTCCCTATATCACCATGTATTGTACCCATATTTGCAAAATAAAATATCTTTATCTTTAGAAATAGCTTGATTTGGCTCGTTGACCGATTTGGTCAGTAATTTTTGGTGACCATTTTTATGCAAACGCAATGCAATGTATTTTTTTTTTCTATTAAAAGAAAATATTTAAGGTTTTTGTTAAATTCGAGATAATTAACTAAATATCTATTCATAGTTAACGACTTAATTCACTACCTACTTTATTAAATTCTCATAAATTATATTCATCTCTATATATATGAAATTGTGATAAGCCTATCTTGTACTCAATACAAAACTTTTCTTTCTAATAAAAATAAAAGAACGTTTTGTGGTTTCCAAACCAAAAAATCTTCATGCCTGCCTATATTTGAAGTTTTTCTCTGAATATGTCTAGACATGTTAGTTCTAGTACTGAATAGCATACTTGAACCAACTCCGATATATCTTTATGAAAAAAGTTTGCAGAATTTCTCAAGAAGGATTCTGAAACTTTCGTATTGTGAAACTTTACTGTTTAGGTTATAAATGTTCGATATTATGATTTTGATGAACGACATAGATCATGACATTCTGCCATAGTCTACTCCGCTGTGTCGACGGTACGAAAGTGGATTAAATTTTGTTAGCCCATGACTTGCTACTTCCACGGTCTCATCGGATGCAGCACAGAGGTCGCCGGGAGCAGCCATAGTGCTGCATTTTTATGGCACATGGGCTAGGATAAGAGGCCACAGCCTTGCCATAGGCTACCATGGCTGGTCATGCTATGAATGACATAGTAATTAAAAAAAAGCGGGTGCGGTCGGGGCTCCCCGTCGGGAACAAAGTTCTTTTTCACGTATGATTTAAAACAAAAACATTTTTTTTGCAGTCGCCACCTTGTATTTACATTTTGACCTCACTATTGGCTTTAGCACGTTCGAAAACCATGAAACAATACCCATGAAGAAAAATTTGAAAATTTTCAGAGCCGCCATCTTGGATTTACATTTTGACCCCACTATCGAATTTAGTACCTTTAAAAACTATGAAAACGACACCTATGGTGAAAATTTTTAAAACGTCCTCTTTACTACATACTTTACTCTTTTCTTTTGTTTTTTTCTGCCGGTGTTCTTTCTCTCTCTTTCTTTTTCTTTGTATTAGAAGAAGACAGTCGCAAGTATTAACACTTTTTAGCGTGACAATTTCTGAAAGCTTACAAGCCGCGTTATAGAACTTCGTTCCAAAAATTGCAAGATTTGTGGTTATCACATAAAGTGTTGTCCTTATCAGTTGTGGTCCTTTACGACTTCCAAATAGGCTATTATGAGTAATAAAATTGGGATACATTCGTTTTTATTTCTTCCATAAAAAAGCAAAAACAAATGAAAATTAATTGAAACAATACTACCTACCTAAAACTCACCTATGAGATGTTCTTTAAGTAAAAATATTTTATTTGTGAGAAAGCTGCCTAAACTAGGTCGAAGCTTTTAATAAAATTTAGGACAATTTATGCTGGATATTCTGCTTTGATTTTTTCGTGACAGTACGTCGAGCTCAAACTGTACCTACATACAATACATACGCATTTGTTAATCAAACAATACAAATTCCACAGTAACAATGTCAGAACATTTGGTGGTTTTTACACCTCTGTTTAGTGCAATCTAACGTTTGAGTATAATACATCATAAAGTCGAAATGTCAGGCAGCGTCATAACTTGCTTTACTGCCTTATATAACCTTACAATATTTGTTTGCATATGTACGTGGCTTATAGGTACTTTACTTCTATGGCCAAAGTATGAATAATTTATTTGTAGGTTCTGACTATCGTTCTTCTTATGTTAATAAACCTTCGCTTACGTGTGGAAGTGTTCAGACCACGTTCAGACAAAAATGTGTAAGTTGCTTTTTTATCACAAAAACAAAACGCATTTATAAAATAAATCCTGAGAGATAGCTTTGAACAATTCGGTTAAGCAGGAAACAAACGACACTCTTGTAGATAAAAGTATTGTGTATCATCCTAAACTTACCTAGCCTTTTCTCACCTATGTTGGGGTCGGCTTCAAGTCTTAACTGGATGCAGCTGAATAATAGCATTTTACTTAGAGCGACTGCCCATCTGATTTCCACAACCTAGTTATTGGGTAACACAATAAGTACCCTTTTGTGAGATTGGTTGTCAAATGATATCTTAACTTGAAATAATGTCAGGTACTTATTTTGCATTGTAAATGTTAAAAGGTGAAGAAAATGCACAAAATTTGCTTTTAACTTGTACCATACATACACTGCACTAAAAGTTAGTTGTTGAAGTACCTTGAATTTAATACATACCTGTTTTATGTTAGTTACAAGAGTACTAACCGATTTAAGACATAAGTTTTTGATTTGATGGAGTCGTGAAATTGATACGTAGTTTAAATTTTAAGTTCCAAGAGTTTATTATAAGAAGGGGTTTGCGTAAGCACTATTACGATTTAGGTTCATGTTTCTTCCTCTTTAACATCAGATAATTGAAAACCTACACAAATGATCATGATTTTATAGGTTGGTACGTCGACGCATTTAGCACCGATAGCGACCTCCTGAATAGCTAGAATTTTCCCGGTATGAGCCTACATAATAAGGTAACGAGGAGAGACATATTTAGTTTGTCTGTTTAATTTTCTAACTTAGTTCGATTAAAATTACTAAAGTTTTTGATGAATACCTTTACGCAGGACACGGTGGAGCATACGGTGGAAGTCTGCCCGGCTTGAGCGGAGCATCGGCGTGTCCTCATGTAGGTAATCGGCGGCGGTGATCTCTCGCGTCCGGCCCTGGTTCAGGCCATGGTACGGAGCGAGAGGAAATGGGAGGCCGTTACCTCCTTCTGCGAAGCAGTAATGCTCGCGAAGGAGAAGGCGGAACGCGTGAGGGAGAGGCAAATTTCGCGCCCTCATGCCCCTAACTGTAAGCGCCACAGGAGACGCCCTGGGCGTCGGGATTCGCAGGCCGATTTCCGGCCACGACAGGCGCGGGCTTGCGGACGGTGAGCAATGGGTAACTTGCCATCGGATAAGGACCAGGCCCGGGTCGACGACGCGTTGTGTTCCACGCACGCCTCAAAGAGATGTCAGCAGAATTGACGGGGTCCACTAGGGTCGATGCCTGCCGGGGTTGCGAAAAATTCCGAAAGGGAGATCGTGGCCCCGGGCAACATGGCAACTGACGGGACACGGGTAGGTTTCAATCAGTAAGAGTCTGACACATCCTCCCGCTCCGCCAAGAGCGGGAGAAGTTATTTGATAATTTCCCATCCAAAAAAAACCCTTTACGCAACAGCTCTTCGTCCTTCAGCTCTTCCCTTTGGGGTCGAAAATCAATCGCGATTTGGTTCCAGTTCGACTGACATTTCTCGCTGCAAAAACATCTTTCTCACAAAAGAAAGATGTTTTTGCAGCGAGAAATGTTTCATGTGTTGCTTGTTTTTACCACACAAGTGCTAAAGACAACATGAAAACCCGTGAGAAGATCATACATAGGTATTTCTTAACAATTCCAAAAAAAAACAAGCTATAATCCTGGAAAAACATTATCACTTTCAACCCATAAATAACTCAACCTGAACTCCATAAATCGCGAAATATGCTCCGCGAAAAACAGAACATATTTTTTTATAATTTATTTGGCAACCGCGCGAGTCAAATTTCCGGGGTCGCCCGGAACCGGGATCCTTTAACCCTCTGACAGATGTCTTCATTTCAAACCGACCCTCCTGTGGTCTTTATAACCGACACCAATGATGCTCACGGATAAACGAGGACCCGAATTTGAGTACGTGTTATTTGTAAAAATGTTGACGCCAGTTAGCCATTTGAGATGGTGTTTTTGTGAATTTTCCATGTTATCTTGGCGGTTCTAAATGTAGAGTATAAATTTTAGAGACTTTCACGACACAAAAGTATCATAGAAATAGGTATCTGTCCTTTAAAAATGGTCCCTGCTGTAAATACAATTTTCTCACTGACCGCTACTATGCACTTTCACTGCTGACTCTTGGCTGAGGGCGATGTAGATGCCGCCACAGATCTACGCGACCCTGATGGTCGCATAGATCTGTGGCGGCATCTACATCGCCACACCTACGCATCAGACTGACGTCACGCGAAATCAGCATATACATAACTTCCCGACATCTATCATTGGGCAGTTGCCCATCAGACACGACACCCGTCTGGTCGGAGGATCCTCCCATTTCTATGGAAGATGAGTGAACTTTGCACCCTGTTCCGTGAACCGATATAGATACCTTGTTATTAACATTGGTCGACGCTACTAATTCTCTTTACGTAGTTCATGCCATAATATCACGGCATTTAAAATTGGTAGAAAAAGCTTTTCTTTTCCACAAGGAACAAAAACTACTAATTTGTGGGAAGAAAAGAATATTGCACCATCATTATACCCGTAAGGCAATAAAACATGTCGCGTGTAAGTATGTAATGGCTTCATGATGCGAATTTTAGTGTATTTCCCAGCATGGGACATCCATTATCTGGAATAAATGGTTCACAATCCTATAATTGCGAGCTCTTATTTTGTGAAGATACATCTTTGCAGAGAACTAACTAATTAATTAATATCATAATAACTATATTAGTAAATGGATTTAAACATTAAAGGTCAGTTAGGTATCGTACAAAAAAAAACATAAACAAGCTTTTTGGGTTTACACAGTAAATGTTTCTGCAAATGTTGGAAAAAAATATTGTTCAATTTCAAAAGTAAATTATCGGATACATTTCATCATAAAAGCCATAAAACCATCAAACCGGAAACTCATTGGAAAACAAAACAAAATAAAATGCATAAAACACAAAAATCTATTTTCCGAATTTCGTTTTACACAAAATAGCATAAATACTCGTACGTGTGCGGGCTTTACTCCGGTGACGCAGCAACAATTTATTGGGCAATTTGTTCACACAGTAAGTCAGCTGCGAATGATAACGCCTCCACTAAAGATTGATTGTAATATAAATACAAATTGTTTCCTCTCCACTGAGAACTGGAGTGAAATGTTTAAAAAATCGCTGCATTTCCTTACAGGAGTAGGTTGCAATTTTTCGTGAGATAAGCTTGCGACCCAGTTTTAAAGCTGGATGAACAGCTATTTTTCTCAGCTTGTAACGTTGGGATGGATAAATAGGCCAAGACCTATGGCCTGAGTGTAATGTACTCAGGTCGGACGGTTTACTAACATTCAATTTGGTTAATAAATTCTTAACTTTCATAGCTTGTTTGCGTGCTTGTTTATATTTATTAGTACCTGGGCGACCGAGCTCTGCTCTGGTGAAAATAGAGATTGCTCATTTAATAGTATAGGATAGTTCATACTAATCCCATGCTGCCATAATAGTAGGTACTTACTAGTGATGTGCCGGATATCCGTATCCGCGGATATCCGAGGGAAAAAAAAGATCTGTATCCTGTATCTCCTGTATCTGTATCATTACGTATTCATTACGTATACGTAATGAAATGTATTTATATAAAAAATCCGTATATAAAAGATCCGCCAAAAAGTAACGGATACAGATCTTTTTTCTCCCTCGGATATCCGCGGATACGGATATCCGGCACATCACTAGTACTTACTTATTCCATGCTGCCATGTCATTATTTTATTCTCATGTCATTTTTCATTATCTTGTTCTAAACTTTAGACGACCGAGCTCTGCTCGGGTGAAAATACGAAGAAAACTAATTTTCCCAGATATGAGACCTAGCTAGATCGATTTTTCGCTCTCATAAACCCAACAACTACACCAACAATTATGTTTTATACTAGACTCACCAAGGGGTATTGTATCACCCAGGAACTGGGTTATGGAGGTCAGATAGGCAGTCGCTCCATGTAAAATACTAGTATTCAACTGCATCCGATTAGACTTGAAGCCGACCCCAACATAGTTGGGAAAAGTCTAGGCAGATGATGATACTTTTGTGGACTGTCTTACAACTGTTTGCTTTCACATCTTGCAGCCCTAATTAATTTTAGTGCTGCTGTTATATCATCTACCAACCCACGGGCCCGCGTGGTAGTTTACAGCCCACTCTCTCACACAGAGAGGATGCCTGTGTCGCAGCAGTGACATAATAGGCTAATTATGCTTTATCATCCTAAGATTATTATACACCTCGATAAATTGTTCTATGGTTAGCAACAGCACCCTAACTGCTTAAAACACCTTCAATCACAATAATCTAATTTAAACCGAAAGATTTTGAAGGGAATGGCTAATCCATTGTTTCATTGTTTGAACAACGTTAACGCAGTAGATTTTGTTAAATTGTCAAACTTAAAGGCCATTGTAAGTATGTTACACAATTACCTAGCAGTTTAGAGGCAAATCCAGTGATGATAATATTATTGGAACGAAGTTCCTTAACGTGACTTGTTAACTTTCAGAAATCGTCACGATAAAAAGTGTTAATATTTGCGACTGTCTTCTTCGAGAACGCTGGCAGAAAAAAATAAAAGAAAAGAGTAAAGTGATTACAGTGTCGTGGGATAAAATTGTACACATCGGCACAAGTACACTGCATGCGGAGAGAAAAAGTGTGAATTTGGTCAAAATGAAAATCCAAGATGGCAGCTCCGAAAATTTCATCATGGGTATCGTTTTCGTGGTTTTCGAGGGTGTTAAAGCCGATAGTGTAGTCAAAATGTAAATCCAAGATGAAAGTTTGCAAATTTTTCATAATGGGTATCATTTTCATAGTTTTCGAGGATGCCACAGCCGATAGCAAGAATCCAAGATGGCGGCTGCAAAAATGTTGTTTTTGTTATCATACGAAAGAAAGAACTTTGTTCCTGACGGCGGTCCCCCGACCGCACACGTTTTTTTTTGTTTTCTGTTTTTAATCAGAAAACAAAACAACCTTATTTAACTTGACATAAGCATAAAACAGAATTAAACCATGTTTTCGTCGTACTTTTGAAACCAGAGCAACTATACAACATTTAAGGACAATGTATGCTCACAGACTTTCCACATTACCTCTAACATAGAGCACATTTAACTGCTGCAACTATAATCACTGGATTCAATGCAAGCCATGGACGTCCAAATGGACTAACATTAGTTTTACGGTCGCACAAAGGTGTTGGTAGCAGGTACAGTTAGAATTGTAGAACATTATGTGCATGTAGGAATTCAGCGCTGAACTTGCTTTGCGTTTTTTTGTAGAAAAAAGCTTTAATTTTATCGTGTTTTATAAAAAGAGACTTTGAGTGTGCGGGTCTTAAAGGATCAGGTATGTTTTTCAGTGACCATGTTCAAAATTAGTCCTAACCTGAATACAGGTTAGGATTAATTTTGAACCTGTACCCCAATTGCGTAATGCAACACAATCACAATCTGATTCGATTTGAAACACATTGCTAATCCATTGCTTCAAAAGTTGGAAAAAAAATCTGCTCAACAACGTAAATAACGCAATGAATGTTGTTGAACTAGCAAAATGAAACAAATTAGGCATAATTGTTTACGAAAATAAGTTACGCAATTATGATACTGGTCACGGATACTTCTAATGAGATATTTTCTTGATTTATTTTTAGAGAGATTGAGTGCACAACCGCTATTATTTTTGCAGAATAATTATGAAACGTAGGTATTTTTTACTCAAAATTACAAGAATATAAAATAAGAAAAGGAAAGAAAAGACGGACTTATTGTTAGTAAAAGTTAATGATAACAAACCTAGCCTCTGTTCCTTGGAATTCTTTGCCTTGGACTCAATTATAATGACAATGACAAATCGAAAGCTGACAAACTATCGATAATTGTGACTCAAAACAATGCCGCTTACTTATAATAATTATTGTATCAAGTTTATTTTATGTTGCCAACAAATGAAAAGAAAAAGAAAAAAAAAGTGTGTCTGTCAGCTCCGACGCACGACTATAGGTTACTCCTTAATAAGATGGTCTTTGAGTATGCAATAGGCAAAGAAACAACAAAGGGATCACAAAAAAAAAAAAATCGGCCGAAGTATCAAGATCAAGGTGTGAAGTATGTTAAATGATTTTTTCAAAAATTTTATCCATTTTATTTACAAATAAAACAAGTGTTACGCTTGTATAAATTTCACTCCTCATAAAATTTCTATACCTGGGGCCATTTAAGAAAATTGATTACTAAGGAGTAAACTTTAAAAAATGAAATGTTTCAAGAACGTGTAAATGATGTTTGAAATAAAATATCGTTTGACATAAGACGAACCTTGACCTTCAGATTGGATAAGGACGGCGGTACAGGACAAAAGCGGAGCGGGCGCGGCAGCGATTGAAAAGGAAGATTGATGACTAAATACTATTCATGATGTAACGGCTAGGGCTGCGCAGGGTAGGCCGCGCAGGCCATTAACGGTTAGGTAGAAAGTAAAACAGGTAGACAAGTTAATACATATATTTTCCACACTGTACTAGTTGGAGATTACACGGCTAGGTCGCGGTAAGGTCACACTGATTTGTTCTGAGCACTAACACAGTAAAATTGGAAGGGTACCGTCCTTGGTAGCATGTGGTAGACGCGGGGACCTGCTCAGCACAGGCTCCGCTGTAGGCCGGACGGCCCTAGCACGTCCGCTGCCGTAGAGGTCGCCTGTCAGCACAGGCTCTCGGCGGTAGGCAGGCTTAGCATGTGGTAGTAGACGTCAGCAGTCGTAGAGCTCGCCTGTCAGCACAGGCTCTCTGCAGTAGGCAGGCCTTCGTCAGACCTCAGTAGCGTGCAGTAAGCCACGCATGCAAGCAGCGTGCAGAATTGGGTAAGAAGTATTTTCTTCAGCCCGAACTGAGAGCCCCTAGGTCGGGGCACAAGTAATCCTGATAATCAAAGAATACCTTCCTTTGTGTAAGCCAGCGGAAGTCGAAATGGTAACTACCCTTAACTGTTGTTTCGAACTCGCATAGTATTGCGAAGTTACTTTTTTCACTTCCGCTGGCTTACACAAAGGAAGGTATTCTTTGATTATCAGGATTACTTGTGCCCCGACCTAGGGGCTCTCAGTTCGGGCTGAAGAAAATACTTCTTACCCAATTCTGCACGCTGCTTGCATGCGTGGCTTACTGCACGCTACTGAGGTCTGACGAAGGCCTGCCTACTGCAGAGAGCCTGTGCTGACAGGCGAGCTCTACGACTGCTGACGTCTACTACCACATGCTAAGCCTGCCTACCGCCGAGAGCCTGTGCTGACAGGCGACCTCTACGGCAGCGGACGTGCTAGGGCCGTCCGGCCTACAGCGGAGCCTGTGCTGAGCAGGTCCCCGCGTCTACCACATGCTACCAAGGACGGTACCCTTCCAATTTTACTGTGTTAGTGCTCAGAACAAATCAGTGTGACCTTACCGCGACCTAGCCGTGTAATCTCCAACTAGTACAGTGTGGAAAATATATGTATTAACTTGTCTACCTGTTTTACTTTCTACCTAACCGTTAATGGCCTGCGCGGCCTACCCTGCGCAGCCCTAGCCGTTACAGTACTTAATCGGTAGAGCATGAGACTCTTAATCTCAGGGTCGTGTGTCCGGCCAACTGGAAGCCCGGCTCCAAGACACACGACCCACGCCTGCCTACCTGCGGCCTACCGCCGCGCGCCTGTGCTGACAGGCGATCTCCACGTGTGGCAAAGGCCTGCCTACCTGCGGCCTACCGCCGCACGCCTTTGCTGAAAGGCGATCTCCACGTGTGGCAAAGGCCTGCCTACCTGCGGCCTACCGCCGCACGCCTGTGCTGAAAGGCGATCTCCGCCTGTGGCCAATGCCTGCCTACCTGCGGTCTACCGCCGCGCGCCTGTGCTGACAGGCGTTCACTACGACTACCACTACCATGTGCTACCAAGGACGGTACCCTTCCCTTCTATCCTAAGTGTGCGAGTGCTCAGACTCAGTGTCAGGATCTGACCCACGACCTAGCCGTGTACTACTACTACTGTTTATAAATTATATCTATTAATATATCTAGCTATTTTATTTTCTACCTAAATCTACCTATCCGTTAACGGCCTGCACAGTCTACCCTGCGCAGCCCTAGCCGTTACAGTGGCAAAAAAAATAAAATTATCTAGTATGTTAAAACGGCGTTGCCATAGAGAATGCTGTGGACCCCGAGGGGTGTTTACTTATTTATGGCAGAGTAGGTCTCTATGGTAACTACCCTTAACTGTTGTACTCTAAGTGGTACCTAGGGCTAACCCTGCAGCCTAGGGACCACTTAGAGTACAACAGTTAAGGGTAGTTACCATAGAGACCTACTCTGCCATAAATAAGTAAACACCCCTCGGGGTCCACAGCATTCTCTATGGCAACGCCGTTTTAACATACTAGATAATTTTATTTATTTTTGGTAAAGTGGTTTCTCAAACTTCAAAACCCTTCCGGACGATTGGCGCGCTGGGGAATAAGGTTATCGACCTTTACAAAAGTTTCTGGCAGTTACCACTAAGGGAAACTGACAGAAACTAAACAGCTCTACCAGCGAGGTCACAATGATTTGAAAGGGGAGCAGAGCTCTCAAAACTGTTAAGGAAAACATCGTGAGGAAACCGGCATATCCTAGAACCAAAAAATTCGAAGATATGTGACATCTTCCAATCCGCGCTGGACCCGCTTGGTAGATTACAGCCCACTCCCGTTCGAAGAGAGAGATTTGAATGACACATTTCAATGAAATACCCAGTTGTTGTTGTATGTTGCTTATCAAAGAATGTGATAACTTTCTTTTTACTTACGAGTACTATATCATTTTTCTCACTACAATTTTTTTTTTCTACTATATGATTTGTTTTTCTGTCGGCACTCCCGGAGTGCCACTTCTTTTTATTTTCACCAGTTTAGCATAGCACGTAGATTTTCTTACTATCCTTTATTATTAAACGAGCAATATTTGTATATATGTTTGTACTCACGTTCTTAAAATAAAGATTCTTAAAGATTTCGATGAAAGTTGCAATACAGGGGTTTACGGGGGTAAAAAATCGATCTAGCTAGGTCTCATAACTGGGAAAATTCGTTTTCTCTGCATTCTCACCCGAGCTGAGCTCGGTCGCCCAAAGTTTAGAACAAGATAACGAATAATGACATGAGAATAATGACATTAGAATAATGACATGGCAGCAAAGAATTAGTAAGTACCTACTATCATGGCAGCATGGAATAAGTAGGTACCAGTGTACGTGGATTAGTATGAACATTCCTTTACTATTAAATGAGCATTCTCTATTTTCACCAGAGCAGAGATGGGTCACCCAGGTACTATTATTATAAACGCGAAAGTTTGAAAGGATGGAGGGAGGGATGGATGGATGGATGGATGTTTGTTACTCTTTCACGCAAAAACTACTAAATGGATTCGGCTGAAATTTGACACACAGATAGTTTATAACCTGGATTGACACATAGGATACTTTTTATCCCGATATTCCCACGGAATCGAGACTTATGTGGGTGAAACCGCGAGGCGCTGCTAGTAATCTCTACATTATGGTACAATGGCCTTATGACTTTCTGAACAATGTTAAACCAAGCTTAGAATTAATACTTCATCATCCCGCACGTCCATTTCTATGCCCGATATCTAACAGGACTAAATATTTGATATTCTTATAGCTTACGTAGCGATCCCGAATGGTTTTATTTACTGTAACAAAATAAAACATTATTGTATTATACGGTGTGTCTACTCAAATAGAAATGTGTACCTACTTTATCATATTTGTATTTAATAGAAAAAAATATTTAATCATTTTTACAAATAGTTTATGGCTGAATAAAAATCGCCAACACGCAGCTCAGCTGCACGGGTTGATCGATCAGGTTAAGCTCTGTTTGCCGTGGTTAGTCCGTGAATGGGTGACCATCTTTACATACCAAGACCTCTCCGTACCTCGGAAAGCACGTTAAGCCGTTGGTCATTTGTAGATCTTTGACAGTCGTTACGGGTAGTTCGAAGCCCAAAAGTCTGACAACCAAAGGGTATCGTGCTACCTAGTTACTGGGTTGTGGAGATCAGATAGGCAGTCGCTAAATGTAAAATAATAGTATTCAGCTGCATCGGGTTAGTCTGGAAGTTGACCTCAACATAGTTGGGAAAAGGCAAGGTAGATGATGACGCAGCTAGCAAGCGTGGTGTTTCATTCCTTCTCGATTTTAGAAGAGGTTTTTACTTTTGCACGGGGAAACTTCATAATTATCCCCTTGTCTCAATTTATTTGGGGTCGGCTTAATATTTCCCTTTTTTCCATATTCCTCTATTAGTCTTCAGCTTGGTAGTCACCTTCTAGCCATATCTTCCTTGACACAGTCCATCCATCATTTCTTTGGTCTTCCCCTACTCTTAGAGCCATCGAAATTCATACTCAAAACTTTCCTCACGACATTTTCCTCATTCCTCCGCATCACATGCCCATACTACAACTTTTCAATCACCGGTGCCACTTTCAGACTTCCTCTTATGTACTTATTTCTTATTCTATCCATTCCTGTATCACCACAAATCCCTCTTAGCATTCTCATCTCAGCTACATGCAATTGCCTTTGATTCATCCCTTTTGTGGCCCAACATTTTGATCAATCAAAACAGCAGATCTAACCATTGTTTTTATATATCTTACCCTTAAATTTAAGCGGGTATGCGGGAGTCACAGATTGTTCCCGTGACCTGCCACCATATGACATGGTAGCAGGTCACGGGAACAATCCATTTGGAAACTTACAGGATGATATTATTATTCGCATATTCGACGTCTACCTTCATATTCCAATAAACTCCGTATCTCTTCCATTCCGACACAAAAACAATAAATTAAATAGTTTAACCAGTACATAAAGCTGATATAACAACTTAAAATGTTCCCTGTAGTGAAACTGTAGGCGCGTTCACATGGCGTGAAAATGTGGACATGTTGGCAAAAAAATAAAAATGTTTTTATCAAAACAATTCCGGAGTGAAATTGGACATTTTCGCTTTTGCCCCGTGTGTTCCGGTAACCGCTCTTGCATCGCAACAAAGATTTAAAATAATATTGAATTTTTACTGAAACAGGTTGTTATAATGACTGTAACTTGGTTTCGTGGACGTTGTGGGTTTTGCCTGTTGGTAAAAGTTTTTGTGAAAGCTTTTACTAAGCTCGCGATTTAAAATCTCTTGAAACAAAAGGTGTCTGGATTAAAAACTAATCGATACAAAAAAAAAAGTGGGTCTCCGGGAGTTCCGATAGAAGTGAAAACTTGAACAATTTCATCGTAAAGGAAATACTTTTATTTTTTTAAGTCGGTAAAAAAGAGAAATGTCAATCATGTCGTTCTCATGTCTCAATGTTTGAAATGTCATTCATCCCAAAGAAAATTAATCGCGCGTTGATGTCTTTTTAATGGTCAAAAGCTGGTGTCGGTAACACACAATCACGAGTACAATTGTTTTTTCCCATCTCGAAAATGCCCAACGCGCCGCAAAAGATGTTTTCACTTCAAAAACGGTCGCAAAGAAAAAGTTTCATCACGTACGGAGAAGGTGGGCTTATCATATTCAGATTAATAATAACATACTTCAATCTGCCTAGCCTTTTCCCAACTATGTTAGGGTTGGCTTCCAGTCTAGCCGAATGCAGCTGAATACCAGTATTTTACATGGAGCGACTGCCTATCTGACCTCCACAATGCAGTAACTGGGTAATACGAAACCCCTTGGTAAGACTGGTTGTCAGACTTTCGGGCTTCTGACGACCCGTAACGACTGGCAAAGATCCACGAATGACAGCTGGGACCAACGGCTTAACGTGCTTTCCGAGGCACGGAGGAGTCTCGTATGTAAAGATGGTCACCCATCCACGGACCAACCCGGGAAGCGTAGCTAAACCTGTCGGATCGACCCATGCGGCTGTGATTACTTAGCCACGAGCTTAATAATATACTTACCAACGATAAACCCTAGGTAACTTAATTATGAATTAATGACTCGCAGTCAGCCCAGTTACCTACTAGGGCTATTCTCGTAATACTCGTGACACAAGAGCATTAAACTAGTAAAATAGGTTAACCAAGTGAACTACCGAACGATATAAGCATCGATGTTCAACTACTTGAAAGAAAGAAGAAAAGAAAGAAAATTCGTTTATTTGCGGTAAACATGACGCAAAGAAAGATAAAAAAAAAACACGAAAAAACATATTGGGGGAAAATATGCGTCACATCCACGCAAAACGGCCATCGCTCAGCATAAAGCTGCGACCCCATGCGAGACAGAGCCCCAGCGCTGGTTTTCAGCGATAGCCGGCGCTGACGTGATGACGTCAACTGGGGCAGCATATAGTGAAATAACAAAACAAAAAATAAAATAAATACAATACTAGTCCTAAATGTTTTTACAAATATAATATTTAAAATGGCAACAGTTCGTGCCGTCGGCGACTCACGCGCTGCAGACTTATTACAATCTGTGCGCGTAGCTGTCATAAAATATTACTTGATTAACTCAGCCTTATTTCAAATCAATCTGCTTTAGCCTTTTCCCAACTATGTTGGGGTCGGCTTCCAGTCTAATCGGATGCAGCTGAATACCAGTATGTTATATGGAGCGACTGCCTATCTGAGCTCCATAATCCAGTTACTGGGTAAACGATACTTACACTCATTTAAAATTGATTATCATAATGCATCGTCCAATAACGGAAGGACTAAGATACTTTTACAAATAAACTAGCTGACCCGGCAAACGTTGTTTTGCAATATAAATGTTTGGGGTGTACCACCCTTATCACTTAGGGGTATGAAAAATAAATTACAACCGATTTTCAGACCTACCAAATATACATATAAAATTTCATAAAAATCGATCAAGTCGTTTCGAAAGAGTATGGCAACTAACATTGTGATACGAGAATTTTAAATATACATATTTATATATAAACGGTTAGGTTTTCAAACGCTGGTTTGTTCATTTCAATTGAATGTAGCCGACCTTTATTAAATATTGAAAAATAGTAGGTAGTTTTTATTATTATTTTAATTTCATTAAAATGATAGGGTAATATAAAATAACACTATTATTATTAAATATAAAGGAAATAAAAAAAAGGCCTGGAAAGGTTACAATTTACCAAAAATTCCAAACTTAATACTCAATACTCAATTATAATTAATTACTTAAATCTTATATAGATAAATCGCACATTAAACATTTAACCACATACCAGGCTACTTCGATTAACTTGACGTCACGGCATACAGGGAGGAGGTCTCGTAAAAACGTGTTCAACAACCTGAAATATTAAATGCACGTGGTTAATTGGCTGAAACTTTACTGCTGATGTTCAGATATAGACGTTGTTATAGACACATACGCTAACTAGTGTTTTTATGTAACAGTGTGTACCGTTTATAACGGTTTTATTAAAGTTTCAAGAAATAAGTGAGTTTTTTGTGGAATCACTCAAGACGAGGAATCAGGGCATAAAAGACGTGGTATAGATAAAGATTGTCAGAGTTTATTTAAGTTAACTAAAATAATAACTAAACAAGTAAGCCAAATAATAAACTTCATAAAACTGTATAATTGGTATGACCGTGACAAAAATCTATGAAATATTTATTTCTGTATCTATCTGTCCGTGACATCACTGTGAGCCCTATCAGAATACCAGCGCTGCGACATTTATTTTTTAAATGTTGCAGCATATGCTGAGATAGGAGCCTTTTGGCCTCGTGCAGGACTTTCTACTTTTGTTTTAATTTTACCTTGTTTTTTTATATTTTTATTAATGTTTAAGGTGAAGGTGTTTAGTTTAATTTGTAATTCCCTGTGCGAGTCTCAATAAATTCTTTTTCTTTCTTAGCGAGCGTTTATCCTAAGCTTTAGCTTAGTTTATTGTATATGTGTGCCCTGGCTGGAGGCAATAAGTGTAGCAGCTTAATGCATCCACAGGATTGTCCGGTTCAATAGCCGCGGTCGATAGAAACCAGCTATGAGATGCCCAACCGAAAAAAACAAAAAAAAAAAAAAAAAAATCTTTCTTTCTAAATATTTTTGTTAACTTACTCTATGCGAGGCATCGATGCATACTGTTCATCTTACCGTAATGCAGATACCGTAATCCGATTGACGCAAATTCCAGGTAAACCTATCTGCAGTGTCAGCTTCAAGCAAATTACCTAAGTTAATTTCAGTTTAACGATTTGGTATAATAAAGAAAAATGTACATTATTGTTATTATGTTATTGTACTATAAAAAAACCGGTCAAATGTGTTTCGGACGACGATAGTAGTTAGAGTGAAGGGTTCCGGAATTGGGATGAAAATTTACGCATGCACCGCAAAAAAAAAAAAATTACGTCATAGTATTTCTCGAAAAAACTATGAAAAAGAAGTTGTTTTAGGGGTTTAATTGAAAATAATTCAATAAAAAGTCACTTAGAAACATCATAACAAGCATAGCATAAGCATAATTAGCGTATAATGTTCCCAATGCTGGGACACAGGCCTTCTCTCTTCGAGAGGGAGTGGGCTGTAATCTACCACGCGGGTCCAGCGCTGGTTGGTAGATGTCACATGGTTCCGTTTTACCATTTCACTGCGAAACTCTAAAAACGTACATTATTTTAAATGTATAAAAATTGCATCACATTTTTAATTCATACACGTCATACATAACAATAAAAGGCTATAAAAAAAGTCTCTGTGATTGGAAATGTATTTTCAAGCTTGATGGATTATAAAAGAACTGTAAATTATGTTTTACTGCTGAGTGCTGAGCTATTGACGTAATATGGACGTTAATACGGGCATATAAAGTACTTGCTGTTTCTGATTTTGTGTTAAAAATTATTAATTTATTAGATTTTTTTGAAGTGAAAACTTCTTGAGACTCGTTTTTTGAGAAGGGAAAAAACAATTGAACTCGCGACAACGTTACAAACACCTCATTTTTGTAAACGCGATTGTGCTCTTTATTTATATTACGTTACGGATCAATGTTCTATGCAAGTATTTTTACTTTTAAGGTTTTGGAAGTATTTTTATTTGTAAACGCGATTGTGCTCTTTACTTAGATAAGATTACGAACCAATGTTCTACACAAGTATTTTTCTTCTACCAAGGCTACCCTGCACAATAAAATTGTTCAAGTTTTCACTTCTGTCGGCACTCCTGAAGTGCAACTGTGTTTTTTTTTGTTGTAAAGAGTATTGATCAAAGTGTCCTGGCATTGTTATGGATACTGGCAATTTAGGATCGATGGCCAGTGGAGCAGACGAGTTCTGTTGTGCTATTCTGTAAAAATCTCAGCGTGAAAACTTAGGTGATGTGAGCTTGAAGTGAACTGGGGGCCACCAGCTCATAAATCAGTATTATTTTAATATTACTTCAGTGTGGGAAAGAGATGAAGCTCTACAGTACGTATAGCTCCATCTCTGCAGCTGGTGGTAGGCTCCCTGTGACTAGCATCAATAACTGAGTGCAGCCCACGTAACAGCAAGGGTATTTATTTATTTATTTATACATACTTTATTGTACACCACAAAAATACACAACAAAAAATAAATCAAACACTACAAAATATACAATGGGCGGCCTTATCGCTTTCCGCGATCTCTTCCAGGCAACCTTGGAATGGACAGTGATTTGCCTGGACATAAAATGGGGCTGTCGTTGGTGCAAATAATAAATATACAATATACTAGAATAGATACACAGGGTAGTGTGGGAAGCACCCCAGCTAGATCGTCCGACGAGTTTAAAAAGGTGACTGGGACGGACTGAATGCGGAAGGATGAGGATAGAGTATTGTAGCGCAGCCTGGGAAAGGCCTTTGTCCAGCAATAGATTGTGACAAGTTGAGATGATTTATTGATATCTATCTTTATAAATTTGATATTGATGGCATAAGCGAGGACTTTACTCCGGATAAAATAATGCCACGTAGTGAAAATGAAGACATAAAAAGTCCCTTCATCTTCCTGTTTAACCGATTTAAAAAAAAAGGAGGAGGTTCTCAGTTCGTCCCATTTTTTAAATATTATACATGTTCCCCAATTACTCGAAGACGGCTGAACCGATTAGAAAAAATTTATTTTTTTTTTGAAAGGGTATACTTTCAAGTTGGTCCCATTGTCATTTGGTAACAATCTGATGATGGGATCTTGGAGAAATCGAGGGAAGTCTTAAAATATTATAGGCACATCTATAGCGATTTGCGTATTTTTGGTGAGCAGTTGACATTAGGCTATTTTAACTTAGATAAATTACAAACCAACCCACAAGTGAAATAAAAAAGCTTTTTTATTCACAAAAAATACAACCGACTTCCAAACTACAAAGTGAAAAATAACTTTGATTTCGGAAGTCGGTGTCTTTGGATCAGTATTTTAGTTTTTTGACACCTACTTCCGAAATTAAAGATGTTTTTCACTTTGTAGTCTGGAAGTCAGTTGTATTTTTTGTGAATAAAAAAGTTTTTTTCCTTTTCAATTCTGTTTGTTCATAACGTGGATATATATTACAAAAATCTGACTTTTAAATCAATTTTAAATCATATTCTAGACATTATCAAACATGCATTTCCATCGCTTACTTACAGTTGCTTTTCCCTAGGCATAAATCATGTAAGCATGGCAGTGTAGCCTGAATTTTGCCCGAACATATAATAATACAAGCATTTGCCCGCAGTTCCGTTCGCGTGACCGCTATTCTAATAGAATTGTTGGTGGTTAGTTTAAGCAAGTTTGTATTTTATAGCCATCTTTAAATCGTCGTTATTGCTGTATTATAACATTAGAGTACTTACTGCAGTTGTTAAGAGTCATACTTTCGATGTTAATGTTTTAAGTGTGACAGTTTAAATAATGTCTGTATTTGAACTTAAAATATAATATATATACATTAGTTTATTAAAAAAATAAAATGTATTAAGTATATTAATATAATATAATTATTTCATTTTTAATTTTTAAACAAGGTGTATATTTTATATTCTTATAGGGGTTCTAGTTGTATCGAAAATTTTCCGTATTTGTAATATAAGTTACCGAGTGCTTACAATTTTTCTTAATGGTGAAGCTCTATCTGAAAATTCCACACAAAATTAAGTGTATTTTACTCGACCATGAATTTCATATGAATTATAGTTTCACATAAATAATTAAAATATAGGTTAATATTTTTAAAAACAAGCTTTTAATGAACTGAAGAAGTTAAGTAAGTATCAGCTCAATTGGATACAAGGAACTGCTTGAAAAATGTATGACAATGCGAGAAACTGGAATCACACACGAACGAAGCAAGCTAATATAAAGAAAGAAAGAAAGAAAAATATTTTATTTGGGACACGCACAGAAAATACAGACAGTAATAACAAATAAAATAACTATCCGTGTGCATATAAAACATAGATCAGGCAGGGGCCATAGTCCTTCCATAGTTCTAGGTGACCAGTCCACTTTAGCAACCCAAACCCATAGTCCAATATCTTTGTTTCCATATCCTACAATAGTACTGCACCAACCAGGGGTTTTCCTTGGGTGCACTTACATAGCGCGAACAGGGATAATCGTCGGTTGGTGCCTCATTTCATTCAAAACGTCTAACAGGCCTCTGCGAGTTGGCTTCGGCCCCTCGTACGCCTTCCAAAGGTCCGGGACCCCAGGGTCTCTAGTCAAATATGTCAAAGACGTTTGAAAAATAATAAAATAAAAGTAAGAAAGGAGCATTTTAAACTAAAAAACTAACAAAAAAATAGTTACGACCTGTGCGAGGCCAAAAAGGCCCATATCTCAGCATAATGCTACGATATTATAATAAATACCGCGGCGCTGGTGGTTCGGATAGGGCCTGCTGTGATGCCACGGACACACCTACGGACATATATAAATCCCTCTAAGGGATTACAAAATAAATAAAACACTAAAAAATTATAATATAAACAAATAATAAAAAATCAAAACCATTGTTAATACTAAAAGAATCGACGTACGCCCGACGTAACGTTCCAACCTCCACATCACTTGTCTGTTATGGACTATTATAATCTATGCTAAAGCTTATATAAACAAAATAAACACACTCATGACACCACGCCCGTAATCCCCGAAGGGTAAGGTAGTGATGTAATTCTAGTACGCCCACATTTCACCAGTTATGTTTAAGTTAAAATCAAAATATGTCTTCGTTATCATAAAATAAAAAACCGGCCAAGTGCAAGTCAAACTTGCACACA
Source organism: Agrochola litura (assembly GCA_949152395.1). Taxonomy (NCBI): domain Eukaryota; kingdom Metazoa; phylum Arthropoda; class Insecta; order Lepidoptera; family Noctuidae; genus Agrochola; species Agrochola litura. Next base: position 3,890,300 of record OX424506.1, read on the forward strand.
AAGGGTTCCCTACCGTGTCATAACTCATAACAATCGAGCAAAAAACGCCGAAGAAAACACGTTTCTTATATGGGGCTCCCTTTAATTATTAACTTTATTAAATTTTTATTATATTTTGTTGTTATAGCGGCAATAGGAGAACCAAGGTAACTGATAAAGCCCGAAGAATTGCCAAACTTAAGTGGCAATGGGCAGGGCACATTGCTCGCAGAACGGATGGCCGATGGGGACGAAAGATTTTGAAGTGGCGACCGCGTACCGGAAGACGTAGCGTTGGAAGCCCTCCCACAAGATAGACCGATGACCTTGTGAAGGCCGCAGGAATCCGCTGGATGGAGGAAGCACAGAATCGGTCGAAGTGGCGGTGCTTGGGGGAGTCCTATGTCCAGCAGTGGACGTCTTTTGGCTGAAATGATAGCGTCAATAGAAATACACAATGTGTAGATATTTCAATTATCTACCTATTCCGGTTTATAAGATATAGCCCGCTGGCAGACAAACGGACGGACAGCAGAAGCTTATAAAGGGTTCCGTTTGGCAGCATTTGGGTACGGAACTCTAAAAAATATAGTTGCGTTGTGTTTCTTTGAAACTAAAACATTCTTAGCATCAGAATCCAAAAAGCCAACAAATAGTAGGTGTATCAATATGAAAGATACCCAAACCAGTAGGTACATATTGGTATTCCATACGCGGCGTTCACGCACTACGCCAAATGTCAGCCATCCCCGTTTATACTACACATCGTGGTTTACTACAATGATGGCTTATCGCGGAGATAGGGCTCCCAAAAATTTACGAATGGATACACACAGAAGGATTAATTTAAAACAATGTTTGTTTTAAGAGATATTAATTTGCTCTATTTAGACAATTATTTTCTTTAATTAGTCGTAATCCCGATACCGATCATGAGAGGTTAAATTAAAATATTATTAACCTCTTTATTTAAAAATGTTTCTTAAGTTATGTAATGATGAGCAATTGTTTAACCATAAATTTTTGACGTTTAAATGTCTCACACCTGTAAGCAAGGTTTATAAATAAACCCCTAAATTCTCAAGTCAGCCCGAGTGCCAAACTTTTAGGCGTATTTATGCCTGTAATGACTTGCCAGAGATAGCCTTATCAGTCTGACTAAACTACCAATATACTTTTAGTCTCATATCATCAGGGTAGTTGCCTAGTTGAAAAAAATAAATTCTATTTAGTCCGTCTTTCAGATAATAAAAGAATATTTGACACGTAATTTTTATTTTATCATATTAATCAAAAATAACTTAAGGGGGAAGCGTCAGGGTAGCCCGCGAAATTCAAATTTTCTTACGTTTTTTGCATTTTGCAGGTCAGTGTCAGGTTTTATGTTCATTAAAATATGATTCGCGGTCGTAACAAATATGGCTTTATTCAATTATAATCATTACAATCAGCAATACAACTAATTAAGGGGGGAACGCAACTTAAAAAACACGCATTAAAGTTAAGGTTAAGGTTTAAGTGGGGTTTTGCTACGTCACAACGCAGTATAAAATCTAGCAAGGCGTGACGTCATGCCACATTTTAACTCAATGTATCGCCGTAATTTTATGATTACGTTAAAAAAGAAAAAATACGTGTCCAATATTTTTTTATTATCTGAAAGACAGAATAAAAAAAAATTTGGACAGAGGCCTATTGTTCTCATACCAAGACCATCACCGGAAAAACACAGACATCAAAAGTAGCCTTACTTTTCCATAATTCTCACCTGCCAACCCTGAACGCATCGCCGATATACCGCGGGTCGATTTAAATATTCCGCGCGTTGACGCCTCATTGGGCGAGATGACATGAATGCGCGTCGGATACGCATTGTGGCGCGTTCCATATTGTAATTGAGAAGTTAATCGGCTATCTGGAAGGATTTAATCGTGTATCCGCCGCAATTTTTGTCATGTGTTATGAAGCGATGGAAATATTTTCACATTACTTATTTACGAAGTGCATGAGTGGGCGGAATTTATTGAGAAGGGTGTGAGGCCAACTTTATCGCAGTTTGTTTAAGAGGGCTGTTTTCTTGTTAGATAAAATAATATACATAAAGGTTTTCTCATTATTCTTCACTATTTATCACCAGCCTGATTTCCCTGGTTATCTACCTCCTTTTTTCATGTCAGGGTGAGAAAATAGGCCGCGTCCTGACCGCCAGTGACTGCCTCGCGAGTATGCAATCGTCGCGCTCGTTTATATTAATATGACGTAGTCGCACGATCATCGTAGTTAATCCGATCCAGTCTGTCCCTTGCTGTCCTCCACCAGCGACGCCCTAAGCCGCACCTCACCACCCCTTAGAGTGTAGTCGCTTAGTTTCTAAGTTTTATACCCTGGCATTCATTTATTGAGGCAGCCACAGGAAAGTCCAGTTAAGTAGCCGACAACCTCCTAGGCTGATCTGAAAGACGCCAAACAAAAAAAAAACAAAACGGTCAGCGTAGTCGCGCGATCAGCGAAATCGCGTAAGTGCATCATTATTCAGGTAAACGGTCGCGTAATCGCGTATTCGCGCGACAGTTGCTTTAGGCGTAGGGATAAGGGAATGGGTCAAGCCGTAGTGAAATGACAAGTTTGTAAATGACATTAGTCACGGCCAGTGAGCTAAACGTCTAGCTCTATAGTCTGTTTCAAAAGTATCAGATGAGAATGTAAACAAATGGGTCAGAAAATTTACATGTGCATACCAATTTGCAGTCCTTCTTACAAATTAAGAGCTTTTATTTGATTATTTCAACACTGAAACACGAAATTCTAAGTAATAAAGAAATTCTAAGTAATAAAATTCTAAGTAATAAACCTCAATTAAAAAAAATTCTAAGTAAAATTCTAAGTAATAAACCTCAATAAAAAAAAATTCAAAAAATTCTAAGTAAATTCAAATTCTAAGTAATAAACCTCAATTATCAAATAAAAGAACAAAATCTTTTATTTGATAATTGAGGTTTAAATACCTCAATTTTCGTCAATGATTTTTCAATTACAAGTTAATAATGTTATTCAAACAATAATTCTTGGAATACCTGGTGAGATAAAGTCAAAGTCAAATAATTTATTTCAATTAGGCACATAAAATACACTTTTGAACGTCAACATTTACAAAAAATAAAAGTGATTCTAGTCGCCCCTTACAAAAGGTAGTTTTCGTAAGCAGAAAAATGAGCAAGAAAGTCCACCGTTACTCTTCTAAAATATTTTATAATATTTTGTATACATTAATTATATAATTATATGTGAAGACGATGCACCTGGAATAAGATTACTATACCACAATATGTAAAATAATTAAAAATGAAGCAAAAACAGAAAAAAATAATTATGTAATGGATACATGTTGTTCACATATTTACAAGCGATACCTATCGGTATTCCTAAAAAAATTACAAATAATACTTATAAGTCAGTGTGTGAGTTCAAGTAATCACAGAATGTAAAATCAATGTTATAATAATTAATTATATAATTAAATTAGCAACCAGTGAATATACCCGGTGAACCTTCCAAGTACAGATGAGTAACTAACTATTTCGTGAATGTTTGCGTAACAACCCGTATGTTTACACTTCTATCGAATACTTTTGGATCTTGCTATACCTATGTAAGTTGTAGACTGTAGTAAGAAGTAGAAGTAGTTAAACCAAATACAGTGGAACCTGAATAAGCGAGAGTTCAAGGGACCACGATCTCTTTTGTGCTTATGCAGGTTTCTCAGTAACTCGAGTTTCTAGTTTATAGAGGTACAGCAGCGCCTTTTCTCACTTATAGAGGTTGAGGCTGGTTGGGAAAGGAAGAGGAAAAAAACCAATGTTATTTCCACGAAATTTAAGAATGAGTCATAAATCGCAGATGTTACATTACACTCTACTGTCGCTTATAGAGGTACAGGCAATTAAGTAGCAGTCTCAATTATAGAGATCCACGAGTGTAAAACGACTTTCTCTAATAGAGTTTTCTGTTTCTCACTTATACACCGTGAAATTTTAATCACAGTTTTGCTAGAACAAACGTTGTTCAGACCATGGTCTACTACCATTCTACAGCATTCAATAAAAAAAAAAACATATTTGGTTTTTGAAAAAAACACAAAAAAGACAAAGTTTAAAATGTCAAGATTATCGTTACTCCCTACAACACAGACACCACGCACGGGACACAGCATTGTCTACAGGGAAATGTACCTCCATAAACGAAATTTAGTAAGCAGTAGATAATCTTGATATTTTAAACTTAGTATTTTTTGTGTTTTTTCAAAAACCAATTATATGTTTTTTTTTTATTGGATGCTGTAGAATGGTAGTAGACCATGGTCTAAATAACGTTTGTTCTAGCAAAACTGTGATTCAAATTTCACGGTGTAGAGGTATTAGACGGTTAAAATTACGGGACCTTTTTTTTTTTTTTTTTCTTTTTTTTTTTTCTGTAGGGCATCTCACAGCTGGTTTTGAGAAACCTTCGCTGTTTAACCGGTCAATCCTGTGGCTGCCTCAAGCTACTACACTCAAAGCCTCCAGCCAGGGCACATATATAAAACTAAGCTAAAAAGCTTAGGATGAACGCGCGCTAAGGGCACCCCCTGCGGGGTTCGAGCCTCGGCTTAGGGCGTTATCCGGGGGGAGGACATCAAAAGATGGGACGGGCTGGATCAAAGGGTTTTGATCATTATTATTATTATACGGGGAATTTAAAGCTACGTGCACAGCTGCAACAACTGCTGGCACCTCGTTTTCGAGCAAGGGTCGGGGGGGAGTATCATTTACTCGGGGGCGCGGCGGTCGGGAACGCAAAGGACCTCGGCGGCGAGGTCGGAATGACGGGAGGCGTCTGTGTTTGTACACTGTGCTTGTTTCCCTATTGCTCTCCTGGAGGAGGGTTATGGGGTCATCGGGGTCTACTAGGATATGCCTTGGGCGGCGAACTTTACTTATTCTACTCGGGACATAACTGGCGGCCTCGACAACCAGAGGGTTGCGATGTTTGGCCGCGGACTCAAAGAAACGCTTTGAAAGGCGTTTTAGAAATTGGTGGATTGTGGGAATCTTTAGGTCGAGGTGGAGAGCCTCGTTCATGACGAACCATGGGGAACCTGTCGCCCTACGAAGGAATCTATTCTGCACGGTTTGCAGCCTATGTATATGACGGGGTTTTGCATGAGCAAAGACGGCACCCGCATAGGTCATGATCGGTCGAATGCACGCCGTGTAAACGCGCAATTTGCACCTAAGTGACAATTTGCTACGTGCATTCACCAGGAAAAAGAGTCTACCAAGAGCGAAAGCGGCTCGCGAACGAACCATCTTTATGTGCTCTGCGAAGGTCAAATGATGATCGATAACGACACCGAGATATTTGGCTCGCTTCTCCCAAGGGATCGGCTTGCCGAACATGGTGATCGGTCGGGGGAGGGGGTATCTAAGCCTTTTACGCAGTTTCGTAAAGAGAACCGCTTGGCTTTTATCGGGGTTCACTTCTATTCGCCACTTTGTAAACCATGCCGCCAGTCTATCGACTGCGCGTTGGAGAGTGAGGCGAATAGAGTCGGGGGATCTAGATTTGCAGTAGATGGCAGTGTCGTCTGCGAACAGACCCAACTGCGAACTACGGCATCCTTTAGGGATGTCGCTAGTGTATAGCGTGAATATGAGGGGGGACACTACAGAGCCCTGAGGGACACCTGCACGGATGGGGCGGGGAGTGGATAACGCTCCTTCGATGCGATAGCGAAAGACGCGGTTCGATAAAAAGTCTCGTAAGATGAGCACGAGACGATCTGGCACAACGAGTTGGTACAGCTTGTATATTAAGCCGTTGTGCCAGACTTTATCGAACGCTTTCGCTACGTCGAAGAATACTGCACCGGTCATATAACCGTGCTGGAAACCAGCGCTTATGAATTCTACGATCCGGTGGGCCTGATGCACGCTAGAGTGCTCAGTTCGAAAGCCGAACTGTTCGTTGGGGATGAGGCCCTTGGTCTCGGCGAAGTCTCTGAGGCGCTTATAAATAAGCCTCTCATAGATTTTTCCGAGAACCTTGAGCAAACTAATGGGACGGTAACTGGTAGGCTCGGTTTTGGGCTTGCCGGGCTTAGGGATACCGATGACGGTGGCTTCTTTCCACGACTGTGGGAAGATATTGTTGCTTAAGGCACCATTGAAGATGGTGGTCAAAAGCATTATTAGGTGGGCGGGGAATAGTTGGATCACCCTATTGGTGATACCATCTGAACCGGGGGCTTTACGGGCTTTAAGACCTTTGATGATGTCGTGCACCTCGTCCGGGAGGACGGGGGGCAGCGGACAGTCAGGGTCATCGACGGGAGGGAGGGAGGCTCTACGTTCGACTTCCGCGTCGACCTTTGACAGGTGAGCTTGGTCTACTGGTAGGGAACTGGGAGTGCATTGGGCCTCGAGGCTGTCTGCGAGGCATTCAGCCTTTTCGGCATCGTCGAATGCGATGGTTTTATCGGGACGGGTCAGAGGGGGCATGCCGGAGGATTGGGGAGCCCTGAGTTTCCTCTGGAGCTCCCAGAAGGCCTGATGGTTTGGCTCTAGTTCGCCGAGTAACTTTCCCCAGCTCGCGTCCCGCAGCTCCGCTACACGTTTCTTTACAGATCTCTGTAAATAGCGCATATGGGCTTTGTTGGCGTTACAGGGAAAGCTATCGTACGCACGTATGGCCGCGTTCTTCTCAGTCAGTAATGCACGCACACCGTCCGGCAAGCGCCAGCGACGGTCGTCCGTCGCTGACACTTCCCTTGAACAATCGTTCAGGACGGTTTGTACATGATCAGTGAGTGAGTCGATCGCGGCCGTGGTGTCGGCGACAGAGTCAAAGAGATCGGGGATAGAGTCTAACTGAGGGGACGTGTTGGATTTCAGCTGTGTGCTTACTTTCTTCCAGTCCGTGATCCTCTTAGTGATAGGGGGGGCGTTCGGGTCGGGGAGACCTATGCGGGGGTATAGTCTCATTACTACCGGGCGGTGATCAGAGTCGAGCTCTTGTACCGTTTCTATTGACTCTAACTTTAGGTTGACGTTCTTAAGGAGCGCCACGTCTAAGATATCGGGGGTATGATTGGGATTTATGAGAGAGAAATGAGTGGGAGTCATCGGAGCGATGACGTCAAAAGTCAGGGAGTTTGAGAGGTCGAACAGGTGTTGACCTCTGGGGTTGGTTACCAAACTATTCCAAGAGGGATGTTTGGCATTTAGATCGCCCGCTATGATGAGCGAGTTACTCATAGCGAGTAGGATCGAGAGATCGTTTGAGAGGGATTGATAGTGCCCCAGGGCGTTATCGGGGGGATTATAGACCGATACGAGAGTGATCGGCTCGTGACCTGACATACCTAGGCGACAGGCGGAAACTTCTAATACCAAGAGGGGAGGAGGGTCTAATGGGATGCAGTGAAGCTGCTTTTTATAATAGATAAGGGTGCCACCCTTGTGACAACGCGACCTGTCATTGCGAACAATCCGGTAGTTGGCAAGTGACGGGTCACGATTGCAGGGCTTTAGGAACGTCTCTTGAATTAAGAGAACGTCTATATCGTGATCGCGGAGGAAGAGCCCTATCTCTGCCCTTTGGGTTTTTAAGCCATTGGCGTTAAAGAAGCCTATTGTTAGGGATCGGGGTTTGAACCTAGCTATCGCCGTATTATCCATTGAAGGTTTTAGGTGTGATAGCTAGGCTATCTAGGACATTACGGGACCAGGCAATAGCTCTCATTTATAGAGTTTTCTTGCTTACCCAGTTCTCACTTATCCAGGTTTGATTGTAGAATAATATTGTGCTATAATCCGCGTGCGATTGCTAGTCACCGCCTGTGGTATGGAACGGTGAGGCGGGGGAGGGCGCCATTGACAAAATTGGCAGACTGAGTTAGATTGAAAGAAAGAAAGAAAGAAAGAAAAAACGTTTATTTGCGGTAAACATGACGCAGAAAAGTATTGTTTAGAATATAAAAATGAGATGAGGTTGGGGGAAGCATGCGTCACATCCACGCAAATCGGCTATCGCTCAGCATTATGCTACGACCCTATGCAAGACAGAGCCCCAGCGCTGGTTTTCAGCGACAGCCGGCGCCGACGTAATGACGTCAACCGGTGCAGCAAACAAATATGACGCTGTATAAGTGCAGCGTACTTAAAGAAAAATATATATATATTTTTAATATAGTGTGATGCAATATACTAAATAAATGTAAAAAAAAAGAAATGGACATACTTTATTTCTATGTTACGAGAATATCATCCTCAAAAAAAACGTATTACGTTTTATATAGTGGCAACATTTCGACGCGTCTTATTTGACGTTCACCCAAATTGTGATGTAAGAAATTACAAAATGGCCAATGATGTAATGTGTTTAATATTATGCAAAAGTTATATGTCAGTGCTTTATGCGTTTGTGAGTGAATGTGAGATGAGACGGACCCAATAAAAACAATACCCTGGAAAACTGGAGGGTGACCCGACACACCAAACACTTTTAAAAGAGATATGCTGCTTCAAAAACAAACAGAAAGTTATGAAAGTCCGAGTCACAAATAGAAATACAAGATAGAACAACACAGATTAAGTAAATAATACGATAATTGTAATTTAATTTGAAATTTGATTGTAAATAGATGATTATTAAATTAAATATTAAGCAATAACATGGACAAGTAATGAGATCAAAATGTAATTCCATAAATAGATTGGTCTTTGTCTACCACCCCCGGTCTCACCACCCGTCGCACCGGTGACTAGCAGTCGCGCACGGACTGTAGCACAATATTACTTACTCTATTAGGTTTAACTACTTCAGACAAAACAAACATTATTATAATTTATTGTACATTAAATAAGATTGTTTATATAAACCCAACAGCGTTAAAACGCGCATATTTTTCCTTTTATTTTGTTGAGCAAACATTGTAGTTTTGATGGAGAGCGCTTCAATTTTGTATATTGCTTAAAAAAATAAAGCTAGAAGTGTTGTCTGTGTATTTACTTTAGAAATGAATTGAAATGAAATTGTTTATTCTATAAATAAGATATCGGAATCACTTTTACACGACAGATTAAAAAAATATTAAAAATAAGCTAGATGAGTCCCTATTTGACTAATCTGAGAAGAAAGGCCGAAACAAACTCAGAGGTCGCAGTCTCTTTTAAAGTCCAGACATAATCTTGGTCAGGCCATATGAGGACCAAATAGATACTAATCTACATGGTCTTCATATGGCCTAACCTCTTGGTTCTTTCCTCAAAAGACTAGTGTCTGAAATGGTCTTTTAATGAAAGAACCACACAGTTTTGAGTGGACCTGTCCAGTCAGTTCAAGCATTTGTCACTAAACGTGGAGCTCAACTCAGAACATAAGGATCTCAATTCGACGAACAATACCAAAAAAAGGACATTTGGGTACAGATTCTGCTGTATAAGTCTAAATAAAATTTAGGTTGAATAACATGGTTGTTTTCTCCGGAAGGGTAGTTAGAGGTCCTAATAAATGTAAATGTTTAATAAAAGTTATTTTTGAATGTTTAATTAATCACAGTCTGGCCAGGATTGTTTTGCCAACCTACTCGTGATATATTTTGCAACATACTAAATTTGATATAAGATACTTTTCATCCATTAAACAGATGGGTGAAGGTCGTTCCTAGGTCAGATCCTCTACGATTATGCTTATCTAAAAACCACAAATAAGATGAAAATCTGAAAGTTAACAGACACACGACAGGATTAATTTGGTATCCTATAATACCTTCCTACCTAGCAACAAAATTACCACAATACATAAAATGTGGTAAATACATACAGCTGTCCACTCATGTAATCCTTTAGTCGCCTTAGCAGAGAAGCTTTTGCCAAGTACATCGCGACAACTCGAGCAGGAAAATACAATATTTTCACCGCAGCACGGTTCGTAGAGTATCACTGAAACAAAAACTTTTTGTTATATAATCAGCCTGTAATGATTCCACTGCTGGGTCTCAGGCCTCTCTCTTCAGTGTGGGTTGGTAGACGTCACATGTCTTCAAATTTTTGGTTCTAGGACATGCCGGTTTCCTTTCACCGTTTTGAGAGCAGAGGTGATGAAATTATTTACACAAAGTAAAGCGCCTGTCTGGGTTCGAACCAGTCAGGAGAACCACTTGAGCGGAAGAATACAATATTTTTCACCGCAGGAGTTTGTAGAACTGTGCAACTGAAACAGAAGCTTTTTGTTACGCCCCTACGCAATTATGTGCAAGAAACTTTATGTATTTTTTACTGGGAACATGTTTATCACGGGAAAACACCACTTAATCCGCCATTACGACAGATGACGAGGGTTGAGAGCGCAGGGACGGACTGTGGACTTTGATTGAAAGGATTAAAATGTATTGACGTGATTTTTGATATTTTATATATTTTTCAAGTCTCGTGACGTATGGTGCGGAAATGCTTTATAATTCACGTAGACAATTGTAAATTATCGTGAACGGTGGTTAAGTTTTTACCGAAATGCATCAATGATCTGTTTGCCAAGAATGGTTATTATTAGATAACTTGCCAATGAATTTGTTTGCTGGGAAAACACGTTCAACGGTTGACTCTCATTTCCTCAAATGATAAAGATGACGGTGTTATCTCTAACTTTTATAACTAGAAATATAAAGTTGCATAAGTTTTTCTGTAACCAAAGTTGCTTGCTGTCACCATATTTCAATTTTTTTTCTTTTGTTACAGGGTGCACTACACTCCAAGCAGTTCAAAGGCAGTTCCAATTAGCAGTAAGTTTCGAATCTTATTCAACAGAACCACAACATGCAAGTAGGAACAGAACCTATTGTTAAAATAATATTAAATTCCTGGGACCTCCGAGCCGAATATGATATTGCATACACTAAATTCAAATGGAAACAATATGAAATTTAATAAACCCTCTGCGTGAAACTCACGAAATACAATACCGTGTAATTCTGCAAACTATTGACTGATAAAGAATGATGTATACTTATAACGCTTTTTGTTAATTTCTTGCAGTATCAACCACCTACATGGTGGTTGATACTGCAGGTATAAACAAACAAAGCAGTACGTAACTGTTGGATACGGTGCGCATTGTGAAGACGTTCCTCTCTGTAAAAATCTGGCCGGTAATTAAATTCGTTATTTATATACTATATAATTAGTCCTACAGACCTTATTTCGGCCATGGCAGCCAATCTAGACGGAGACTAGCTTTCGGCGCGGGAGATATTACAGTGCACAAGTGTGTGCGCAGACACAGGTGCACTCTCTCTTCCCTCACTCTCATAGTTTGATGGGACGGCAATCCAACATGACCGGAGAGAGATCAGGTGCAGGACAAGACACTCGTGGGTTCGATTCCCGAGTCGAGCAAAGTGTGTGGGTTTTTCCATTCCGAATTTCTTACTAACGGCCCGGAGTTTGGAAGTTGGCGGTGTGTGCCTTATTATTTATAATAATGTAACTAAATAATATGACATGTCATATTTATGCATTTTGTTTATCTTATGCAAAAAATACGAAAATATTGTTGGCGAAAAAAAAATTTAATAAATAGACATTAATTTTACATGCTGCTCAATTAAGTTTTTACATCACTGTGTTTTGTTATGGTTTGTTTTAATGCTTGTTGTATTTGTTGAATATTGTCATGCAAACAAGCCTATGTTATAGAATTTATAACAAAAACACTCACATGCATGTTACAAGATTAATTCGGAAGCAGAAAACAGGACCATTTCATTCCGAGACCAACATCTTGGCACGCTCGATAACTACAAGATTAAGAGCTTATCTCGTCCCCTGGAGGTGGTTGTACGTATTGTGCCCAACACAGGTAAGGATAAGCCAATTATTGTACTGCACCGTCCAATTTCCTGGAAGTACAGTGGCAACCCTATCTTGCGAGAGGTATTAATGCAAGAGGTTTTGCTTCTCTGTACATTCAACCAATGAAATAGGTATGCAGGCTAATAAAAAAAGGTTCATTTCAGAAATTAGATTCATATTTTTGTTAGTATTAATCTTGCAGCTATATTAGGAATTATACTCAGAAAAACACAGAAAAACTTTTTCACTTAACAGCACCTAAAACTTTACAAAAAAAAACTTTTTCCCATAAAATACAACCGACTTCCAAACAACAAAGTGAAAAATAACTTTAATTTCGGAAGTCGGTGTCTTTGGATCAGTATTTTAGTTTTTTGACACCGACTTCCGAAATTAAAGTTATTTTTCACTTTGTAGTTTGGAAGTCGGTTGTATTTTTTGTAAACAAGTTTTTTTTTTCACTTTTTTGTGGGTTGGTTAGTAATTTGTCTAAGTCACAACAGCCTTATGTCAACTGCTCATCAAAAATACCCAAATCGCTATAGATGTGCCAATAATATTTGAAGAGTTCGATCGATTTCTCCAAGATCCCATCATCAGATCGTTACCAAATGACAATGGGACCAACTTGAAAGTATACCCTTTCAAACAAAAAAATATTTTTTCTAATCGGTCCAGCCGCAGTCTTCGACTAATCGGGGAACATAGATTAAAAAAAAAAAATATCCTGACGAGTTGAGAACCTCCTCCTTTTTTTTGAAGTCGGTTAAAAATACATATTCTCACGGCACTGTCAATATTCACTGTCATTTTAATATCCCATGAGTCATTAAGACTATTATTTTTTATTTATTTTATAAATAATTTCTTCCCATCATAGCTTTATAAAGAATGATCGGATAGTTAACTTCCAATTGAATTTGGAATATTGATCAATCATAGATTATTCCCTTGCCATTCAAATTAATAAAAACATTCCGGATTATGAAACAATATTTCAACGGAAGCGTCGCTTAGCGTGGGTCAAAGATAAATGGCAAAAAATGCTTTACATTTTAAGACAATTCTGTAAAAATATTTTACTGGCAAGGGAATAATCCATCCATCAATCAAATATATTATTTAAAATAATTCGGAAGCGAGCCGTTCACCATGCCATACCAATATTATGATCTGATACGTAACAACATAACTCCGTTCCACCTTTCTGTGTCCACTTACTACAGAAAAACCAAATAACTACAAAAAAAGTAAAAAGACTTAACTATGTGTCAGCCACACCAAAAGATTGCTGTATGTCCTGCGCGTCCAGTATAATAACATCTTCAGGATGATGTTGGGGCTGCCTCGCTTCTGTAGTGCATCGGGGATGTTTGTGCCGTATCGGACTGATGGCTTTCATGCCATCATGCGCAAGAAAACTGTATCCCTGATCTGCAGAATGCGTGGCAGCTGCAACGGAATTCTGAAGACTGTAGCGGATAGGATCTCTTCTCTGTTATGGAAATCCTTTGTTAAGAGGGTTATTTGAATCGAACAGTATGGATTAAGTTATCAGAATTAAATGAATTTTATTTTATTTATTTAACTAAAACGTCACAACATTTAACCCAATACCTACAATGGATTTAAAGAGCTCTACAAGTCTCGACTAAAGTGCGGCCCTGTCCGGCTGTACATTTAGTTCGCAAGTGTATAAAAGCGAACATACATCACGCAGCTAACTGGGCTTGACAAGCTCGAGGTGACTTGCTACAACTTGTTTATTTTCCTTCCATTTACTTGTCAGCATATACATGCATGTCCAGCGATAGGTTTTTTTTTTTAAAGTGTCCGTCGGAATTTATGAGACATGTCATTTTCGTATGTTACTTCGGTCCTACGTGCATGTTTTCGTAGTGTTTTCAAACGACTGTGAATAGCTTTGACTTCGTTCCTTAAATTAATGTAAAGTATGCGCGTGATCCATTCAAATTTTAACTAATATCCTATTCATACTACATGTGAATTTGTTCGTTTGTTTGTTACGCTTTCACATTAAAACGGCTGAACGGATTTGTATGAAATTTGGCACATCCTTTACACACTAATTGTTTTATTGACCGAACGAACGAAAAATGAAGTTTATTTGTCACAGAAACACGTGCATAAAAAAAAAGATAATTACTCGATTTACTTTAGTAAAACGGGATATTAACCATATTTTTAAAAAACAAAAACATGGTAAATATCCCTTTTTAAATAACTTTAGTGGTACATATATTATTTATGTAAAAAGTTTATAAAAGTTTATTCGTTGTAAAAAGTTTTACTAAAGTTATTTTATTTGTTGTAAAAAGTTTATTTGTTTTAAAAAGTTTTACTAAAGTTAAAACGGGATATTTACCATATTTTTAAAAACAAAAGACATGGTAAATATCCCGTTTTAAATAACTTAAGTATTATTAGTGTATTATTATATTTTTTTTAGTAAAAAGTTTAAACTGGCGAGGTTTACTGTTCGCACAACTACTAGTCATAAGCTCGTATACAAAAAGTCTATCTACGTTGGTGAGGTATGCGACAGGGAGTGTGAAAATGTAGAATTTACGATGTAGTTTTCCCTTACGTGTGGACCGATGCCAATACACTTGATGTCTTGCCGTTTGGGTTTCTGCTTAGCTGGCGAGAAAGGGAAACTAGATGTATGTTATACACAATGTTTACATACCATTTTAAAGATATTGTATAGTTTCACTCAGAATTGTTCGTTATTTAAATGTACCTCGTAAATCTTTGAATATAAATGTCCCTGCATTTTGTCATATAAATATTGCATAACCGTAACATTCTTCGTTCGTTCAGGTACTATCCCCATTTAACTAGGGGTGTTCCAAACTAGCAATTTAAACCATCCAAATTCCAGCCACGATTTAATTACCAGATAAACAAGACCTATAACCAGCAGCAATAACAGTACCGATAGTACGAGTAGGTAGCTATGCAATTCGAAAAGCCCATATTTTCCCTCTTCCCCACGATATAGCAAGCAATTTTAAGGTATGGCAGGTTTAGTACTATGGTAATCTTTAAATCTAATCTAACGTTATTAATATTGCCCCAAGCTCATTTCCTTAATGGGTTATTATGGCGCTCGAAGCGATTATATCTCGCGAAGTTAATTACAACTGCATTGTTGAGTGGTGTTTTAATAGTGCCAATTTTATTTCACGTTCTGATCCATTTTGTGATAGGATGGGCGTGACGGAGGGGCTAAGCTGCAGTGGTTCAGATCAATTGTAATAAAGAAAAGAAAGAAATAGTATTTATTAAGACTCGCACAGGAAATCAAAAATTAAACTAAAACACACTCATAAAAACATAAATAAAAAAAACAAATTTAAATAAAATCAGAAAGTCCTGTACGAGGCCAAAAGGTTCCCATCTCAACTTGATGCAGCGATATACATGTAAAACATATAAAAAATAAATGTCACAGCGCTAGTATTCTGATAGGGCCTGGGCCAATATGGGGTAAGCAGTTTGTGGATGGATAATAATAGGCCAGTGTCCAAAATTAATTTTTGTCCGTCTTGTAGATTACTAAAAAATATTGAACACGTATTTTTTCTTTTTTGACGTAATCAAAAGATTACAGCGATACAATGAATTAAAAATAAGGCATGACGTCACGCCTTGCTGGATTCAATACTGCGTTGTGACGTAACGAGCCCCACTCCCCAACTTTAATGCGTGTTTTCTAAATCATTTTTGATTAATATGATAAAGCAAAAAATACGTGTCTAATATTAAAGTGAAACTTTTATTACATCGTCTCAAACTTTTTCATCTGTGTGTTGCATGTCGCGTGACGGTCGGCCGCGGAGTAGGGATAAAGTGAAAAGCGCTCGTCAGAGCAGCCAAGGCCAATATGGCGGCGCCTATAGTTCGCTTAAAAGTTTCACTTTTACCGTGGTTTTTTTTTAATACTAGACTTAATAGACTTAATAGAATTTCTTTTTTTTACCCATGCAACTATCCTAACGTATCTTCAATCAACTCAGTCTATTGCTGTCCCCTGCTGGACATAGACCTCACCCAGGCTGCGCCACAACACCATGTCCTCCGCCTTCCGCATCCAGTTTGTCCCAGTCACCTTTTTAAGTTCGTCATTCCATCCAGCTGGGTTGCGTCCCACATTACGCTTGCAGATACGCGGTCCCCACTCCAGGGACTCGGAGAGTTTGACGGGGTCCGCTAGGGCCGATGCCTGCCGAGGTTACGAATAAGGCCAAAAGGAAAATCGTGGCCCCCGGCAACATAGCAACTGAAGGAACACGGGTTGGCTTTAGTCAGTAAGAGTCTGACACGCCCTCCCGCTCCACCCAGAGTGGGAGAAGTTATTTGATAATTTACCACCCAAAAAACAAAAACAAAAAAGGGACTTGGAGAGTACTCCGTGTCTTGGAGAGTACTAATTACAATTCCTCTCGAGTATTATTCGAAAGTCTATAACATTCATAACGAGCATTACAACTCCAAAAGTTTAAACCAGTTAAATTAGTTAAATTGACACTTTTACTCACCTCCGCTAACTTGTCACTGGACAGTCACAAATTAGCAAAAGTGCATTTTCGGAGTGAATTTCTAATTTACTTAATAAATGTGTACAACTGAAAGCCGACGAAGAAAAGAATAGGCTAGGCTAAGTGGCAATTAGTTTAATGCTAACATACAACTCATACCTACATGTTAAATTGTCATTAAAAGACTTTGAAAAATAAACTTAAAGACTTTGAAAACTAAAATAAAAGACTTTGAAAAATAAACAGAATAACTCGTAGAGGACTCTTTGTTACCAAACAATTTTATGTAACGTAGCATAATTAACTAAACATTCTCGTACACAAACAGTCCCATTTAACTTAAGTTCATTGCGAATGTAAACCTATCGCTGGAGACGGTCGTCTTCAACTGATTGTAAAGCTATGGACTTAGTGACAGAGGTGAGCGAATGCCATGAGAAAACCAAAGGACAATTCGCGTATTTTTTAGAATGTTCACATTCTAATCTCAGTTTGTCAAAAATACCTTTATTTTTGACAAGTTTTTAACCGACTTCCAAAAAGGAAGAGGATATATGTTCGTCGCGTATGTTTGTTTTTTTTTATGTATGTCCACCGATTTCTCCGTCAATTGTGGACCGAATTTGAAAAAAAATTTTTGTTTGAAAGGGATTGCTCTCGAGGTGGTCCCATATAAATTTTATTAACTTTACGTACTTTTTCCCACTTAGTATGTGGATGATATGATAAGTTCCTGTCACGGTTATTTAGATAGCAAGTAGTGCTTTTCGAATTTGTGTGGGGTAGGTACCACAACTAAAAAGTGAAAAATAAAACGCAGGTGCGTTGCCCCAAATATCTTCAGTTTTCCATAAGCAGCAGTGACCACGTTACATCAGGTGGTCCACATGTTTGTTAGCCACCCTATCTACTTAATAAATAGACAACGGACAGCCTAAACCGCACATTTGTACAAGAATTCCTTTAAATAACGAAAGCGAGCACTGAGGAAAGACTTCTATGTATGTATGCGAGGACACCTTTGCTCAGAAATGAGATGGTTACGATCCGTATTATTATATTTGTATTCTCCTAGCACATTAAACTATGAAAACAAAGAATAAATCTACATTATTTAGAGTTGACGTATAAATTATTTTGACCCGATTAAAGCAGAAGCCGTTGATAAATTGTAATCGTTACTTGCACCGCCACCTTAAGGCACCAGTCGTACTGCCAACGAGGACCCGAATAGGTAGCAACGATTTTCTCGCTCAAAAAATGTACAAAAGATTGTAGGTCCCGTGTTAGTAAAAGAGATACACAACTAATAGTCGATCTGACTGTGACACCTCCAGAGAGTACTCGTTTGTTGCATCGACAATAGCTATCAAAGAGAGAATTCGCTCAATGTTGTTCGCTTGGCGGGCAAAACTCTCACTGGGAATCTCGTGTCAAAAGTAAAAACCACCTAAAAAAAAATGTTTTTTTTTGGAAGTCGTTTGTTTTTTTTTTTATAAAAAGATTTTATTTTTCTGTTTTAAGTTGTGGTAGCTACCCCACACAAATTCGAATACCACTACTTGCTATGTAAATAACAGTGACAGGAACTTAAGATATCATCCATATACTAAGTGGGAAAAAATACGTATTATTGAACCCAACTCAAAAACTGTCAAAGCAAAGTTAATAAAAATTATGTGAGAACACACGGAAAGCACAAGCTTTCAAATAAAAAAAGAACCATCAAAATCGGTTCATCCAGTCGAAAGTTCTGAGGTAACAAACATTTAAAAAAATACAGTCGAATTGAGAACTTCCTCATTTTTTTGAACTCGGTTATAAGTGTCCTAAGGAAGCATTACCTTTTGATGAGTCCATAGTTGCTGCGGTCGATTGGCGGCCTCGGTCGACTATTTTAATGTCGTGGGTACTAAGTTTGCTTACTTTATACTGAATATGTACTAGTTTTTATGTTTAGTCAAGCAAAGATTCGTGTTTAATCCACGAGAATCTACTACTGATAAATTGCTTTGCAGTTTGGCAGGTGTAATGTAAAAATAAAACTGTAATATTATGCATTAATAAAATAAATTATAAAAAAACAGTGGCACTCCGGGAGTGCCAAAAGAAGTGCCAAACTTAAAAAAAATTCGTCACCGCGGTAATTAACGCGTTGATGTCGTTTACTCCACGGTGTCGGTAAATTGCGTTACATCTGAAAAATGCCCAACGCGCCTAAAGAAGTTTTCACTTCAAAAACGATTCTTTGTTTACGATATCGGGTTATACGGGCGGCCATCTTATGTTTATTTATTATTTTATTGCTGGTGGTTTGAAAACAAGATCGCCTTGGTGGAAGAAAAATACTTGTATAGAACATTGGTCCGTAACATTATCTAAATAAAGAGCACAATCGCGTCTTTAAAGTAAAATACTTGCATAAAAAATTGATCCATAACGTAATCTAATACCTTTAAACGACCAATTCTTGTATATTAATCTAAATCTCGGAAACGGTTCCAACGATTTTCATGAAATTTAGTATGCAGGGGGTTACGGGGGCAATAAATCGATCTAGCTAGGTTTCATTTTCAGAAAAGTGTGGCACTTTTCTGAAAATGAAACCTAGCTAGATCGATTATAAATAAAGAGCACAATCGCGTTTACAAATATGAGGTTTCGTTACAGTGTCGCGAAATTAAAGGTCCCATCTCAAAAATGCCCAACGCGCATAAAGAAGTTTTCACTTCAAAAACTCACGCGTGGGACATACGCATATCGTCGCCGTCACGCACTCGCAGCTCGTTGCTCGCCAACTCGATTTTAATTGCCAGCTCTACCCGCTTCTCGTTAATCGTCGGTACTGGGACAGATGCCTAACAGGCCAAGGAAGAGTTTAAATATCTTCCAGTGCAATGGCGAACTGGGTCAGCTGAGTTCGTAATTATCAAGCGTCCACACGAATATATTAGTCTAAGACTAACATCATATACTATTAAACGAGCAATATTTGTATAAATTTTTATTTGTTTGTGTATATTTCTACTCACGTTCTCGAAATCAGCTCTAACGATTTCGTTGAAAGTTGCAAAATAGGGGTTTACGGGGGCGAAAAATCGATCTAGCTAGGTCTCATATCTGGGAAATTTAGTTTTCTCCGTATTTTCACCCGAGCAGAGGTCGGTCGCCCAAAGTTTAGAACAAGATAGCGAATAATGGCATAACATTATTGACATTAGAATAATGATCATGGCAGCATGGAATTAGTAAGTACCTACTATCATGGCAGTCATAAGTCATAAGTAGTAGTATGGAATTAGTAGGTACTATCCTATACTATTAAATGAACATTCTCTATTTTCACCAGAGCAGAGCTCGCTCGCCCAGGTACCTACTGTATAATTACATGACCTCAGTTTTGGTATTAATTTTAGGGTTCAAATAACAAGATTTCTGAATGCTTTATAGAATGTTAACTTAAATCTGTGTTACATTGTTAATTTCGGTTGTAATACATGGTGGGAGGTTTTCAGTACTTAAACTATTTTGGATAACTTTAGATTCCTTTGAGTATGGTACACAATTAACAGAGGCTGAAATCGTATTAGGGATTAGGTCTTGCGTATAAGCAACTCTGTCTTATGCGAAACAGAAAGAGTCCTAAGAAAACTCCAAAGAAGGTATAATTCATATTATAAATGTCTGTCTATTGTTACCTTTTCAGGGCTTGAATGATGGCAGACGACCTTGATATAGACCATGGCCTGGATTAGGACATAGGATACTTTTAATCCTAGAAGTACGGTATTGAGATAATTTCCAACATACACGGGAGAAAGCTGCGCGGGTAAAAGCGATTAATGAATATTATAAATGCGAAAGTATAATTCCGTGGCTGGCATGAATATGTTGACATGTCTAAAATAGCAATTTGTCAGGACGGCCATTTTAAAGGTTTGACCTCTTCTGGTAAATCGGTAAATTAGTTTACAGTATGTGTTTTAGTTGTTTTAGGGGTTAAGTTGATATAACGAAATATCAATGTTCGTTCACAAGACCATCATTCAATTTGACATGTTGCTATCAAGTAAAACACGTAAAAATGCGAGATGTCAACATAAAACCATAGTCGATTGCTCCAAAAGTTATTTATATTTTGAGCTGTCAATTTTTTCATATAAATTCCTAATGCGTAGAACGTATTAAGCCAATAAAAAAAAACATAAAAGTCGAGATGTCAATGTATTCACGCCAGCCACGGAATTATCACTTGCTTAAAAACGGTGAAGGAAAACATCGTGGGGAAACCGGCATGCCTGAAAGATATTTCTAGACGGCATGTGAAGTCAAGTCAGAGGCCTTTGGGTAGCTTTAAACTCTGACACCAGTTTAGTCTCTAACCGCAGGATAAGAAGAATAAGAAAAATGCGAAAGTGAGTATGTTTGTTTGTTACGTTTACACACTAAAACGGCTCAACGGATTTGGATGGAATGTGGCTCATAGGTAGAGTATGACCTGGAGAAGGATATAGGCTACTTTTCATCCTGGATCGCTGACAAAATTACAAACAACAGCTAGTAGTTAATAAGAATTGTTCCTATTGCATAAGACTGCATGATTAACTGACAAGAAACGGAACGACTAAGTATTGTATGTAGGATTAATTTTAGATTCCTAAACGAATGACATATTTTATTATAGTTTAGAAATGCTTCTATACAGCCATAGAAGCATTTCTAAACTAAAATAAAATATGTTTCCGAACGAGTGAACGGAACGAGTGAAAGAAGAAGACAGATTTTCATGAGAGACGTGCTAAGGTGTTGTATGGTGTTTTTAATAAAAGTTGTGTAAACGATTTGGCTTTTTTCTGAAGATTCCAACATTATATGTATATGCAAATTTATTTTTTTACTAGCCTGCTCTGTCGCACTCCTGGGCAAAGCCCTCCTTCCACTCCTTCCATCTTTCTCGAGCCCGCGCTTCCTCTTTTCAGTTTTGACAGAACCTATCCAGCTCGTCCCGACATCTCCTACGTGGTCTGCCGCGACCCCGCCTCACTGACTCGGTGCACTATGCTATTTGGGCCCTCAGTTTGTCCTGCCTAGTCCCATTTAAGTTGGTTAGCCTTTTGAGCCACGTCAGCTACCTATTTTTATTTTGGAGTGCAGTATTGTGTTTCGAACACGATCCGTTAATTTAACGCCTAGTATACTGCGCTCCATTGTTCGTTCGCAGACCTTTAATTTCGGTTTCTGGATGTTAGACAAAGAGCTAGTCTGTGCATCAAAATAAAAGAAAAAAAAAAAACGTGTGGCACTCGGGGACTGCCGCGGTAAAGCTATTGCATAGCATTTGTAACCTCCATACTTCCTATTTGTCAACGCTACACTTGGGTACATTACATGGTAGGCGGAGTCAAGAAATTCCGTAACGAAAAAAACCTAACACCCCCCGTTAGGTATTTTTCGTTAGGTACGGAATTTCTTGATTCGGTCGCCGCGCTCAAAGCCCGCGATAAAAGCTATGCAATAGCTTAAAAACAGTGGCACTCCGGGAGTGCCGAAAGAATTGTACTTGAACAATAAAAAAAAAAAAAAACAAAACCTCTAAAGTAAAAATACTTGCATAGAACATTGATCCGTAACGAGCAAATAAAGAGCACAATCGCGTTTACAAAAATGAGGTGTCGGTAACGGTGTCGCGAGTTCAATTGGTTTTTCCCATCTCAAAAATGCCCAACGCGCCTAAAGAAGTTTTCATTTAAAAAATTAAACGGTGTTGAGTTAATAACAAACAATAGGCGTTTTTATGACTTCATCATCGGCCTATAAATGTTCCCACTGCTGGGACACAGGCCTCCTCTCTGTGAGAGGGAGTGGGCCGTAATCCACCACGCGGGCCCAGTGCGGGTTGGTAGATCACATGTCTTTGAATTTTCGGTTCTAGGACATGCCGGTTTCCTCACGATGTTTTCCTTCACCGTTTTGAGAGCAATGGTGATGAAATAATTTACACAAAGTAAAGCGCCTGTCTGGGTTCGAACCTACGACCTACAACTCGTAAGTCGCGGCCGTTACCACTGGGCCACCACTGCTCTTCTCTTCTTTTATGACTTAACTATGTATAATATCCTGCTTGATAAATATTTCATTTAAATCTTTGACAGTAATCGGATTTAAGACAAAGTAAACTTGAAGCTACAGCTAATAAATAATGATAAACGAGACGCTTCTGCATTAATTAAAATATTTATGAAATTTTGTGTTTTATTAAGCTGGTTGCAGCTGAATATTTCAAGATCTCATACTTGTACAGTAATATTTTAAACTTTGAAAATGCAATTAAGATAATCCCTTTCCCTCTGCCCGTAGAAGATTGAAGGCAACTGCAAAAATATGCTTAAAAGCGTCTCTATAATTTGCTGTGATCACCGAACTGTTTACCTGTACTGTGTTTTGTGTTCTGTTATTTTTAGGGTTCCATACCCGATGGATGCCAAACGGAATCCTATTGCTGAGCCTCCGCTGTCTGTCCGTCCGTCTGTCTGTCAACGGGTTGTATCTCATGAACCGTAATAGGTAGACAATTGATTTTTTTTTCAGATTGTGTATTTCTATTGCTGGTATAACAACTAATAATAAAAATTTGCCGTAGTCGGGTAAAAAAGTGAAACGTGTTTTTTTGGCGAATTTTGCTCGATCTTAATACGGTACGGAACCTTTCGTGTGTGAAACCGACTTGCACTTGGCCTGTTTTTTTTTTGCTAGTTTTTCTTTAAGTAGTCTGTTTTGAATAAATATAATCTTATGTTTATTTCTTGTCTTTCAATATGACGGATATAAAACAAACAGTCAAGTATAATTTATTTTCTGTTTGTTGAAATTAACAAATAAAGTATGTCACTGCTCATTTTTGACTCTTTTACAAATCTAAACCGTTGATTTGTCTTTTAACAACATAAAAATATTTGTCTAAGAAACGGAGATAAACATCGCAACAACCTCTGTAATTACAGTGAACGTATAAAAACAGTATATAAATAAAAGATAAACACGTGCGTCACTTCCTGAGTATTTGTGTAAGGTTCGAGATGTAGTGAGTGCGGAAGATTTTTTTTGAGGCATTTATTTATTTAAACTTTTCACACTTAAAAAGGTACAAAGGCGGACTTAATGCCTTAGGCATTCTCTACCAGTCAACCAAGGCTGGTGAAGTTATTGGATGGCAGGTGCTCTGTTTGAGAGGAACAAAGAAAAAAAATATTAAAAATATATCATTAGAAATAAAATTACAGTACATAAATAGGATACACATTTCACTGAACGGGAAAATATTCTGAAAAATACTCTTTGATATTTTCAGAATATTTTCCTAAACATAATATTATAATCAATAATTACCTATCTTCTATGTATTGACACAAAAGATAATTATTGATAAAATATTATGTATTTAAAACTTTTAAAGCAGTCCTATGTAAGTAAAACTGGATGACAATTTTTTTTTTATTGACATAACCCGAACGTTCATATAAAACAGAAGAGATTTATTATCTACAGCTAATTGGTTCATTAGTTTGTTCGTCAAAAGACCTACAAAATTAAGAATGCAAAAGCACAGTCAATGTGTACGGCTGTGAATTGTAAGGCTGTGAATTAAAAATAATAATTTAACAAGGTTAAGTCAGATTAATAAAATGTTACCACAAAACAGCTTCGTTAGCCGCGTTGAAAGTATTAATAAACAAAAATGAAAATATAACCTGTATATTTGAATAAAGTTTGCGACATAACTGGAGCGAATAAGTGAAAAAGTGCTAATTGTTTAATTAATTTACCTGGAAATGACCACGTGTTAGTACAACGCGGGCGCAAAAATGTACAAAATTAATGGCGGGATGTTTCGTTTAGTCAGGTTTGAATTAAAATACAGTTCTAAGGAATATTTCTAAATTTTTATTTGTTTTTTTATTATGACTATTTCCCCTCCGTTGTTAAACAGAGTGGCAGGGACATCGACGCGAAAACTTTTACCATGGATTCAGTACATGATTCTGACGACCCCTGCATTGAAATTTTCATCCATTATTTAAAAAAATCTGCTGTTTCATAGAAAAGTGCAATCGTAAGCGGTCAAAATGTTTGGAACAGCTGATTTTTTACATGTTATTATTATGTAATAAGCTCGCCCCCTATTACATGGGACTTAAACATAACTGGCGAAATGTGGGTGTACCTACAACAGGTACACCTCTGCCCAACCCTTCGGGGAAACAAGGCGTGATGTTATGTTATTACTATGATTTATTTATACTTGTACATATTTTCTTTAATTCATCTATATACATATAATTTACATTTTTAAATATTCTTATAAAAATTATAAAAAAAACTTGTATATATTATTATTATGATTTTAAGACTGCGACTGTTAGCTTTTTAAACAAAGTAAATATTATCTTGGAAATTGAAATACATAAATATATATAAGGAATTAAGTTGTGTTTCTGACTTGCCTACCTAAATAAATTATTGATATTCTTCTTCATCTGTTCGTGTCGACAACGGTACTTTGGTTGATTATTATAATATTATTTGAGCCCAGAAGGTGGCCACATTGACTGCGATATCAGTGGCATTCTTTAGGCTTTCTTTTTAAAGACAGTACATGGTCCGATCAATAGAACCGTACTCGCACTGGATGTCGTCACATTGACGTCACACGTTTGACTGTTCGTCAAATTGTGTTTGCAGCGGCTTACTTGGGTATTCGATTGAGAGCTTTCCATATAGGCCACTGTGGATAGCCAATTGTAATAAAAAAACTGATACACGAAATTAAATTGTTTACAGAAGTAACTTAGTTTGTCCGGAGGAAGGTGATACAGAATGGCATTGGTGATACAGAGTAATCCTAGTACAAGTGCCAAAGCAGTCTTGTGACACCTTTTCTTCTTTTTTACCTTCTTTCTTTTTAATATGGTGTAGGTACATACTAAAGAGTATTCTAAGTGCACATTTACTAATAGCAAAATATGTAAAAATATTTACGATACCAATTTTTCTAGTGATAAAAATATTAACAATTTGTTTTGGAAAAACCTTCTCCCAGCAGAGAAAATTTCATTCTTTAAGTCATCATCACTGGTTGAGTTATTAAATTATAATATGTAATAATAAATTAAGGAACATTTATTTTAATCATCATCATCATCATTTCAGCCGAAAGACGTCCACTGCTGGACATAGGCCTCCCCCAAGCACCGCCACTTCGACCGATTCTGTGTTTTCCGCATCCAGCGGATTCCTGTGGCCTTCACAAGGTCATCGGTCCATCTTGTGGGAGGCCTTCCAATGCTACGTCTTCCGGTACATGGTCGCCACTCCAGAATCTTTCGACCCCATCGGCCATCCATTCTGCGAGCAATGTGCCCTGCCCATCCACTTAAGTTAATAGTTAAGTTGGTATTTTAATAGCCCATTTTATTGAATATATAATTCGACTGGAAGAATCTGAAACTAATATTGAATAGAACTTGCATCGAACATTGATAAAAGGAAATGAAGCTTTGAGTAAAGTTCTCGTACGATTGTCTACTTTTTCTTTGAACTGATGAAAAAAACTCACAAAGTCATTCTTTAAATTACTAAGTTTTCAAAGTTTAGTTTATCGGAAGAAGTTTTCAAAAAATAGAAAAGTAAAGAAATCCTTTTTAGTTAATATTGTTGCTAGCACTATCGAGCGTAAGTTTGTTACTGAAGATGCTGCTAAAGGAAATAAAAACCGAAGTCGATATTGTTCTTTTATAATTTGACTTGGTTAGATTCTGAACCAACCTAATATCACTACGATGTTCCATAGGTATAACAGAGATTTTTTCTATTTATTACAAATTACCGAAAAATTAATAATTGTTTAATTAATAAGCATATACTTTGTAATAATGATGTGGAGATGCTTAGGTTAGCAATAATCTTAAAATATGAGATATTTCAGTGAAATTTAAAGGAACCAGATTTATTTACGTTACTACCAAACGTATGCGTTTCGATATTTTATAGAATTCTCTATCCGTCCACATTGTTAAAACATTCGTGCAACATGTGCGTCATACATCTATGTTGTCCCGGACTGTGACGTGTAAACGCCACGTAATCCCGTCAGTTTGTCATTCCACCTGACCAAAAAAAAACATTATTCAACGTATTCAGCGTCCTTTGTTTCCGCAACTAACAAATGCAAAGCCACATGTAAATTTCGCCCGTGCATCTAAAGTAAGGGCGGACAAATTCTCTCAGTGTGAGCCAACCCGAATCCGTGTTTCTGCAAACTCATTGTGGGAACAAATGGGACCTTTAGACGCGACCAGGAGAGACACTCGTTGCAAATGAGACTTCTTTCATACCTTTGTTGGGAAGCTTATTTACTTAACGTGTCTCACTGTTGTGGAGTCATTTTTTGGATTAACTACCTAGGACTCTTTGGAACTTGCTTGATTTAGATGTTGTGGAGATGTTTGGGTTAGGACAAGACTGAGTGGAAAAGAAAGTTACGAGGCTTTAGTTGTTGCTTCTGGATAGTTTGGGATTTAGGTTTTATTTTTATGTGACTCTAAGAACTCTGAGTATTTTGGCTTTGTGTCCATTACGTACTTTTGATGTGTAACATCTTTTCCTTTGCTTTTCTAGAATTTGTGGGAGTGATTTCGAGAAAAGAGACAGAAGTGTGTAACAGGAAGCCGGAGAAGCGTGCGCTATTTGATTTTGCTAGAGTTGGTCTTCAAATGGTACCAACCCATTTTCCGAGAGGTTGGTACTATCAGCCAAGACGTTACACATCATACATCATCGACTACTGTAGGCTTGCTCGTTTTTTATGTTTGGAAATAATTGTCCTGAATACACCCTCGAAGAAAAAAAAAAAACATGTGCGGTCGGGGGACCCCCGTCAGGAACGAAGTTTATTCTGAAGAAGAAAATTTGAAAATTTTCACAGTCGCCATCTTGGATTTACATTTTGACCTCACTGTCGGCTTTAACACCCTCGAAAACTATGAAAACGACACCAAAGACGAAAAATTTGATTTTCGCAGCCGCCATCTTGGATTTTCTATTTAACCAAATTCACACTTTTTTTCTCTCTCTATGCAGTGTACTCGAGCCGATGTGTACAATTTTATCCTAAGACATTGTAATGTCTTTAGGTACTCTTTTCTTTTGTTTTTTCTGCCGGCGTTTTCTCTCTCTGTTTCTTTCTCTTTGAATTAGATGAAGAGTCGCAAGTATTAACACTTTTTAGCGTGTCGATTTCTGAAAGTTTACAAGCCGCCTTAAAGAACTTCGTTCCAAAAATGTCAGCACAGCATTATGTCTGTAATAACCTTATTCTTGGATCACCAATCACTTGCCAACCGTGATGATTACGGCCTTACGCTCTCAGGATCATTAATTATTATTTATTACAGTATGGAAGGTTAATGTAAGCCGGAAAATGCGTCGAACTAGGCATTTTCCGGGTGACATGGTCTGTGTATGTATGAGAAAACTGTTCTATGTAGAGAGAGTCATTAATTACCTACGTTAATTTTGGTATTTTGGCATTTTGTTGGAGCTCGTGGCTAAGTATTAACAGTAGCACGGGTCGATTAATCAGGTTAAGCTACGCTTGCCAGGGTTGGTCCGTGGATGGGTGACCATTTCTACATACCGAGATTCCTCCGTGCCTTGGAAAGCACGTTAAGCCGTTGGTCCTGGCTGTCATTCGTGGATCTTTCACAGTCGTTACGGGTCATCATATGCCCGAAAGTCTGACAACCAGTCTTACCAAGGAGTATCGTATTACCTAGTTCCTACTGGGTTGTGGAGGTCAGATAGGCAGTCGCTCCATGTAAAATACCGGTATTCAGCTGCATCCGGTTAGAACAGAGAGAATTTTTTTTTTGTTAAGAGCAATGTGGCTTTAAGAGTCATAACACACATCAACTCGGAAAGGGATCGTCGCCGTATCAACTCGAGCCATTCAGTATTCTTTGTATGAAACTCCCTACTGCAACGCACACTAATCGGAATCGTAACGTAATCGCCTCGCCTCGGGACAAGCTCACGAACCGCAGCGATACGATGACGATCCTTTTTCGAGTTGATATGTATGCTATGACCTTTTGTCTGTATCAAGCAAACGTTATTTTCTTTCATTCTTTCTGTTTTCAGTAATACTGATCAAATTATCAAATAAATCAATAGTCACTTAATTGCCTGCTACTTATTCAAAAATAACAATTATTTTGTCCTTCAACTTATTTAGTTTCAATAATGTTAATGGAAACCAATGTAACCTAACAGACAGCAAGATATTTTCAAGAAAAATACCTCAGAAAACCGACCACGTGCCCCATATTCAAACCACAAATAATGATGTACAAAGTAATTACGGACCCCATTTTCTGCTTGCAGTTTCCGTTCACCATAACTCGCCATAACAAATGTCTTCGACCCTAATTTCTTCTAATAGTGTGTGCCACAAACTTGTCCTTCTCATGCTGCAAATAGAACACGACATTAATCCTGTACTTATGCCATAAAAACCAGGAAAACCGGGTGAAATAATATGCTATTGTGTGTTATTATTGTGAGCGTTGAAATTGTTTGTATGGAGGATAGATGCGGTTTGCTGGTTTGGAAGATAAAAGACAACCATGCCATAAAAGGGTTCCTCCCGTTATGGTAAATTAAACTCTAAAGCGACTCACTAAAAAACGAAATTGAATGAATAGGAAGTTTAAGTTAAAGTTTGATAGAACAAAAGTTAATAAAGACGTAGTTAACTGATTACTAAGCCAAAACTTTTGGGATACCAGTAAGATACGATTCGTGATTTTTTTTTATGAAAAGCCATGAGATGTACGCATTGAATCAATCAATAGTAAAAAAAACAGTGGCACTCCGGGAGTACCGACAGAAGTGAAAACTTGAACAATTTTGTGCAGGAAATATTTTTAATGAGGTGTCGGTAACAATAACAGTGTCGCGAGTTCAATTGTTTTTTCCCATATCAAAAATGCCCAACGACCCTAAAGAAGGTTTCACTTCAAAAAAACATACCAACACAAAAGGTCATCTATAAACGAACATTGAAAAACACCTTTCCAAAAACCAGGCTTCGAAAAACAATAATCTTTCCTTTATCAACGGACACAGAAGTATCCCAGATTATCACAACACGACCATTCAAAGCATGACGTTTCAACGTAAATTTATTCCCTCGCAATTTCCGTGACGTCACTAGCTGAAACTGAAACGCGTCGGACCAACACTGAGTCGCTAAATAGATAAGTGCAGAAGGTCGGCTCCATAAATTGAGTGAAAACGCACGCACACATAGACATAGTTCACGTACAGCTAGTGTAAGTGCACTCGCGACTGGCCTTCGACCGAGATAGACCGAGTTCGCGGGTCTATGTGTGCGTGTGCCTGTTTTTGTTCGCTGCATGGAGCCTTCTTTATCTATCTATTTTGTGACTGAGTTGTGCATCTCGTTACCGTATCGAATATTCGATACCGGTACCATTCGATTCTAGGGATCGAATCGAAACGATGAATCGTTTTGAGTGAGCTGTAAATGTGTCTATTTGGGAAGTGTGAAATGATTTACGATATTCTCTATGGAGATTGAGGTGGTTGTGTTCTGGAGCTACCAAGCTCTGAATGATAATAATGTTCTATTCAAAATTGAAGTATTTTGTGAAATATAGGAATCTAGAATTTACGAAATCTAGGAAGAAAACTTTTATAATAAGCAATCTTATTTTAGCCCCCAAGATACTTTAACGTACAACAACAGTTTTATCTACATACAGTTCATACAAATCACAGGGACAAAAATAAAATACTATGCTTAAAAACATAACCCTTTTCCCAGGGTAATCGGGTAAAAATACCTATGCTGATTTTTGAAGTAAAAACTTCTTTACGCCCGTTGAGCATTTTTGAGATGGAAAAAAAATACAACTGAACTCGCGACACCGTTACCGACACCTCATTTTTGAAAACGCGATTGTGCTCTTTATTTATATTACGGATCAATTTTTTTTTTTGTAACGCGGTTGTGCTCTTCATTTAGATAAGATTACAGACCAATGTTCTATACAAATATTTTTCTTTCACCAAGGCGATCTTGTTCAAGTTTTCACTTCTGTTGGCACTCCCGGAGTGCCACTGTTTTTTTATTTTTTAGTATCTTTTTCTACCTCTTTCTTTTCAAGCCTGTTAATTATGGAGAGCAAATAAACACCAATCGGTCTATTGCGTAAAAATCTCATCGTGGATTGACTTATATCGGCAGCTCACTGCATGTAAGTTTTTACGGTGAGAAATCATACCTTTCAATATATTAGGTGCCCAAAAGATAACTCAACAGTCACAGTTTTTACTGAATACAATGAAGAGAATCCTCTGTATTTGCTTTTATTCCGCACCAGTAACAATTAAGTGAATGTAACCTCAAAACACACGAACACTGTCAAAACAAAAACATAAAATAAGTTTACGGTTCGATGTTCAGGGTGAACGTGTTAAATTTGTATCGAGTGTTGGTCTGTATGTTGAAGATATTAGTTTTACATAGAGCGACTGCCTATCTGACTTCCACAACCCAGTAACTGGGTGATACGATACCCTTTGGTAAGACTGGTTGTCAGACTTTCGGGCCAAAGATCTACGAATGACAGCCGGGACCAACGGCTTAACGTGCTTTCCGAAGAACGAAGGAGTCTTGGTATGTTCATCCACAGACCAACCTCGGCAAGCGTAACTTAACCTGATGGATCGAACCATGCAGCTGTTATTACTTAGCCACAAGCTCCTCCTCTATTTTAGTTTAGCTCTTTATTAGTCCAGCCTTTATCCCAATTTTTTTGTGGTCAGTGCATAATGTCTTTTTGAAGTGAAAAGTCCTTAAGCGTGTGGGCATTTTTGAGATGGGAAAAAAACAATTGAACTCGCGACACCGTTACTGATACCTTATTTTTGTAAACGCGATTATGCTCTTTATTTATATTACGTTACGGATCAATGTTCTAAGCAAGTATTTTTACCTTGAAGGTTTTGGAAGTATTTTTTTTTGTAAACGCGATCGTGCTCTTTATTTAGATAAGGTTACGGACCAATGTTCTTTACAAGTATTTTTCTTCCACCAAGACGATCTTGTTCAAGTTTTCACTTCTGTTGCCACTCCCGGAGTGCCACTGATTTTTTTTTCCATACTTCTCTATTTGTCGTCATCTCGAAAGTCACCCACTTCCTAGCCATATCATCTTTCCTAGCAGTCCATCCATCTACTCTTATAGCCATACACATTCCTTAGAAGTATGTGAGTGGATCGCCCTAAAAGAACATAATACTGACCTTATCGCTGATGTTGTTCAGAAAGGTCAGGTGGGTAGTACTCGCAACCTGCGTGCGTGCATGACCAGATATATGAACGTAGACGAAGCAAAAATTGTATGTATTGATCGTAGCCATGTGTATTCTATAGTTTCTATCTACCTCCATGGGAAGAAGGCGTGAGTTTATGTGTGTATGAGTTTGAGACAGTTTGTGTGGCTTTGGGTCAAATGGTAAACGTAGGGACTTTCAATCTTTGTAAGCTCGGTCAGGTATTGGTTAAAAGTTGTGCATGAAACTATTCTGCGAGGTCGGAAGGAATTCAACAGGGTCGACTTGCGCTGTTCAACATTATATTGACAGGTAGAAGAGAAAATACGTTTTAGGTTCATAGTAAGGAGGAGAGAAAGACAGAGACCAGTCAGATGATGTTCGAGATAGTAAACGCCTGAGAGATATTTCTCGAGACGCTTTGGCCTTAAAACTCTATCACCAGGTTAGTTACTAGACTAAATAAACGGGAGCAAAGTCGCGGCAAAACATAAGTCTTGTTCATAAAGTCGACAGAAACAACAGTAATATGTACGTTTACCGATGGCGACCTTTTTACCACCTTTTTATAGCATATTACGAATCTACTTGGGACCAAACGAAATGGATATTACTTTTGGGGCCTTACGACGTTGTAGAAATATTCGACCATCTGTAATAATTTGCCGTCAGCTTCTGAGCCTTATCAAGTCGAGTAAATCTGCTGACAAATCGCAGTATATTCAGAACTAATATTAGTACGTTATTTTTTACAATTGTAATGTTTTAATTTAATTTATTGTTTTTTTTTTCTTTTTTATAACGGACGCTTTTACGCAGTCGCGCGCGCGCATCCACCAGCGACGAGCGTGTTATGGACTGCGTACTGCGTAACGAAAATACGCAAAAATGTCGGTCATTGTAAAATGTATACAGTGTAATCTAATAGTCAACGAGTTACTCTCTTATGTGCAAAACAAAGTGTCCGTAGTTGATGAAGATACGTTAGTTCGCGTGTGTACGTCGGCTTTCGAGGCCAGTGAAATCAAAAGTGCGAAGTCGTTGCTTTTTGAAGCAATACCTACAGATAAGCGTAAGATAAATCGTAAAAATGCGGGCAAGGAAAAACGAGACTTGAACGACATTATCAATCTTTTTAAGTCTGCTGATCCCGACGTTCTTCCAATTTTCGTAGCAAAAGACCTAAACAAATTACCTCCAGTCACGTTTGACCATCTAGACTGCACGAAGTTACTCAAAGATATGGTATTAATGAAAAGTGAAATCGATTGCATTAAGTCATCATACGTAACACATGACGATATGAATGACTTGAAGAGAGAAATATGTCGTTTGAAGACTGATTCTTTGCCGCCTACTTCGGCTTTTAAAGTGAATACAAAACGCGGTGCGTGGCTCGACAGTGGACCCATGGGGCTGTCGCACGATTGTCACACATCAGCATTCAATGATTCCCAAATTGAATGCAACACCAAGTCGCCCTCACCAACTTATAGAGAAATGAGGGTAGATGTCTGTGTACACGAACCCGCGGCGCCTAAGTCAAGCGAGCCCCAAAAATCGGTAACGAGCGAGGCGGCCTGTGTGGGCGCTAGCGGGGGCTGCGGCGACGCGGGAGGTGCACGCCGGCCTGCTGTGCCGTGTCGCGGGACGAGTACTGGAACCGGTTCTACAACGAGCACGAGCGGTGAGGCGGCCGTGGTGACGTCATGTCGGGGCCCAGCGCAAGCGATAACACAGGTGCCTCGTCTCGCCGATAAGGTTCGCAACATATCGGCGGACCGGCGGCGTGAGGACGAACCTACAATGTCTCCTACGAGTGGTAACGAGGGTTGGCAGTATGTACAACGGAAGAAACAACATAAATATCGGTTTGTTGGAAAGTCGGGTGTAGCTCGAGACTTAGAATGTAAGTTTAAGGCGGCTGATAAGAAAATCCCGATTTTTATCACGAACGTTCATCTCGACACGAATGAGTGTGATATAATCGAGTATATTAGCAAAAAAACCAAAGAAGTTGTTGTTTTAGACCGAATTAATATGAAAACTCAAAGGGGGCACAAAGCATATAAATTTCTAACATCTGAATGCAATGTGTCGTTATATTTGGACGAGCAACTATGGCCTGCGGGTATAATATTCAGACGCTTTGTTAATTTTCAACATAAAAGATCGTACAGTCCCCGGACTGTTACCGGCCTAAATGACCTACGAAATGAATAGCGGTCCATATCGCTTTGCTACCTACAACTGCAAGAACGTGAAGCGTTCCATTGATGACGTGAGTAGTCTATGCCGTACGTGCGATATAGTGTGCCTACAAGAAACCTGGTTGTTACCACACGATATACCATTTCTTAGCACTATAGATAGCGGTTTTGGATATACTGGGAAATCAGCTGTGAATACGTCGGCGGGCATACTGCGCGGGCGCCCTTACGGCGGAGTGGCAATATTATGGCGGCATAGTGTTTTTCCGATTGTATCAGTGTTGCCGTGTGATAATCCGCGTATTTGTGCCGTTAAAATTATGATGTGTGACCGGGTATTGCTAATGATAAGTATTTATATGCCGACAAATTCCACTGATAATCTCGAACTATTTAAGGACTGTTTAAGTGAACTATGTGCTTTAGTGCTTACTCACGGAATTGAGTCGGTTTTTATTTTAGGGGATTTTAATGCGGACCCTCGTGAATTGTTTTTTAAGGAACTGATAAACTATTGCGATGAGCAGTTTTTGACATGTATTGATGTAGACGTACTAGGTGTAGACTCGGATAATTATTCGTACATTAGTCAAGTATATGGTACATGTAGCTGGCTGGATCACTGCGTAGTGACGCAAGCAGCTAGGCAATGTGTAACTAGTGTACGAGTGAAATATGATTCCATGGTTTCTGATCATTTACCGCTCATTATTGAGTGTAATTTTAATTTATTGACATCTAAGGTATCTCAAACTACAGAATCAAACAAAAATGTAATTTGGGGTCAGCGAAGTGCCGAACAGATCGCGAAGTACATGTACGAGTGTAATCAATTGTTAGCACTTATAGATTTCCCAGCCGAATTTACTTGTTGTGCTGATTATTATTGTAAAGATTCTGGTCACGGGCATATTCTGGATAGACTGTACTCTGACATCGTCACTGCCCTCTGCACTGCGGCAAAGGTATCAACGGAGGAGGGCCAAGGGGGGGCCAGGCGGCGTGCGAGGGGCTCACGCGTAATTGGGTGGAACAGACATGTCGCCGGTGCTCATAGGGACGCCAGGGCTAGGTTTATTGAATGGGACTTGTGCGGTAGGCCCAAGTCTGGTTCTGTCTATAATGATATGTGTTGTAGTAGACGGGTATTCAAATCAAGATTGAAGTGGTGTCAAGATCACCAAGATCAGATTAGAATGGATGCCCTCGCAGATAAACACCGTCAAGGCGATTTCCGTGGCTTCTGGCAGAGCACTGCCAAAATCAACGTTCGACCTGGAGTTCCTGCGAGCGTCGGAGGGGTGAGTGATCCTAAGGGCATTGCCAATCTTTTTAAAGAGCATTTCGCTGTTAATTCGCCGCGTGGTCCAGACAGTGATGTGCTCAATACTGACAGGAGTGGTCATGCTGTTGGAACAAGATTTAGTGCGAAAGAGGTAGCTAGTGTCATAAGACACATGACTCGAGGAAAATCTCCGGGTCATGATGGACTCAGTATTGAGCACTTCCTGCATGCTGGACCTCACATCTCGCGAGTATTAGCAATGTTCTACTCTCTGTGTATGAGCCACTGCTACTTACCGGATGATTTTATGAAAACCGTGGTAGTGCCGGTAGTTAAAAATAAGACGGGTGACTTAGCTGATACTAATAACTACAGGCCTATCTCTCTCGCTACCACAGCGGCTAAAGTCTTTGATGGTCTGCTTAATGTACAGCTGAACAATAACGTAACTCTCCACGATAACCAGTTCGGGTTTCGTCCGCAGCTATCAACGGAGAGCGCGATACTGTGCCTTAAGCACACCGTCAACTATTACACAAAGAGGAACACGCCGGTGTACGCATGCTTCCTGGACCTCTCCAAGGCTTTCGATTTAGTCCAATATGATGTCCTGTGGAACAAGTTAGACCAGATTAACTTACCGAATGAAATTACAGGCCTATTTCGGTTCTGGTATGGGCATCAAAAGAATTGTGTGAGATGGGAGGGGGCGATGTCAGAGCAATATGAACTTGAATGTGGTGTCAGGCAGGGCGGGTTGACATCTCCTACACTTTTCAACGTGTACATGAATGACCTGATCGTCGCGCTCAGCAACTGCCATGTCGGCTGCCATATTGATGGAGTGTCTGTGAATAATCTCAGTTATGCGGACGACATGGTGTTGCTGAGTGCGTCGGTATGTGGTCTGAGGAGGTTGTTAAAGGTATGTGAGGACTATGCTCGTGATCATGGATTGCGATATAATGTGGCAAAAAGCCAGTTCATGGTTTTTAAAGTAGGTGCAGTGAGTCCCCAGAATGTTCCGTCAGTTAAACTGAACGGGACACCTCTGGAGAGGGTGAATAAATTTAAATATTTGGGACATATTCTTACGCCTGACCTAAATGATAATGAGGATATAGAGAGAGAGTGGAGGTCGCTCTCGATACGAGCCAACATGATAGCCCGCAGGTTTGCTAGGTGTTCAGGGAGGGTGAAGGTGACACTATTTAGAGCGTATTGTACATCCCTGTACACCTGTAGCCTGTGGGCTCGTTACACAAAGAAGTGCTATAGCGACCTACGCGTTCTCTATAATAATGCGTTTAGGATTGTGATGGGGCTGCCTCGGTTCTGCAGCGCCTCGGGTATGTTTGCGGAGGAGCGTACCGCCTGTTTTTACGCGACTATGCGCAGGCGGAGCATCTCTCTGGTACGCAGAGTACGGGCCAGCTCCAACACGGTCCTGGCGATGATTGCTGACAGGCTGGACTGCCCCTACATGCTGCATTGCTGCAGCAGGCATGTTCCGGCAAGGCCGTTTGTCAGGCATTATTAATCCTTGTGTGTCTTTGTATGTATTGTTTTTGATTGTATTATTTTAATTGTATAATTTTAATTGTAATAATGTCTTATTTTATTTTGAATTTTTGACATTTAATATGAATTTTATTGCTATTATTTTATTCTATTGTATTATATTATTAGTGTGATATGTTTTATAAAATTGACTTCTATGGGCCCAGTTACCCGAAATAAATGAATTTTATTTATTTATTATTTATTTAACGTTCTGCATTGTTCTCACAGGTATAATTTAAACATGATGAATGATGGTATAATATTTTATTAAATAAGAGTTTCCGTGGAGTTTCTTGCCCGTTCTTCTCCATAGTTACCTACTACGCTTTGGAATAGGCAACTAGCTTCATATTTCTGGCTGACCAACCCTTTGAAAATTCAAAAGTGACTGTAATTGGTTTATTTGAAATAAATGTTTTGAGTTTTTCTACTAACAGTGTATAATTTAGATACAGTCACACGCATATTGCTATACAGTTATGCAAAATTCTAAAGCGTTTTTCTCGTGAAATAAAAATTGCAACTGAGAAAAGACCTATGTATTAATATGGTATTTTTTCGATAGGTACCTAAACATGCAGTCAAAGTGACATTTGCACTGCCAACGATAACGCGGTGGAAGTGGCGAAGTTTTGGACCAACAAAATTCCTATATTATTAAACGAGCAATATTTATCCGCGTGGTGGATTACGGCCCACTCCCTGTCACGGAGAAGAGGCCTGTGTCCCAGCAGTGGGAACATTTATAGGCTGATGATGATGATGATGATGATATATAAGTACCCATATAATATATTTGTACTCCCGTTCTCGAAATTGGCTCTAACGATTTCGATGAATGTTGCAATATAGGGGTTTCGCCCCCGTAAACCCCTATATTGCAACATTCATCGAAATCGATCTAGCTAGGTCTCATGTCTGGGAAAATTCGCTTACTCCGTATTTTCACCAGAGCAGAGCTCAAAAGTTGCCCAAAGTTTATAACAAGATAATGAATAATGACATGGCAGCATGGAATTAGTAAGTACCTACTATAATGGCAGCACGGAAAAAATAGGTGCTTTACATGGGATTAATATGAACTATCCCATACTATTAAAGGAGCATTCTCTATTTTCACCAGAGCAGAGCTTAGTCGCCCAGATACTTGAATTACTGACGTGTCAGCGTCACGAAGAAGATAGAACCTAATAAGTACTATATTCATAACATCATAAAAAGTCTATCAATTATTTAGGAGAGCATTGGTGGCCCGGAGGTATCAGCCCCGACTTATAAGTCGTGGGTTCGAACCCAAGTAGGTGCTTTACTTTGTATAATTTATTTCATCACCACTGCTCTCAAAACGGTGAAGGAAAACATCATGAAGAAACCTATATATCACGGAACCGTAAATTTGAAGACATATGACATCTATCAACCCGCACTAGGCCCGCGTAGTGAATTACGGCCCACTCCCTCTCTCAGAGAGGAAGCCTGAGTCCTAGTAGTGGGAACATTATAGGTTGATTATTTTGAAGAAAATCGGTTTTGAATATTTACGCTTTTGACTGTACTTGAGAATTGACTACTAGCTTCTAAAACGGAAGAAAACGAGAATGAATGGTTTAATATTTGTTTTGATTCGTATTCAAAGACCACCCATCTTCCACAGCGATTTCATAAAATTATCTCGTGTATTTTTAGGACAAAATGATCACAATACTTATAACCTACCTACAAAGATGAAAAAAATATCATGTGGAATCGATACTTAATCAGAAATCGGTCTGAGGTAGTAATCAAAAGTGATCCTTTTACTGTAAGAGAACAGCAGCCGAATTGCTTAGCAGACTTTCAATAACAATAGAAAGAATTTTGAAGGAAATTCGTCTGCTCAACAACGTAAATAACGCAACGAATGTCAAAAAAAAAATCTAAATATTTTATTTCGCATAAACCTACAACGGCACTTATGAAATATCAGAAGCTAGGAGCACGGTTCCGATTGGTCGTGGATGGAGAAGAGCCGGCAAGAAACTCCACAGTTACTCTTTTAAAAATAAATGGTGATGAACTGTCAAAATGAATGGCGTTGCCATTTTAAGTAGGTACACCTAAATACATACATAAACTCACCTTTTTCTCATGGGGATAAAACGCCACATACTACGATACTTACATACACCTTTATTATTCTTATATTTCGTTGTATATTTGTCTTTTTAACCGACTTCAAAAAAAAGGAGGAGGTTCTCAATTCGTCGGGATATTTTTTTTTTTTTATGTATTTTCCCCGATTACTTAAAGACCGCTGGACCAATTTGAAAAATTATTTTTTTGTTTGAAAGGGTATACTTTCAAGTTGGTCCCATTGTCATTTGGTCACGATCTGATGATGGGATCTTGGAGAAATCGAGGGAACTCTTCAAATATTATAGGCACATCTATAGCGATTTGGGTATTTTTGATGAGGAGTTGACATAAGGCTATTGTAACTTAGATAAATTACAAACCAACCCACTAAAAAGTTTTTTATTCTAAGCACTGTTTATTTAATTTTATTTTGTTACCTACCTATTTAATAAACAAATCACTGGACCTGACTTGATTTCCGTACATCATCTTTTTTTTCGGGTGACCACTGAAAATCAGCGCTGTGCTGTGGGTCCCCCATAGCACTAGATCATGCTGAGTGGAAGCCTTCTTGTCACAGTCATGTCGTGTAGCTACCGACTAATTTCTGTATTATGTTCGTGATTTATTATGTACTTTTTGTTGTTTTCGTTTACTCTTGTCTTATATGTATGCACATGTTTCTGTGACATACAAATCTATTTTTTTTGTCTTCTTTCTGTTGCTTCGTTCATCGTTAGTGTATTAAACAATTATCCCGTAAGGCTAAAGGCTTGTGAAGACCAGCGCGACACGCGATGCGACACAAAGGCACCGCTCGTCGCGCGACGGGTGGTGCCTTTGTGTCGCGTCACGTGTCGTGGTGGTCTGCACAAGCCTTAATGCCAATCTTATTATTCAATAAACAATTAATCCTTAGGACAAAACCAATTGATTTCAATAAACCTATAAACTTATCGGTCCATTGAATCGCTTCACGCTCAAAGGTAACGCAGGCGGAAACACAGACTAGATCTAGCAAGCGTCTCTGGTCACAAATTACGTGATAGTTACTCCACTCTCCAATCAGGTCTATTGGCAGCCTTTGTGGCGGGTAGGGCCGCCACACGACTAACTTTGGA
Organism: Agrochola litura; assembly: GCA_949152395.1. NCBI lineage: Eukaryota > Metazoa > Arthropoda > Insecta > Lepidoptera > Noctuidae > Agrochola > Agrochola litura. Next base: position 3,930,443 of record OX424506.1, read on the forward strand.
GGATACTTATTCTAGTTTCCAGTGGTATAATGTACAGGGTGGCAGGGACATCGACGCGAACACTGGACACTAAAACTGTTACCATGGATTAGTACATGATTCTGAACCCTTCGTTGAAATTTTTCGTCGGTTATGTTTAAAAAAATCTGCTGTTTCATAGAAAAGTGCAATACCAACGCGGTCAAAATGTATGGAACAGCTGTTTTTTTTTTTTAATATCCGACGAAAATTTTCAACTTAGGGGGTTCAGAGTCATGTACAGTAAGCGCTCAAAAGTGCATAAGCACGCTAAGAGTCGTATTGCTGTGAACACGCGGTGTAGTCCGTACATTTGCATATGTAAACAGTCGGACGTCTGTGGTGTGAGTGCCTTACACACACCACAGAGAACGCAGTTTTGCACTACACACTGTCGTATCGTCACGGTTCGTGGGCGCCGCACTTATATTTCCATCACTTTCACATCATACGCGTGACATTGGCCAGTGTATCGCATTGCTAAAATTCAAAAGTATATCATATGTGCAGATAGCAGAAGGCGTTAAGCGTTGGTCTTAGATTCTAGATGGCTAAGGTTCTAATCTTGTAAATCACAATGCTGTTTTTGCAAATATTATTATTTTTGTTTAAAATAATAATATTTTTTTAATATTACTGCCTTTTCATTAATGTTGTTATTGCAATAAAGGGTTTAGAATAAAAAATGCGTGATATGATATGTGATAATAAAATAAAAAAAATATTTATTCGTTATATTTATTTTACTTAAGTATAGTTAACAAACTGCTACAATTATTTATCATTACTTCAGCTGAATAAGATGTGAAATTGATGTCTAGAAACTTAGAAGCAATTTGTATTATTTTGACATATTTAAATTTTGAAAAGTTTTAAATTTGAAATGGATTTTTTTCACCATAAATATAAAGCTTTGATCATGGTCGAAGTAATTAAGCAATAAATAAGAATATTAGACTACTTAAAATGTAAAAAAACTACTGCCAAAATATTTGATTTTAAGGTTAAGTATAAGCAGTTTTGTTTACATTAATTATTTTATTTGGCTTTAGTAAATATTGGTTGGTATTGAGGTTATAGCTTAAGTATTCATTTTCTTTACGAAAAGAAGATTGAAACTAAACCTCAAATTTTAATCCTAAAATAATAATATTACTAAAATAATATTAAACATTGAAATACGACAAACACCATTTTGAAACGTGCTTAAAAAAATCGTTACCATAAATTCATGCAATAACGAATCTGTTGTTTATTAAGTTGGTATGATCAATATTTTAAAGTCAAAAACGGTTTTCTAGCTGGTCTTCAGTGATGCAAGCCTTCAGAGTGCATGGCTAACGGTTCATAATGACGTGTTTTTAATAATTCAGCAAAGTATCTCGTTGGTATGAAACCATTTGTTTCATATTCTTTCACCATTTGACATCGCTGCACCTCGATAATAAGCCTATTCCTCATATCTCTTAACCCTCACACTCACAGTATTTCTCTAGAACAAAGAAAAACATTGTTTTTATTACACATAATACCTAATTATTTATTATTCATTAATCGAATTAAACCTCATAATGAATTTAAAACTTTAAAGGCATCTTCTGTCTCAACAATACCCTTGATTAAGATTTATGTTTAGTAAAATATGAAATATATAAATGATAACACTCACACTTAGTCCGGTTTCATTAGATATTCACTTCACTTTTACGCAGCGCAATAATATTCTCTGATCTGATCTGATCTCTTCAATATATTTTATGCCTGCTTTTTGAAAATAATAACCACAACACTGCGCTAAATACTCGTCACCAATATTATCCACGAACCAACAAAGTTCTATTAATTGAATACTCGTAACGAACTGCATCTACCCCACAGAAATCGAAATAATTTACTTAGTTTTCTGTGGTCTACCTGCTAAACTTTAATATTTATGTGAACAAGACGAATGAAACAAAAACGAATGATGATTATCGAACTAGTCATTGGTTGCAGACAAAGTGAGTGTGTATGTGTAATGTGCGTGTCTACAGTATTGTAACAACTTATAGAAGAAGGTCGTAAGTCAAACCGAAGCGTCAGTCTATTGCTTTGTGAGATTGCTTATGGACTTTTGGTCGGTACTGTTCCTACTGAATCCATGGTAAGTTTTCGCGTCGATGTCCCTGCCACCTTGTATTTACATACATAGATATTCTTCTTCGAAATACGCTTCGTTGATATAGTGGACGCAAGTGTTACTGTTGGGCATGAGGTCCTGGATTCGGTTCCCAGGTCGGGCAAAGTCGGGCTTGCGGACGGTGAGCAATGGGTAGCTCGCCGTCCGATAAGGACCAAGCCCGGGTCGACGGCGCGTTGTGTTCCACGCGCGCCTCAAAGAGATGTCAGCAGAATTGACGGGGTCCGCTAGGGCCAATGCCAATGCCGGGGGTTCGAAGAAAACCGATAGGGAAATCGTGGCCCCCGGCAACATGGCATAGGAAGGAACACGGGTGGGTTTTAGTCAGTAAGAGTCTGACACGCCCTCCCGCTCCACCCAGAGCGGGAGAAGTTATTTGATAATTTCCCACCCAAAAAAAAAAAAAAAAAAAGGTCGGGCAAAGTGTTATTTTCCATCTGGAATTTCTCAGTAGCAGCTCGGAGTCTGCATTTGGGCCCGGAATGCAGACTCCGAGCTTTTGGAATTTTCTGATACTTACACGCTGTAGAAGAGCCTAATTTTCGTCAGCTCCAGTTAGTATACACCGTGAAATTTGCATCACAGTTTTGCTAGAACAAACGTTATTCAGACCATGGTCTACTATCATTCTACATCATCCAATTAAAAAAAAAAAAAAAACATTATTGGTTTTTGAAAAAACACAAAAAAGTCAAAGTTTAAAATGTGAAGATTATCTACTGCTTACTAAATTTCGTTTATGGAGGTACATTTCCCTGTAGACAATGCTGTGTCCCGTGCGTGGTGTCTGTGTTGTAGAGAGTAACGATAATGGAAAATGAAACCGAGTAGTTTGAAATCTGTTACTGCCAAAGACTGAAAATACCAGGAACGTCCTTCACAATATCAAAACCTTGTTACTGTTCTCACAACACGGCATTTAGGAAGGCAGGATGCCGTTTAAACCCAATATCCAGATTGAGGCCCAACCTTTCAATACCGATAGTTTCGGAAATTCAGAATTAAAGGCTGGGTTACCTATATCTATACCTACTAATAATAAAGCTGAAGAGTTTGTTTGTTTGTTTGGGTGATCATCTTTACATACTAAGACTCCTCCGTGCCTCGAAAAGCACGCTAACCCGTTGGTCCCGGCTGTCATTCGTGGATCTTTGACAGTCGTTACGGGTCGTCAGAAGCCCGAAAGTCTGACAACCAATCTTAACTAGCGGTATCGCATTACCTAGTAACTGGGTTGTGGAGGTCAGATAGGCAGTCGCTCCATATAAAATACTGGTATTCAGCTACATCTGGTTGGACTGGAAGCTGACTCCAATATAGTTGGGAAAAGGCTAAGCATATGATGATGATGATGTATGTTTGAACTAGCTAATCTCTAGAACTACTAGTCAGATTTATAAAAATCTTTTTACATTTGATAATCCAATTCTTTAGGAAAGTTATAGGCCATTTAACATCAAGTTTGGACCCATAGGACCCGAGCAAAAAGAAAAAAAAAAAACAAAGGTACTCCGGTCGACAGAAGTGAAAACTTGAAAAGATCGCCATGGTGGAAGAAAAATACTTGTTTAGGACATTGGTCCGTAACCTTATATAAATGAAGAGTACAATCGCGTTTACAAAAATGAGGTGTCGTTACAGTGTCGCGAAATCAATGGTTCAGTCCCATCTCAAAAATGCCCAACGCGCCTAAAGAAGTTTTTACTTCAAAAAACTCATGCCTCTGGTCTTAGATCCTGGACTAGCAACACACCGGCGTTGCCTCTGGTATTGAAGAGAATATTTGCCATAACCTCAGAAAAACTTTTAGTATAATTTAACTCTTTGTTGCACGAACAATCGATAAAACGGACTTAATGTATAGAGGTAAAGGCTAACCAATCAAGCCAAGCACACATTGACGGTGCAATAACACGGAAAGCGAGCGACCATACACTGTCCATGTAATGTATTGAACGTGTTACTGACGTGTTAAGTAGATGTTAGATACGAAGTTAATGCCTGTTTACATTCTAAGCACTTAGTCATATCTAACGCATAAATGTACAATATAGCCGGTGGTTGTTACATTGACCGTCGTCTCTGAACTACACCACAGATTTTGATGCAATTTTCACTACTATATCGAGAATTTATTCCGGTAGGGTTTGGATAATAATGCATTAATTAAACTTACATAAAGAAATTTAGATGTTCTATCATGGTAAAAACCGTGCAAAGCAGGGGTGGCTCGTTGACGGCGCGTTGTATTCCACGCGCGCCTCAAAGAGATGTCAGTATAACTGAAGGGGTCTGCTAGGGCTGATACCTGCCGGGGTTTCGGTCTTGTCCGAAAAGGTTACCGTGGCCCCTGGCAACATACAGGCAACTGAAAGAACACGGGTGGGTTTTAGTCAGTAAGAGTCTGACACGCCCTCCCACTCCGCCCAGACCGGGAGAAATTATTTGATAATTTCCCACCTAAAAAAAAGAGGTAGATCGTTAGCAGAGTTTAAAATAATTTAAATTGAATTTTTTTCGTATTCAACACCACGTCATCATGATTTGTTTTCCATCCTCACTTCGTATAAAGCCTAAAACGTGAGAGCAACCTGTCACTGATGTCACTCTTCTATTGAGTAGTGACGTCACATATTGGTTGCTCTCGTTGGCTAGATAATCCAGCGTGTGGGCTGGCAGTACATGTGCCGGGAATTTGATGGCCGAGAAACAGTGTCGGGTCGAAACAAGTGAATTGTTGCGAGTTTACGTGGGTAGTCTGGACTGTGATAATAGAGGATATGTTTTGTTCAGCAGTGGAGGTTGAAAAGTTTGAGATTAATTTAGTTTATTTTGGTTTATGTGATGTTTGTTACTAGAGTCACCTTGTAGCATTGCGCTTCTGGTATTTTTCTAGAAATAACTCTGAGTGAAATATTTTATGAAAAATTCGATAGGTATAAGAAAGTTTCAAAAATACTTATTGTTTTCCTGAGTTCCTTTTCTGAATTTCTTCTCAGATAAGAGAAAAATATTTAAGAAGACTATTATTTCTAAACAACCTTAAATTATTTTTCAATAAAAAGGTATGGGGAAGCTGATTTTATTTCGCTGATTTAAAAAAGTTCTCAATGATGAGGACCCCCCTTGTCAGATTTACTATTTTTTTTTTTAATATTCATGCTCAGAAATGTACAGAAGTAGACTTAATGCCGTAGGCATTTTCCACCAGTCAACCTTTGGGTGATGCAAAGACAAACAATGGTAGGTACAATTAAGAAAATTTCAGGGAATTGAGGAATAAATATTTATTTCAACACAAATATACCTACACATTTATCTAATAAAACTATAAAAAGCACAAATAAATATACATACATACACGAATATACTAAAATAAATAAGACAAACAATGGGAAAACATTATCGTTGTTATGATACTTCCAGCTAGGTTTAAATTAACAAAAACTAAGCTTGTTTTCATTGGTACCTATGAATTTTTATTATAAAAACTGTGAAAGATTAACTGCCGTCAAGCCGTTGGTCCCGGCTGTCATTCGTAGATCTTTGACAGTCGTTACGGGTAGTCAGGAGTCCAAAAGTCTGACAACCAGTCTTACCAAGGGGTATCGTGTTACTTAGTAGCTGGGTTGTGGAGGTCAGACAAGCAGCCGCTCCATGTAAAATACTAGTATTCAGCCACATCCGATAAGACTGGAAGCCGACCCTAACATAGTTGAGAAAAGGCTAGGCAGATTGATTGAAACGCAAAAGATAAATCCACCGTACACCTGAACGTAAAATCGTAATTTAATCAACACCAATAAACCAGGTAGGTACCTAACAAATAGAGCCTAAAATTATCCCCCTGTCAGAAAATCAGGTACGGTAATAGCGATGAGCCAATATTGCTTGCTTTGTAGTCTAGGTAACTTTAATGCTCAGAGCATTATTTCAAAATAATTCGTTTCGAATCTAGTTCTAGATTGTTCTGTTTTAGACTTTGATGTTACTTGAGATAGTCTGTTGGCTGTCATATTCAAGATTTTGGTACCGTTTTAGAGGATTATAATAATTAGCTTAATGACTGTCAAAATGAAGGGCAAATGCCTGATATTTCCCAGAGAGCGTCAAACAATTACTTCTCTTATTCAATGGGTGACGGAAATTTCCGACTCATGATTAAAGAATTCACCTTAAAATAAGCCATGTTTTATAGTGAATCTATAGTGTGGACTTGAATAATGACATTTTTAAGCTATTGCATAGCTTTTATCGCGGGCTTTGAGCGCGGCGACCGAATCAAGAAATTCCGTAAAAAACCTAAAACCCCCCACTCCGCCTACCATGTAATGACGGATGACAACATAAAACAAAAATTACGTTCCCATGACAATATCACGTTGATCGTGATGTTGTCATGGGAACGTAATTTTTGTTTTATGTCATCATCCGTCATCATCCCAAGTGTAGCGTCGACAAATAGGAAGTATGAAGGTTACAAATGCTATGCATTAGCTTTACCGCGGCAGTCCCCGAGTGCCACACGTTTTTTTTTTATAAATTGTTTTGAAAATCCAAATTAGAAGTCAGAACTATAGTTTCTTAGAACTTGAAAATCGTTGCCAAAAATCGCGGGTTGGCCTTGGTCTAATTTTATTGTTGCTCTTGCTAATATAAGCTCTGAAAATAGATTGTGTAGAAGCCTTTAGGTACTAAGGTTCTTACTAATTTGTAGATAGAGTGAAATTGCCGGTTCAAGCACCCCAATATGGCGACGGCACGACGCTTAGTGTAAGGATGAATACAATGCTTCATTGTATCCACCTTCGAGATTGGATTCGAAGTTACAACCCAAATCTACCCATAGTCACATTAATAGCGTCTGTTACTAATAATAGGCTGCAGAACTAACATGGGATGGGATTATAAATGCAGCTGCACATCTATATCAGCATGGGCGCTTAATGGGTCATGAAATCTCGTCACTTTGAAGCATAAATTGTCGTAACCTCTAACAATAAAAGTACAATTTTAACAGTTAAAGTAAAAAAAAAGCGGCCAAGTGCTTGTCGGACTCGCCCATGAAGGGTTCCGTAGCAGCAAGTAACATTGAATGAAAGGTAATCGTAAAATTGCTGTTTACGATTTATGACGTATTAAAAAAAAAATGCTAGCTAGATTTCGTTCAAACCAATTTTCTGTGGAAGTTTACATAGTAATGTACATCATATATTTTTTTAGTTTTATCATTCTCTTGTTTTAGAAGTTACAGGGACACACATTTTGCCACTTTGGAAGTGTCTCTCGCGAGAAATATTCAGTTTAGAAAAATAAATCAATATCATTTTTAAAGACCTATCCATAAATACCCCACACGTATGGGTTTGATGAAATTTTTTTTTTTGATTTTCAGTTCTAAATATGGGGAACCCCAAAATTATTTGTATTTTTTCTATTTTTGTGTAAAAATCTTAATGCGGTTTACAGAATACATCTACTTACCAAGTTTCAACAACATAGCTCTTATAGTTTCGGAAAAACGTGGCTGTGACATACGAACGGACAGACAGACAGACGGACAGACAGACAGACGGACAGACAGACATGACGAATCTATAAGGGTTCTGTTTTTTGCCATTTGGCAACGGAACTCTAAAAATCCCAACATGAACATTGCCTCATTTCTCTTTCCTACTCCATTACCAGACCCTGTTCTCCATCTATCATTAGACCTGTGGAAGATACTCACATATATTCATCAACTAGAAAAGACCTGATAATCTTCAAACGGCAAATGGATGTGAGCATCTTCCACAGGTCCGATCGATTTGAAATTTAGTATTCTGTTACAATGATATTAGAATAACATACCTTGAGCTGATGCTGCAGCATCACCTGGAATATGCAGGATACCCAACGCCCATACCAACTTACAGCACAGGTATCATGTTTGCGCTCATTGGAATGGTCTCAATGAATAGGTTATAGATAGATGGTGAACAGGGTCTGGTGATGGATTAGGAAAGGGAAATGAGGAAATGTTTGTTTCGATTTGAAACAGATTTCTAATCCATTGCTTCATAAGTTGGAAAAAAAATCTGCTCAGCAACGTAAATAACGCAATGAATGTTGTTGAAATGTCAAAATGAAACAAATTTCGCGAAATTGTTTACGAAAATGAGTTACGCAATTAGGGTACAGGACCTACATTGACCACTGACTGACCCAGTTACTTCAAAATAACGAACAACAAAGGCCTTTATAGCTATCAGAGGGCAAATCATCTACCTTACATATACCACTTCCTTCCATCCATAGTTCAAAAGACAGGTAGCAAAAAGGTTAGCATGAAAATGCACTCCGGCCGAGCTCCATTCAACGGTAGATAATAACCGCTCCAATATTATATTTTGTCGTCGGTTCTATAACGTTGCGATATGCAACGTTCTATCTAGTGTTTGGTAGCACAACATCAATAAAAAATCAATCAAAATCAAAATATTTTATTTCACATAAACCTACAAGGGCACTTATGAAACGTCAGAAGCTAGGTGCACGGTTCCAATTGGTCGCTTCCTATGGAGAAGAGCCGGCAAGAAACTCCACGGTTACTCTTTTCAAAATAAATTGTTTCTACAATGTTTTCAAATTACAGTGTTAATAGGTACAGGAGGACAATGTAGGCTTATCAACAAGTACCAGGTACTTGGTGAAATAAAAAATGGTACACAAGTTTACAGCCTACAACGTTCTCACAATCACAAAATCTAAAAGAAAAGAAAAGAATCTATATAAAAGATAAACAAAATAATAAAAAATAAGAACCTATTTAAACCAAAATGACATGATTGCCACTACAGCTGTAACAAATCTAGTTTGATTTAAAAAAAATCAGACAAGTAGTTGAGTCGTTTTAAATTTATTGCTACGACAACATTAATTATTCAAATGAGACAAACAGAATGGCATGTATTTAATCGAATCTCAAATACCCATTTTGCTTTCAAATAAACATTAAAAAAAAATGAAATATTTGAACACCAATAGAATGAATCTCTTTTTGTAAACCTCAAATAATATGAATTATTTGGGGTCCTAAAAATTCTAAATACCCAAGTAATTGCGACCAACTGAGATGTAGCGCTCAACGGCCGCTGCCGCGCTATCGCTCGCTTTCCTCGCTCGGCTCACGCGCTGTTAGTCATAGTTCTAACCTAACTCATTTGGTCGGGGTGCCATAGCTTAGTTACTCTGACCAATTCAGCTCGCGTATAGTTGGTTACTGTTCCAACGTAACCTAATCCGTTTGGTCAGGGTATCCTAGCTTAGTTACCAACCGTGAGAAAAGTCCAGAAAGTAAAAAGAGGATCTAGAGGAGATCAGTTAAATATTGCCCATTTAGAACTGCAACAAAAGTTGACAGAAATAAAGTCTTTTATGAAACTGGCTAAAAAAATCGCAAAAACTTTAAGATTACTTCTCGTTTCGAAAAAAAACACGGAAAAATCGGTCCTTTAAAATTAAATAAACCATCCTAGCTATTAATTTATTGAATACTAGCTTCTGCTCGCGACTTTTTCTGACTTTGTCGTGCCTATAACCTTGCTCAAGAATTGGGCTATCCAATGCAAAAATCCGACTGGTAGTTTCGGAGATTACTCCCTACATACAAACTTACAAACAAACAAACAAACAAATTTTACCTCTTTACACTATTTTAATAAATAATAATAAGTAAATCTATACATACAAATAAATAAAATTGAAGTGTCTGTTTCCATTATTTATGGACTTCTATTCAAAAAGTACCTTTCAAAATCACATCTTTGCCATTACAATAAAAATTAAAATTAAAAAACTGTAACCTGACTAAAGAAAAATAAAAGTAATCTAAAAAGTACGAAACAAGAAACTATTTCAGACAGAAATCAAGACAGGTACAAAAATGGTCAAGGTAAAGCCGTCGTCGCATGCCATTATAATTTTGTAGGTGTTTCTGACACCCACATATTATTTATTTACTTAGACAATATGATATATACGCATATTTGTAATGTGCTCGTCAAGACCTTTCTTTTGATACCAAACATGTCATGATTATCTCAATTTAAATTTTTCGAGGTCAAAAATGTACGTGTAAAGTCCACCATATACATAACTACATACATAGACTGCTAAAAACATAACCATTCCTTGGCTTTGCCGTAGTCGGGTAAAAATGTATATAAAATGTATCTAAAAGACCTATGTGAAAATAATGAATGACGTAACAATTTCAAATTTTCAATAAGCGCAAAATGTCCTTTAAACATTATTGCCACCATGTTGCAACTAAGAATCGACACAACAAACATTAATTAAAGTACCAGTACATCACTGGTCTCTTTTTCTTTTCTCTCAACAAAAGACCCGATACAATAGACGGAGAAAAAAAACAATTTAGCAACGTCCAACAAACAGCAATGAATATTGCCGCGATAATTCAAAGTGCCGTAATTTCCGTGCCGTCAGTTTCATGCGACTAGATCTAGGTCCAAACGTATACCAGTCAACCTTACCGAACGGATTGGAAACGAGCGAGACAGCCCTCTCGCTCTGACAATGTAGCGATAGAATGAGATAGAAGTATTATTGTTGTTGCGTTTGAACGGTAGTAGGATGACATCGACTAGTCATTGAGCCCCGGACAAGACTGGATTTGACGGTTTGTGGTTTCAATCGAACGAGCCGGGATGTTTTAATGAGTACGAGTTGCGTTGTTTTTTATACGACTACGGCAAAGCCCAAAGGAAGGGTTATGATTATAGCAGACTATATATGTATGTAAGTATGTATGTTTGTATTTACGTGTGTTCCACCGTAATGCCTAAACTTCTGAACCAATTTTGATGAATGAACTATCAATAGGTTTGTAATAATGGTCCGGGTGACATAGGTGCCGATTCCCTTGTTCACAAACTAAACTAAATTTAAGTTCAGTGCATCTTTTACGTTCTATTTCATTAAGAAAAGGACAGAAGATAAATTTTAGTTTAGTCCTGTCAAATTAATCAGCGCCTGTCACTACTCCATACAAGTTTATACGTGATTAAAAACTTGCGTACTAAACTTACGTCAATTACGTCAAGCGCTGATTGATTTGACAGGACTAAACTAAAATTTATCTTCTGTCCTTTTCTTAATGAAATAGAAAGAAAAAGATGCACTGAACTTAAATTTAGTTTAGTTTGTGAACAAGGGAATCGGCACCATTGGCTATTTAAATTTTCCCTAAATTTAATATTTTGTCGTCGCATGAAATTACAATTTTGGTGTTCCTGGAACCTACATGGTTTAAACGCATGTGACCACGGCTTTACCTTGACTATTTTTGTACCGTCTGAAATATTTTCTTGTTTCGTACTATTTATCACCTTTATTTTTCCGTGGTCAGGTTACAGTTTTTTAAATTTATTTTTTTATTTAATACAGTGCAGTTCAGTAATACTGTCAAGTACAAAACGTGTAAGTTTGTGGTTCGATAAAAAAGGGGTTTATCGACTAACGGAAAATTTTGCCACAGAAGCATCTTCCTACAAGCTTTGAGACAGTATATTTTGTACAAAGAAAGTTCCTAAATGACTATTAAATAAGGGATTTTGAAGACAAGGATGTTCCTTTTTTTTAACAGACTAAAATAAACGAAAAAATCCAAAAACCTTTTACTTCAACTTCATTAAGTCATATTCCGAATTTTCCCTTAGGCCCATAATGACATAAAAATAAAAAAGAGAAAGTAGGGTTTCACCGCTAGGTTTATTAGGGCCCGAGATTTAAGGGCCAGTTAGGGCGCTTGTTATTCGGGACCTCTTTCATAGTTCAGATTTGAGCGAGTCCTTGACAGTGATGTGTTTGAGGAAGAGTGCCCTTGGAAATCGAAATAGAATATTATACGCGTAGGATATTCGTAAACGGAATATATTTAAAAAAAAATCGTCTTTGCGAATTTAGGATTAGATTTTTTTTTCATGTTGGTCTGTATTTCTGTACCTGTCGTAAGTGCGGTCACAGATACAAATCTCACAAGTAGGAAGAGTTAAGGTACAATTCCGTAGACAACCGCAGGCGGCAACTGCTGGCGACGACGTGTCACCGCGACTTGACTATTTTCTATGTATTCTTATGTATATTTTAATACAGGCGACGTGTCGCTAGCTTCGGAAGGTATTTCACAGAAATTCATGTCGTGTCGCGGCTACACGTCGCCTGCAGTTGCCGCCTGCGGTCAACTACGGAATGGTACCTTAATGTACCTACTTACATCCAGATATCTAAACGCCAATTCTCGTATTTAAAAATGTTCAAATTCAAGTCGTAATTTCATCAGCGACAGTCAATATCAAAAACTTATCAAAATGATTGTCTGTTGACTTGTATTAAAATAAAGTTATTTTTTACTGATTAAGACACATGAGAATGCAGACATTCTTGAAAATACGGGAATTGCCTCTCAGATTTCTGTGTGATTACGGCTCACTCCCTTTCACAGCAAGGTTTCCTGAGTTCCAGCAATTGGAACATTATAGATTAATTAAACTATGGTATATTTGTAACCGACTTCAAAAAAAGGAGGTTACTCAATTCGACCGTGTATATATATTTTTTATTTTTTTTATGTATGTATTTAACTTCGTCGTTTATGAACCGATTTTGATGATTCTTTTTTTGTTGGAAAGGAAATATCTCAAGGATGGTACCATGATAAGGAAACCAGAATTTGATAATGGCATCCTAAAGAAATCGAGGAAACTCTTCAAATATTACAGGCAAACCTATAGCGACATGGGTATTTTTTATAGTAACTCATGCAGTTGCTCTTGGAAAGCACCATTTAGTTAAGTGGAACTGATGATGAAGACCACAAATAGCCACCGGAACTACTCAATAATAAGTATTTCACGGGTTGCGATTCGATTACTTTAATATGGTTGCAATGCAATTTATGCTCGTCACAATGCATATGGAGAAGTGGAGCTGATGGTGAAGTACCAGGAGAACTCTTCAACGATGACCGTTCCTGAATCGGGAAAAGCAATATTTTGTAAAAGGTGAGGAGCAGTTGGCACTAGGCCAATGAAACTTAGATAAATTACAAATTGACCCACTAAAAAGGGAGAAATAAAAACTTTTTTACAAAAAATACAACCGACTTTCAAACTACAAAGTGAAAAATAACTTTAATTTCAGAAGTCGGTGTCAAAAAACTAAAATACTGATCTAAAGACACCGACTTCTGAAATTAAAGTTATTTTTCACTTTGTAGTTTGAAAGTCGGTTGTATTTTTTGTAAAAAAGTTTTTATTATGCTATCAGTATTCAGAACAATAATAATAATTCCATGCAAGTATCGAACACGCGATCACAATACCAACCGGCCCGTCAAATCAATCCGTGTTCCGTTATTTCATTATTACATTTAAATAGGAAACTTCAGTATCCGTTACTGTGGAAATGCTTAATAGGACCGTAAAGTACAATGTTGTATTGTCTACCATTTGACACTTTATATCCAGGTTTTATATGATATTGTTTACGTATACAACGTTGCTCCTAGTTTAGGTACCTAGTATACATAATGAGCTTCGGAGTATAAACAGGTAATTATTGCCTTGTTTCGGGTTTAATGTTACCACCGGGACATCCTGAATAACGAGAATGAAAATTCAGGTATTATAGATTTTATTTCTATTTGTTTTTTTTCTGTAATAATAATTTTGCGGCCCAGAAAGAGGTGGCGAGCCAACTTAGATGCGTACCGCTAGGGTAGGTTTGTGGTGGCGCTGGAAAAGTGTGCCAGGAAAAAAAAAAACATAAAAGTATTTTTTTTAACGACGTGTTTGGGTTCGTTGGATTTGTCTTTACAGATACCTTTCAAGTGAAGGTGATAAAACAGATATTTAAACAAATTCTAATGCTAAAAAGTAAAGTTTACAATTTAAGTAAAAACTTTTTTAAAGACAAGCTTTTAAGAATAATTAGGTAATTCATTGTTTGTTTTGGTATTCCGTTAAAAAATAAAGCACGAAAATTTTATTTTGAGAAATGACCACTACGCTACAATGTTGAGGATACTTTGAATGTAGTATCTTATGAATGTTATGTTCTGCGAATGTGGTGTTTTAAGATTATGATATTCAGAGACGGAACGTTTTCATAATGTTGCATTTTCTTATTCAAAAACAATTTAATATCGATTTATGTGTATTTTGATTGCAAGAAATAGAATCTTTTTTTAAAGATTTTAGATCAGGGGGCCGGCCGTAGTCCAGTAAAAAAGAGGGTGGATGAAACAGTTACCAGCCAGAAACACAATAATTATCGTAAAAAGGAAAAAGATAAAACTCATAACAAAGACTTTAACCATCATGTGTGACGCCCAATTCCTATAAATTGCCCAAATCTTGGTAATAAGCCAAAGGATAAGGAAGCAGCAACGACAGTAAATAAATATAATAAATACTTAAAGTTTTTCACGAAATAATGTCGACAAACTTTCCACAAGCTCCAATTTCGGGGAGGGTTTTCTCAAACAGCAGATAGGTCCATTTGCGAATAGTTTTAGTTGTTTCTAAATAGATAAATTGGGCACTAAAAAGTTATAAAGCTAACTTTTCAATGTATAGAAGTTTGTTGAAAGCTATTTGTTAGGTACTGAACATTTCTAAAAGGTATTGTTTAGTAAATGGAGTAAGTCAAGGTTCAGTTAATTCTCCTTGTTTGTTACAGCTTACTAGAGGATTATAGGCATCTGAATATTGTTGTTTTAAATAACATCAGTCTGTATAACTTTGAGACAGCGGTATTTTCTGATATGAGGAAGGAAGTAGCATTTATCCACACACACACCGTTATGTGTCGATTCAGACGATTAAGTCCACGTTTTTTAGGGTTCTGTACCTCAAAAGCAAAAAATGGAACACTTATAGGATCACTTGTGTGTCTGTCTGTCTGTTCTTCTGTCACAGCCAATTTGCTCCGAATTTAATGGACAGATTAAGTTGAAATTTGGTATACATATGTATTTCTGAGACCCAAACATTGACGTGTAACTTAAATAAATGAATTTTGAATATGGGGGTCTTTTTGAGGGGCAAAAAAGAAAATTAAAAAATAAGTTTTTCAAACTGTACCGTGTGATATATCAAATGAAAGTGCTTGTTGCAAGGATCTCAATTTTTTTCAAATAATTTTAAATTAAATATAACATTCAAAGATATTTAAGAAAATTGATGCAAATTTACCATTCCCCACCTTATCTCCGAAACTACTGAGTCTAAAATTTAAAAAAAAAAATACAGAGAATTGTTCTTTACTCATATAATACAGGAAAACGTAGAAGTCTATAGTCTTAAAATAACATGGTAAATCTCTCAATATTGTGCGTGCAAAGTTACAGTTGCAGTTGAAATGTATCGGAGCACATGCTTTTCAACTACAATGTTAAGTTTTTATTTGGGATAAATTCATCCCAACTATGGAACCCTTCATTGTACGTGGTTCGACACGCATTTGTCCAGTTCTTTTTTTAGACAGGAGTGGTGATTTTGATGCTGCGTTATCACAACATTTGGCAAAACCATTGGTAAAGAAGTATTGGTAACTTCACCAACATTGATGAAACGATAACTTTTATAATCAGCAATTGACATAGATAGTAAGAACTTTAACGAAGCAAAGAGTTATGAAGGAGGTTCGTCGCAGGTGGCGTTCTATAGTTTCTGCCTACCCCCATAGAAAGAAAGCGTCAGTTTATTGTATGCATGATAGAGAGTCTAATATTGGCAAGAATATGCACAACAAAGAAAACATAGCCCATTGTACATTAATACAAATACACACAGCTTAGTGTACTACCAATCGCTTTAAGAACAAGTACAATTTTAACAGTTAAAATTTAAAAACCCCCGACACAAACATTTCCTCATTTCTCTATCCTACTCTATCACCAGACACAGTTCACCATATATCACCTATTCATTGAGACCATTCCAATGAGCCCAAACACGATACCTGTGCTGTAAGTTGTTAAAGGAGTTGGGTATCCTGCAAATTCCAGGTGATGCTGCAGCATCAGTTCAAGGTACCTATGTTCTTCTAATATCACTGAAGTAACAGAATACCAAATTTTAAATCGATCAGACCTGAGGAAGATACTCACATCCATTCTTCAACTAGAAAAGAGCTGATAATCTTCAAACGACTGAACCGATTTTGATAAAACATTTCTAAGAACATGGCTAGAAAACCTGCTTTTAAATAAAAAAACCGCATTCAAATCGATTCACCTGTTTAAGAACTACGGTGCCACAGACAGACACACATTATAGCGGTCAAACTTATAACACCCCTCTTTTTGCGTCGGGGTTAAAATACCCTAAATGATACAAACCACCGTACATCATTGTTAAGTGCGTCATAAAATATACATTCCACTTCATGTTATAGTAAGTGCGCAAAAATTTTAACCAAACGTTTCCTACGTGCAACTGGGAAAACGGGTTCCTTGTGTTTACGGCTTTTTCTTTAAGAGGTTTTTCTGGTAGTGTTATCTCTGTGATATTGTGCCGGTTTTGGTCCAAACTATAGTGGCTCCGAAGGTGCATGCAAACGCGTAAAGTTTGATGGCTTAAAAGATGCAGCGTAAAAGTATTAGGAACGCTTTTACTGGTACTGGCGAGTGGACGTTTGTTTATAAATACATACATTATGTAGTATTATTATCTCACGAAACGACGCGCGCTTTACTTGTGGTAACGAAGTGCACAAACACGCTGTGAATATGTGCGTCAAGACGAGTAGCGTTAGCAAATAACATACACACGCACACACACACTTCCGACTTCGCCATTGTCTCGGATGGTACCGAGAGCTCCTGCACTTACACACATATTTACAGGGTGTTTGTACATCTATGGTAACCACAAATAAAGCGCGCGTCGCTTCGTGAGATAAAAATACGTATTGTTGGTGGTTTTGGTACGGCACGAATGTAAAATAGTCTCAAAGGTCCTATGAAGTGTCACGGCAGGTTAATCTATATGTTACTAACTTTCACTTCTTCACCCAGTGCTCCTGAAAGGCCAACCAATTGATTGTCGTATTTGTCTAGTCACTTAATTTGGCGTTGATATCTCTATCAATTAGTTTCAGAATGATAATGTTATACCAGGCAAGGGTATAACATTACGGCATATGGACGCTATTTTTGCTATCTATACTAAAACAATTAACCTCCTTTCATTTCGAGAAAAAAAAACAGATCTTCATTCGTCTTTTATCTACCCATTCGCTTTTGTTTTATATTTACGAGTAAACCGCTCTTCATCGCCGAAAACAACCAATAAACTACACAGACAGAATTTTCCTCATACGGCGTTATGTCAAAAGTTTTTGCCTATGTTTTTGTTGAAAGCACCGAACCACGAGAGATATATGCCAGTTTTATCATTCCCCTACCTGAAGATGACCACGGAGGACGCAAAAAACCTTATTTTGGTCGGAATTAAGTTACCAAAGTTGGTCGGAAAACTTCGCCGTACCTTATTAAGGGACGAGAACGTATGACGCAGATATTTATTCAATGTTTAATAACTTTGCAACTTTCTAATATCACATATTCTTGGAGAAAATATCTCGTTACTAACAAAATATTTTTTTCGTCTCTCCAAAGTCGCGTAATATGTTCTAGACTTAGATTACCTATGTTATGAAGGATCACTGAGTGCTTTCAGGAATTTTTTTGATGAATATTTGTTTACTTCTTCTGATGGAAATTCTTGGGAATAATATTGTAGATGAACGATATAATCATTAAACTTGAGTTTAGTTTTGGGAATTCTGAGAGATTTTATTATGAATATTAGAACCTTTTATGAAAAGCAGTGTGGTATTTCAAGGGAACTTATTTGCTAGTTTAGCGTTATGTTTCGCTATGCTGGCACTTAAAAGTACCAACTAATTTTATTCGTCATAATTTTACATTACTACTGTTTTGGTATTTCTTCTCAGGGATCAGTCAGCTAGGAAATACTATCTAGTATAAAATATTAACCAAAATATTGACGTGTTAAAAGTGTATTAAAAGATTTACTTACAGAAATAAACATTTCATTTCAAAGATTTATCTCTTACACTTAAAATACGCCTTGCTATCTAGCTTTATCAAAACACTACAGAAGGCACTTACAAGATCTACCATAAAAACCTTGACAATATCGCATCGCGCCGCATTAATTCTTGAGTATACCACAAACCTAAAAGAGGTTAGATTCGGTAAAATATTGAAAAACTTTCCGATTATTTTTGTGGAAACTTGTGTCTCCTAAGTAGATTCTACTGAGACGCCAGAATTTTATTAGCTCAGCTTCGTCAACAACCAACACTTTTAGAGATGTAAGTTCGGTAAAATTGAGTTATGTAACTAAGTTATTTTGAGAAGTTCAGAATAGCCGCATATTTTGCGAATCTTGGAATTATGATGGACTCAAAATAAAATTAAGTCTTTCTTTACGTATTTATTATCATTGAGAGACTTTGGATATCTATTCATGCCACCAAATGAGGTAACACAATAAATTACCTTGACATGAGTGATTTAATTTTTTGCTCTGATATGGCCACTCATCTGCGATGCCTCTTGCAGTTGTCTACATATAGGCAATGGAGACAACAGAATGGCCTTTGCTTGTTATTTACACAAAATAAGTCACGGTTCTACCACTTAAGTTGTTTGGAAATAGGTACAGGTTGGGATCCGCAACTGCACGTTAATACGCGTATTTTGCATACGAGTCCAATTCTCGCCGTTTACAATTTCACAAATCACACCCTACCTAATACTAAACTACCCTCCTTTCACCTACCACAATCAACTACCAACTGCTCCAATTGCCCCAACTCTCGAACAACAACCCCCAAGTTCCTTATAATCACTCTTTTCCACTTTCATGCCTTTAGAATTCCCATCTGATATATAGTCGTTCTAATTCGGACGCTTGGCAACACTCCAGGCCGCTATACCTACATTTACCGTAGTACCGCAAACTTTAATATTTGTCACTGGAAGATATATTGAAGTTTATGGCGGATATATTAAGCAAGAACGTTGGATATGGTGATTTCATTTTTTGTTCATGTTGTTGGAGGCTTGCTAAAATGGTTATAAAAAAATTGATGTGATGAAAGGCTCTCGATTCTGGTAAAACAATTTCCAAGAAGTGTCCTACTAGACTCGCGTCGCGCTATCACGTCGTGCCTGTCTACGGGAACCTTTATCTGACCCGCCCCTGTTTCGCACGGTTTTTATAATTTGACAAAACAGAAAGATGTCTTCATTACATTATCTCATCATCTGTTACGACACCTAAATTGAGGTGGATAACAATTAAAATTCTATTGTGTCTCGTTACTGACAGTTGAAAGGATAAGTAAGTTAAAATAATAATGTATTATACATATAAACCTTCCGGAGTAAATTCTCTAAATGCTGGTGAAAAGCGTATCAAAATCAGTTGCGCAGTTTAGTAGAATGAATTTCAAAGCATACCCTTTTAATTTTTTGTCACTACATCTTCTTTTAACTCACACCGTTGTCTTATCACATCATTCCTCAGCCTATCATTCATAGTCAGACCACGCATGCTTCGCAAAGAACGCATTTCTATACATAAGCGTAAAAATAATCTATTATATATGTCGGAGACGGGTATGTGACTCTCGTTATTATCAGCGATATTTTAACTACTGTGGGCGTAGTGTAGGTAGTGTTGGTTAATGCGCAATAGAAAAACAGTTTGCAGTTCAGATTACATTATAATTTACTATCAAATGAATTACACTAGCTAATTTATACACACACTGGGTGCGACGGCGTTTACTAAAATCACCAATTAACCAAATGAACACAAATAACAACTAACACAATAACTGAGCACCACGAATCGAGAACAGTTCCGTGACGTCTTGATTCCAATGCGACCCGAGGCTGAATGCCCTCCTCGCCGTGGCCTTAAAACATCACGACTCTGTAGAAGCGCGCCTTTTTTGGTGTAGGTAGCTCACTCTTGATGTCGCCAGTGGCGCGCTTGCGATTCGTTTCATGTTCGTACTAATGACCGGATCCGACATATACATAAGCGTTATTATGTATAAATTATTTTTACGCTTATGTTTATAACGCTTATGTATAGAAATGCGTTCTTTGCGAAGCATGTGTGGTCTGACTATGAATGATAGGCTGAGGAATGATGTGATAAAACAACGGTGTGAGTTAAAAGAAGATGTAGTGACAAAAATTTTAAAGGGTATGCTGAGAAGGTTTGGTTATGTTGAGAAGATGAATGAAAGGCGACTAACAAAATGTATTTACAAGGCAGATGTGACTGGAAACGCCGGAAACGCAGGGGACGCCCTAGGAGGACATATACTGACCTTAATGGTGATGTTCTTCAGAAGGGATAGATGCGTAGTACTCGCAACCGGCGTGCGTGTATGACCAGATGTATGAACGCAAACGAGGCAAAAGGAGTATGTAAGGATCGTAGCAGGTGGCGTTCTGTGGTATATGCCTAGCCTTTTTCCCAACTATGTTGGGGTCGGCTTCCAGTCTAACCGGATGCAGCTGAATATCAGTATTTTACATGGAGCGACAGCCTATCTGACCTCCACAATTTAGTTACTAGGTAACACGATACCCCTTAGTAAGACTGGTTGTCAGACTTTTTGGGCTTCTAACTACCCGTAACGACTGTCAAATATCTACAAATGACAGCCGGGACCAACGGCTTAACGTGCTTTCCGAGGCACGGAGGGGTCTTGGTATGTAAAGATGGTCACCCATCCACAGACCAACCGCGGCAAGCGTAGCTTAACCTGATCGATCGACCCGGGTAGCTGTTGTTACTTAGCCACAAGCCCCTCCTCAGTTTATGTATGTATGTATAGTTTATAATAAAATGGGCCTCAAATGTTCGCATTGCAGGAAAAGGCCTCTTATCATATAAGTAGCCCAGCTTTAATAATAGGTAATAGATCCTACTTCTTGTGTCACTAGCATCATCCTGTTTTATAAAATGTCCTTTGTGACCTTGTTTTTACCATCGCAAACTTTAATATTGTGCCACTGGAAGATAAATATTTGATGAAGAGGGGTAGGTGTCTCTTTCGTTATTATCAGCCATATTTTAACTTTTGTGGGCGTACTGTGGGTTGTGTTGGTAATTGCGCAATAGAAAAATCGTTTGCAGTTCAAATCACATTATAATTTACTATCAAATTAATCACACTAGCAATTCACATACTGTAGGTATACGACACAATTATAAGAAACGTGAGACAGTTTCTAGACGTGTTCACTGCTTGACCGCCACCGATGAACTCTGTTCAGCTCCGGCCAGTCCGAGCGTTATGTTGTAGACTCTGTTGAGCACCGCTAGGCGGCGCTGGCGTCCCGATTAGTCAATTCATTAACGTTTATTAAAGTTTATCGCGGATATTTATGAAGCAAAGAGTTTTCGGACATGGTGATATTGTTTTTGTATATAGAATGAACGGGTTTCCAAACTAGGCCCTTTTCTGATTTGTCAGTGGGTCGGTGCAGGATCAGCATGCTCGGTATATCCTGTACCAAAAGTTCATTGAGCTGCTATATTTCAATGAGCGTTTCCCGATTGGCTTGGTATGCGTGGGAGTTCGGCGGGATTGTTTCGGTTTACCGCGTCTCGGTAGTAATATCCAGTGCCCACTCGGTGTTTACAGAAACACGTCACGCGTTTTAATTGAAAATTTATACTTAAAATATTTTTTTCATATACGGGTAACGCCAATAGCACTTTCGTACACATACCTTTGTAAGTAGTATAGGTAAAATACAAAAAACAAAAAAAATATGTAAGCGTGCGGAATAACAATTAATAAACAAAATAACACTTACAATAAACAAACTGAAATGAAGAGGAATTAATTAATTATCTTTCATCCATCTTCTCACAAAAACTTAAACATTCGACGACACACATTTATCCATCTCCCAGCAAACAAGTTACATTATGCATAAAACATAACGTCACGCGCGCCTCAAAGAGATGTCAGCAGAACTGACGGGGTCCGCTAGGGCCGATGCCTGCCGGGGTCGCGGGAAAGTCCGAAAGGGATACCATGGCCCCTAGCAACATACAGGCAACTGAAGGAACACGGGTGGGTTTTAGTCAGTAGGAGTCTGACATGCCCTCCCGTTCCGCTCAGAGCGGGAGAAGTTATTAAATAATGTCCCACAAAAAAAAAAAAAAACGTCCGTAAATGTAAGCAGTGCAGTATCGTTTCGGTAAACAGAGCATACTACACCGGACTGCTGCCTCACTGATAAATCAGGCAAGGCCCTAAATATTGAAATACTTGACTCTATTAGTCTCAATGCAAGAAAAAAAAAAAACTTTTTACAAAAAAAAAACTACCGACTTCCAAAAAAAACACTACAAAGTGAAAAATAACTTTAATTTCGGAAGTCGGTGTCTTGGGTTTAAAGTTATTTTTGACTTTGTAGTGTTTTTTTTGGAAGTCGGTAGTTTTTTTTTATAAAAAGTTTTTATTTTTCTCTTTTTAGTTGTGGTACCTACCTCACACACATTCGAATACCACTACCTATTATCAGTGTCAGGAACTTATCATAATATCATCTACATACTAAGTGGGAAAAAAAATACGTATTTTGTAGCTAACTCAAAAACTACCCAAGCAGAGTTAATAAAATTTATATGGGACCAATTTGGGAGCATACCCTTTCAAACAAAAAAAGAATTTTCAAAATCGGTCCACAAATGACGGAGAAATCGGTGGACATACATAAAAAAAAAAAAAAAAACAAACATACGCGTCGAACATATAACCTCCTCCTTTTTGGAAGTCGGTTAAAAAAATATGCAGATAGTCTAAGATAAAAAGTTTTTTTTGCAAACTACCACCATACCTATATATC
The DNA here is from genome assembly GCA_949152395.1 of Agrochola litura. Taxonomy (NCBI): domain Eukaryota; kingdom Metazoa; phylum Arthropoda; class Insecta; order Lepidoptera; family Noctuidae; genus Agrochola; species Agrochola litura. Next base: position 3,953,632 of record OX424506.1, read on the forward strand.
CTGCTTAGCAGACATGTTGATTTTACTCTAGTTCGTAATAAGAAAGGCACGTGAGACCTTCAAGTGGTCTCTAAGGTCGGGAACGCTTCGGTGACTGGCAATCCTTCCATTACAGGGTCATCACAGGCGGTTGGCAAAAACTAATAAAAATACCATTAAGTTAATGGATTCAGAAAATACTAAGTAATTTGAATGAATACGGCCAAAGCAATAAAATAAATGTTTCTGGTCGTGTTTTGCTTTTCTACCATTTGACCTTGGATTCATTGTGGTAGAAAATGGACTACTATGGACGCTTTTTACGTGCACGTCTCTCTACATCGTTTTCACATTTATCATTTTAACATGACTGATGTAACCTAAATTTTGTAACAATATTTTGATTTAAAAGAGTGTCCATGAAGTTTCTTGCCCGTTCTTCTCCATAGGAACCTAATCGATCTTTATCTAATTGGTTTAATTGTAACAAATGCTTTGGCTTTGAGTTTGAATGAGTTTTAAATGACAATAATATTGTTTTGGTTCGATCTTTATCGAAAAGATCGGGGGCAGCTCGTCTTGGCAACAGTCCGAGACAAACGCCCCAACAACGAAGATTGACATAACACCTTATTTATCTGTGTTATATATATATTTGTAACACATGTAAGACCCACGAGTGGCTATTGTTGAATCCGTGACAAATCGCACGTGTTATTTCATTTGTTCAGACGGCTTTCGGCCAAAAAAAACTGAGATATATTTGACACTATTCATAATAGTGACACAGAAATCCGGCGACCAAGTAAAGGCTCGTTCACACGCTGAGAGTTTCTCGGCTAGTAAAAGGCGTTAATGTCCATGCAAGTCTCGTTGGCGACATTCACAAAGTGATTATCGAAATCAGGTGTCTAACATACAAGCGACGACTGAAAACTTGCCTTCACACGTATTTATGTCTGTAATTTTGTATGGTGTACATAATAAAGAGTTTTTTATATAATTGGCCGTAGCTAATTGCTACGGTCGAATTATTTAGAAAACATTGTCGGATCTACATTTTTGCGATTTTTTTATTTATTGCTTTAAAGGTCTTAGAATACATTGTAAAAATGCCCCCGCAAAGACTTAATGCAATAAAAAAAAATTCGCAAAAATGTAGATCCGACAATGTTAATTGCTACGGTCGAATTATCTGTCTATGTGCAGTCGTCAGATTTTCTAGACTCAACTCGATGTTTTAACTACACGAATGCTTCCAATTTTCACAGGCAAGACAATTTTTGATTTTAATGTACGAGTACCGTTCGTTATTGTTGTTTATATAAGTATTTTTTTTAACCTTCTTTCAAAACCGCCTATCCGAGGCAAGAAAACACTTCTCGTGTAAGCCAGCCAGAATATTATGTAACAAAAATGTCCACGATACAAATTTTAAGTAAAGAAATAAAGGAATCTTTTTATTATTTCATATCTTTTGTTTTTAGTGGCAGTTGTGGCTGGGCAATAAATAGTGTAGCTTTTGAAGATATGTTTTAGTAAAAGTTTTGCGGTTGTTTTCTTCATTTATACTAATATTATAAAGAGGAAAGATTTGTATTTTTGTAAGTAACGAATAAACTTAAAAACTACTAAACCGATTTGAAAAATTCTTTCAGCAATGGATAGCTACATTATCAGCGAGTAAATAGGCTATATTTTATCTCCGTACTCCTACGGGAACGGGAACTACGCGGGTGAAACCACGTGACGTCCGCTAGTTTAAGATGGTTTCATTGCTCACTAGCGCAAAAAACACTGGTTTTGTCGTGTCCAATTTAGTTTTTCGTACAGCACTCTATAAGTATAAAATCTATACTTATTGACAGGCCTACACTGTATCTATTTATATTGGAATTTAGAAATAAATTGTAAAAGCCAATTATTATTTTTAAAAGAGTAACCGTGGAGTTTCTTGCCGGCTATTTTCTATAGGAAACGACCAATTGGAACCGTGCACCTAGTTTCTGACGTTTCATAAGTGCCCATGCAGGTTAATGTGAAATAAAATAGTTTGATTTTTTTTACCCGACTACGGCGAAGCTAAAAGAAGGGTTATGATTGACAGATATGTATATAAGTTCATCTGTTCCCTCATAACTTCTGAACTACTACTCATCATAATTTGGCAAATGAGGTATCGTTGGGAGCGTCTTTAAAATCCGGAGTCACATAATAATCTATTCGATTTATGCTGTAACATGTATGAGTCCGGATTTTTTATTTGTCTCTGTGTGATGTCTAAACAAGACATCACACACAGATAAATTAAAAATACCTTTTTAGATGATTTTTTTTGTCGTAGTTGGGTTTTATTTGATTTTTGTTATAGTTTGTGGTCAGATCAGTTGTGTGACCAATTTTTTTTTTTACAAATTAATGACACATTACATTTGATAAATAGACAAGTTACCACCAAGATGTTACCCTCCGTTTTGCAAGTGCTAAAAATACTCCAAAGGGGAACCCCAAAGTAAAATTAAAAAAAAAGATAAGATAATCTACATCTCTACAATGCAATCTTTAATCATCTAGCATTACACGTATAAAAGATTCTAATCTAAAAGTCCTTATTCGTACTTTAAGAGCGAGTCGGATTTCATAAGAAGATTTTATGCCTCACCAGCTAAGTTAGGGGAAGTTACAGGTATTATAGAAGAAAATATTCTAAGTAAGATATAGTTAGTAAGACCGCTTAGAATATTTCTTTTAGCAATGTGAATATGGTATTTAATAATTTAAGCAACTTTATTCGCCTTCATTTTCCGAAGTGTAAATACATAAATACATCCAGTTTGACTTTATTCATTAAACAATTCACATTGTGTTGGAAAATAACATAATATTGTTTACTTATTTATTTAATAGTTTATGTACATGTACACACTTAAAAAACAGACAAGAAGAAAGGAACAGAAAAATACGTACAAAGGCAATGCTTATTTTCTAAAGAAATCTCTGCCAGCATTAGATCTGCGATAGGAAAGTGGATAAAAAAATGTAGACAACGTGTTTAAGAATAGGTAGAAGAGAAAACAGAATTCATTAAAAAAAATGTTTACTAATTCAAATATAAACATAACATATCGGAAAATACTATATTGTTATTATTATTGCATTTAGAAAAAGTTAAATGAAAAGGTCAACATAACGATCACGTACGTTAACAAATTCAAACTCTTGGTTTCTAACGAGAGTCACTTGATGGAAAAATCCAATAACATTTCTCGATCATCATCATCATCATTTCAACCGAAATACGTCCACTGCTGGACATAAGGCTCCCCCAAGCACCCCCACTTCGACCGGTTCTGTGCTTCTCGCATCCAGCAGAATACATTTCCCAGATACGAAGATCGAAACCCGGGACCCTGCACTCAGCAATCGCGCTAGTGAACATGAGGTAGTCAGTTTAATCTTAACCTATATGATAAATGCGAAAGTAAGTTTTTTGTTTGTTTGTTACGCTTTTACGCTAAAACGGCTAAACAGATTTTGATGAAATTTGGCACATGGGTAGATGACTTTTTATCCAAATAGTACGTTTCCGTGGAATAATGTTCGACCTCCACGCAGACGAAGCCGCGGGTAAAAGCTAGTAAGGTAATAAATTGTATTAATCTATTTGTTGTCTGCTAAATAAATATGTTAATATTTTCAATGTCAAGCAATAAATCTCGTAATACAAGTAGATTAGAAGACATTTCGTCTAAATCAAAAGCTGATAAGACGTCGCGTCGGTCATAGCAAATTAATTTCAATATAATCCAGCGCAGCATTAATTTGAATTTTACTGTGATGAATTATATTGAAAAGACTATGTATTCTGAGAACTAAGTAAATAGGTACATTTAGTCTAAAGATTACATTCACATGAAGTGTTGTTTATTTATTTGCTCACATTAATTTTTTTGTTGTAAAAAGTTTGTGCTCGCGAGGTCTACTGTTCGCAGAATTATTAGTATTATAAAGAGTTAAAATTTGTTTGTTTGTTTGTTAGTAAATCTGTATGTAGGACGTAATCTCCGGAACTACAAGTCGGATTTTAACAATTATTTTTGTATTGGATAGCCTAATTCTTGTGGAAGGTTTTAGACTCGCAGACGAAGTCGCGGGCAGAAGCTAGTTCACAATATGTCATCAAGTACTTCACTAAATCTACTTTACATGGGATTTCAAACATCTCGTTGCCTCGTTGGTCTAGTAGTCGCAAGCGCTACTGCTAAGCATGAGGTCCTGAGTTCGATTCCCGGGTCGGGCAAAGTGTTATTGGGTTTTTCTGTCTGAAATTTCTCAGTAGCAGCTTGGAGTCTGGATTTGTGCCCGGTTGATGGCAATAGGCTCGCCCCTTATTACATGGGACTTAAACATAACTGGCGAAATGTGGGTGTACCTGCTACAGGGACACCTCTGCCCAACCCTTCGGGGAAACAAGGCGTTATGTTATGTTATGTTCAAACACAAAAATTACATGTAGAAACAGATTGAATATAAGTTAAGTCAAAATAATTAATGGTTAATTAAATTGACAACCAACAAAAAATTCCGTGCATTCAAATCACGAATCATTACTTGGCTATAATACGGAAAATTGACGTAGTGTGTCAATTTGATAAACAAATAATTTATCTGAAGGTATAAAACATACCCACAATTAAAACCCCAACTTTACAAACCCGCGGCAAATTAACAAGTGAAAGAATTTTCCTCACACAAGTGGTACAAGAAGCTCGCTCAGTAACCCTTTGTGTGAGAGCAACGACATGACAGTGACAAGTAGACTCGACTTGATACCACACTACAGCGTTTTGCTTGTCTCCTGGGCTGTTTGTGTAATAAAGGGTTGGTTGTGTTTATATTTTGGTCAGATTATGAAGTAATGTCGTGTTTTAGGGTTTTGTGGACTAGAGTTATGTGGAAAGTTACAGTTTGGTCTTGTGACGACAAGGGTGAGATCTTGGGTTCGGTCTCAAGCTGATTTATTTATTTTTACAAAGCTTTTGATTTTGTTGTTTAGTATTAAAACATTTGGTATAGCTTCGAGGAGGCTTGACGTTAAAAATTGTTCTATTATGTTAAGCAAAATACGATTGTTACGGACGACGTAGCTACATAACAACAAATCAATGTAAATAAGTAAGATAAACGTAGTTATAAGTATGATTAAACTAATAAATGATTATTTTGTACTAGGGACGTTACAAACTGTTTATATTAGGGCTACATTATTTTAGTTATAAGATCACGATTGTAAGAGAGGCTCGGAGCACGACCCAAACAAGAACGGACAAGTTTAAACTTGTCCGCCATACATGCGCAAAAGACAAGCTACGCCGCGCTCTGATTGGCCGACTACGGCAAACGCTCTCCGCGCCTCCCACTCCGCCCGCACTATGCGGCAATTGTATAAAAATGGGCCGGCTTGCCGCGAGAAATCACTCATCACTCGACCGTCAAGCAGCAAGCCACCCTGGGAAATAAATCAAGAATACAAAGAAGCCTGAAGAGTTTTATTCAAATATACAGTCCACCTCGTCAGTTGGTCCTGCGAACCGAATTTATAGAAGATTAGAACATCGCCGATTGAAGATATAATCAAGAATAAATTCAAGATCAAGTATGAAGACCAGAAGCGTTACGAATAAAGAAAATGAAGCGGAATCGGGCTACGACAGTCGACACCCCCGCACGTTCGAGGATCCGCCTAGGTCACCGTCGACCATCGCGTCCGCGCCCCCACGCACCCCGTTCGGTGCGCCCGCGGCCGGGACCGATCCCGCCGCACCCGCGTTCGCGACCGCACCCCCTGTCACCGTCGCGGCAGGGCGAGTTGCGCCGACGACAAGCCATGACGCATCCACCGCGCCGGACGCCCGCCACGTACCAGCAAGCAGAGCCGCTGCGACCACGCGCAACTACGGGGAACTGCTCGCCACACCGACCGCGTCCCGTTACCCTACAACGCTCCTCGCACCACGAACCCAGGACTCGGCAAGAACTATGACAGCTGCGTACGATATTTCTGTGAGGGATACAGCAAGTACAATACGTTCCAGAAGATCGTACAGTAGTGACGTAACAAGAGTGAAGAAGGCAGAATACGAAGCACAGAAGAGGATCGCTGCAATAAGAAACGAGCAACTGGAACTTGAAAAGGCGCTCGTCAACAAGCGACTCGAGTATGAAGTTTCAACAATTGAGGCAGAGGCAGACGCCCGCGAAGAGGGCTCCGTACACATGAGTGAAGACAGAGTGGACGAGTGGCTTCAAAGTATAGACCGAAGTCACCCTCCAGACGCGGATCAGCTGCAGACAGAGCAGCCACCGCGCCCCGCTGCCACACACGCCGCCCCGAGGACCGCCGCCTACGTCGAACCTGCCACGAACATTGACGCCGCCGCGCCCGCCAGACATAACCAAAGAAGACAACGATCGGTTTCACGCTCACCTACCAGAGGAGAACGTCGAGTTGGAAGAGGAATCGAACAGCTGGCAGACACGTTGGAAAAAATGATACACATTCGCCCGCCGCCACGACAAATGACCGAACTACCTACTTTCACGGGAGCAGCCGTGGAATGGTTACCATTTAAGGCAGCGTACAACGATTCATCGAGTTTATGCAGATTCACCGCGATTGAAAACTTAGCAAGACTACGCAACTGCATCAAAGGTGAAGCAAGGGAAGCAGTGTCAGCACTCCTGTACTCCGCATCCGACCCGCAAGTAATCATGAAGACACTGGAACAATACTACGGGAGGCCGGAGATACTCATGGACCGAGTGATGGAAGACTTGAAGAAGCTACCCCGGCTCACAGGCGCAGCCAGTGAATTAAATTCGTTCGCAGTGAAGCTTCAAAACATCGTGTGTGTGATATCCAAGATGGACAACCGCGGCTACATATGGAACCCGATGCTGACTCGCGACGTCGTAGAGAAGCTGAGCCCGCACATAAAATCCAGATGGTGCGACTACGCTTCTGAAACAGTGGATTCGTCGCGTGAACCGGAAGTAATACTGCTGTCCAGATTCCTGATGCGGGAGGCCGACCGAGCCATGAAATATGCCTTCACGAATACAACACACGCCCCCGCCTCGAAGAAAGAAACAAAGAATGCGCCACAATTTGTCATCAAAAGGAAATCGGGCCGAGAAGCAGTCTTCGCGACAACAGAAGAAGAAAGAAAATCAGAGTGTTTATGTTGCGGCAGTGACCACGAAGTACCCAAATGTGCGAAGTTCCTGAAAATGAGCATCGACGAAAGATGGGATTGGGTACGTACGGCCAAATTATGCTTTAAGTGTGTGTCAAGACGTCATCGACGCGAACATTGCCGAGCGAAGCGATGTGGCAAAGGAACCTGCAGCCGCCCACATCACGCGTTGCTTCACAAGGATCGAGAGGAGAAGGAAGCGCCACCGAGTGAGAAGCCGAACAAGGGGAACGACGTCGAAAAGCCTCACTCACAGGAAGCAGTAATGACCGTCTCCGCATCAAGCAACCCACTGCAGCGCGTACTGTTAAAGATGTGTCCAGTGGTATTAAAAGGACCGGGTGGACAAATACACACGTTCGCCCTACTGGACGAAGGCTCAACAATATCACTCGTCGACGAAGAATTAACACGCCACCTGCAAGTCAACGGTCCGGCCTCCACTTTACGCATCCAAAGCGTGACGTCACAACAACGTGAAGAATGCAGCCAAGAAGTCAAGCTACAGATACGTGACCAGAGCGGGAAATTTCAAGAGCTACGCGCACGAACAATGAAAAACCTGCAACTTCACAGTCAGTCGGTGGACAGATCCACGCTCGCCAAATACCCACACCTCCGGGACATACAAGCAAGCGTGATAAGCGGAGAAGCCAAACCGATGCTGTTAATAGGCGCTGACAACTGGCACCTGATAGTCACACGCGAACTACGTATGGGCAAGAAAAGTGAACCCGCAGCTTCCTACACTCAATTAGGATGGGTGATCCACGGGACCGCACCGCGCGCCACGCTGAAGGAACAAGAAGGCCAAGTTGTGCTACATCTCTACGACGTGTCCGCGGCAAGACGGACAGATGATGTACGTCGTGTAGAAGAACTGATGAAGGCACACTTTAAAATAGACGCCCTAGGAGTTTCTCTGGCTAGGAAGATCGAACCAGAAGATCAAAAGGCGATTGACGCGGTCCAGAGCACCATGAAGAAAGTCGACGACCACTTTGAAGTCGGATTACCATGGCGTGATGAAGATGCGTCAATGCCCAACAACTACAACTGTGCCTTACGAAGATTGAAAACAATAGAAAAGAAGATGGATTCATCACCACACTTCGCAGCACAGTACAGCACCTTGGTCAAAAACCTACTTGACAAAGGGTACGCACAGGAGTGCGATGGAACAGAAGACGGAAACAAGAAGGTGTGGTACCTGCCGCACTTCCCGGTCGTGAACCCAAACAAGCCGGGTAAGGTACGCATGGTGTTTGACGCCGCACACCGACATAGTGGAGTATGCCTGAACGACTACCTACTGGAAGGACCGGACCTATTGAAGCCACTGCCAGGAATACTGTTCCGGTTCCGAGAACGACCAGTAGCCGTCACTGCAGATATAAAAGAGATGTTTCTCCAAGTAAAGATAAGAAACCAAGATCAAGCTGCACAGATGTTTCTCTGGCGAGGCGAGGAACGCAATAAGCCACCGAAGAAATACAAAATGACGTCAATGATCTTCGGGGCGTCGTGTTCACCATTCATCGCGCACTCAGTACGAGACACTAATGCGAGACTATACATGCAAAAGTACCCCGACGCTGTGCAAGCAATCACGTCAAACCACTACATGGACGACTACGTAGACAGCGTGGCAACTGAAGAAGAGGCCATCAAGACGGCACGTGAAGTCATAAAGATTCACCAGAACGCGCACTTTAATTTAAGGGGATGGTGCTCCAACAAACCCAATGTGGTAAAGAGCGTGACGCCGGAGAAACACGCAGCCGACACAGAAGTAAGATTCGGACACAGAGAAGAGAATACAGACAAAACACTGGGACTACTCTGGCAAACAGGCTCAGACGAGCTAGGCTTCAACACCGGACTAAGTCGGCTGTCACCCGAAGTAAAGACGAGAGACAGACCACCGACAAAACGGGAAGCGCTGGGAGCAGTAATGGCAGTCTACGACCCACTAGGCCTCATCAGTCACTTCACAGTTACCGGCAAAATCATACTCCAGAACCTGTGGAGACACAGCATAGGATGGGACGAGGCACTCCCGGAGCAAGACGCACAGCACTTCGAAGAATGGATACACAGCCTGAACGAAGTAACAAAGCTCCGCATCCCAAGGTGCTACGACAAAGGCCCGAATGACGTCATGGACTTACACATTTTCTGTGATGCCAGCGAACAGGCGTACTCAGCAGCTGCCTACTGGAGGATCCAAAAGCCAGACGGAAAAGTGGACGTAAGGCTGGTCGCAGCAAAGGCACGAGTAGCCCCACTGAAACCAGTAACCATCCCGCGACTAGAACTACAGGCAGCGGTAATCGGTACGCGACTAGCAGAAACGATAAAAAAGGAACACCGCGACAAGCCAAGAGGTGTGACTTACTGGACCGATTCACAAACCGTTCTGCGATGGATTGAAAAAGACGCCGTAAAGTACACACCATTCGTGGCCCATCGTCTGGGTGAAATTGCGGAGCTGACTGACGCTGGCCAGTGGAGATGGGTGCCTACCGACCATAACGTTGCGGATGACGCTACGCGCCCTAACTACACCATGCACATGAGACCCGAAGATAGATGGTTTGCAGGCCCCGCATTCCTGTATGACGACGAGGAGTCCTGGCCGAAAGAAAAGACCAGAGGTGACACGACTAAAGATGAAGTAGCATACGTGATGACGGAAGAGAAAAAGGAACGAGAACGCCCTTCTCACCTGCCTGACATAAGAAGATTCTCTTCGTATGAAAAACTACTACGAGCAACAGCTGTGCCCTTCCTTTTCAAGCAAAAATGTAAGGACAGAACCAACCAGATGACCGTCGACCTAATAGAAAGGGCTGAGAAAGTATGGCTGAAACAAGCACAGATGGATGACTACGCCGAAGAAATACAACTACTCCAGAAAGGGAAACCGGTACCCAGATCCAGCAGTTTGTATAAGCTGGACCCCTACCTTGAAGAAAACGTCCTCAAAGTAAGAGGAAGAATTGGCCACGCGGCAGTCATGGAAACCACGAAAACACCGGTGATTCTACATGGCAAGCACCCTTTCACGCGGCTGTTAGTAGCAGATGCGCATCGCCGAGCCGGTCACGCTAACAACGAACGCGTAATCAACGATTTAAGACAGCGATACTGGGTGGTCAACCTCCGCCCTACGGTACGGGCCATTGCACGCCGATGTCAGCTATGCCGCATTAGAAAAGCCGCACCAGTGAAACCAACCACAGGAGACTTGCCAATGGAAAGGACCATGACCACACAGCGACCCTTCACCTACTGCGGGACCGACTATTTCGGCCCAATGACGGTAGTCATAGGAAGAAGACATGAAAAACGATGGGGAGCACTGTTCACCTGCCTGACTACGAGGGCGGTGCACCTAGAATTGGCATCAAGTTTGTCTACTGATTCGGCACTGATGGCAGTAAGGAGAATGGCAGCGCGTCGAGGCTGGCCCCAAGTCATGTACTCAGACAACGGTACAAACTTCAGAGGGGCAGACGCTGAACTACGAGCGGCCTACAAGGAGTGGACGAAAGACTTCGTTCAATTCGGACTGGAGCACCGAATGAAGTGGAAGTTCATCCCACCTGGGGCCCCACTTATGGGGGGAGCTTGGGAACGCCTTGTACGCTCTGTGAAAGCAGCGCTGGGAGCGACACTACATCAAAAGGCACTAAAGGAAGAAGTGCTGTCGACGCTGTTGACAGAGGCCGAGCACTCTATAAACTCTCGGCCTCTGACCCATGTCTCTGTCGATCCCAAGGATCCGGAGGCGCTCACCCCTAATCATTTCCTCATTGGAACCTCCTCAGGCCTTCCCCGCACCGGGCCTTGCGAAGAGGCCAGCCGCAAGCACTGGAAAGTCGCCCAAGCGCTCGCCGACCACTTCTGGCGGCGCTGGGTAAACGAGTACCTACCTACGCTGGTGCCTCGAGGAGCATCAGACGACCAACGACGGCCCCTCCAAGTCGGCAGTCTGGTCATCATCGTCGACCCTTCCCTCCCAAGAGGGACATGGCCCCGAGGCATCGTGGAAGCAGTCTACAGCGGTCCCGACGGCAAGGTGCGATCAGCTGACGTCAGGACCACAGCGGGCAACCTACGGCGTCCAGTCACGAAGCTCGCCGTCCTCTGCGTAGAAGATAAGGCTACGGTAGCCCTGCGCCGGGGGGAGAATGTTACGGACGACGTAGCTACATAACAACAAATCAATGTAAATAAGTAAGATAAACGTAGTTATAAGTATGATTAAACTAATAAATGATTATTTTGTACTAGGGACGTTACAAACTGTTTATATTAGGGCTACATTATTTTAGTTATAAGATCACGATTGTAAGAGAGGCTCGGAGCACGACCCAAACAAGAACGGACAAGTTTAAACTTGTCCGCCATACATGCGCAAAAGACAAGCTACGCCGCGCTCTGATTGGCCGACTACGGCAAACGCTCTCCGCGCCTCCCACTCCGCCCGCACTATGCGGCAATTGTATAAAAATGGGCCGGCTTGCCGCGAGAAATCACTCATCACTCGACCGTCAAGCAGCAAGCCACCCTGGGAAATAAATCAAGAATACAAAGAAGCCTGAAGAGTTTTATTCAAATATACAGTCCACCTCGTCAACGATATTATTTTGATAAAAAAATCTGACGTTTTACTGTAATTAATTGACCCACAAATGATTTATTAGTTATTAGTATATGTGTATCGTGATTGAAAGAAATGGGTAATACTTCAATGATTCACAAAAAAAAAAAAACATTTTTATAACGGTCGCAGTAGCTAAGCTAGGATATCCTGACTACACAGGTTAGGTAAAGTTGGAACTGTAACCAACTACGCGCGACCTGAATTGATCGCAGTAACTAAGCTAGGACACCCCGACCAAGTTGGTCACAGTTACTTGGCTGTTATTTATAGGATCCCAAAATAGAATCATAAATTTTTACTTAATTTAATGCATTGTCCTATTTAATTATTTTTTTATTTTTGCTGTGTGCTTTTGACATTAATTGATTTCATCTGACATTTATCTGTTACTCATATTTTTTACGTAATTTAATTAACTTTATTTATTTAGGTATATAGTAATCGCTCAACTATTTATCACTTATTTAATTGCTCAAATAGTGACACTTATAAAATTTACAAAATTGTATTTAATATGGGCCAAGGACCTGAAGTAAATGATTTATTATTTTTTTTGCATATATTTTTAGTTCACAAAAAGAGGCACAATCATTATATTAGAGTGTTCAATAACATTTTTAGGAAAGCAAAATGGGAATTATTTCAGATTCAATTAAATACATGCCAAAAGAAATTCCTACAGTGCATCAACCAGTTCCAAAGTAGCTTCACCATTCATTAAGTGAATGGTTAAAACACACGAACAACACATCAAAGAGGTATGTTGCAAGCACATGCACTTTACATCAACACTGCTTAGAGTTTGCTTAGTCTGTCAAACAGCCATGCCTGGCTTTACATCATTTACTTACGCGTTGTTTGACTTTAAAAGGACTTAATATAGCGTCCACTTTTGACTGTGGAAATGGGCCTGTAAATATGAACTATACTCTAATTTTTAATTTTCTTGATTAAAGTAACATTTGGTGTCGACATAAAAATAACCTAGTAAATAATCCAGTTACCGAGTGACTCTCACCAAGGACCACTGAATCTTTCTCTGCAGGAGGACCTTCACTGTTGTCGTGTTGTCTCTGTAATATTAATTAACCGTCTTCCATAAAGGAAGAGGTAATTGGTTTTTATTTATATCCACTGATTTCTCTGTCAATTGTGAACCGATTTTGAAAATTATTTTTTTGTTTGAAAGAGTAGTATGCTCTCGAGGTGGTTCCATATAAATTTTACTAAATTTGTTTGGATAGTTTTTGAGTTAGCTTCAATAATACGTATTTTTTCCCACTTAGTATGTGGATGATATATTAAAAAGTTAGAAACAAAAACTTTTTTTTTTAAACAACTGACTTCCAAAAAAAACACTACAAAGTGAAAAATAACTTTAATTTCGGAAGTCGGTGTCTTTGGTTTTGAAATTTAGTTTTTTGCCTCCGACTTTTGAAATTAAAGTTATTTTTCACTTTGTAGTGTTTTTTGTGCTTAGCAGCTTGCGACCATTAGACCAACAATGAAGTTATTTATTTCAATTAAACCATTTATAGGCACTTATGGATGGTCAAGATATACTAGTCAAATAGCCTAGTGAGCTATTGGGCTATAAATTTGAAGGCAGTCGTATTTGACAGATCAAATGGTACCGTTATGTAGTCTAGTGTTTGCCTTGGGGATCTAATTACGGATTAACAGATACAATACCCAAGATATCGCTGTTGTTCTAGACAGGGCTGTAATAACAATATGTCACTATATAGGTAAGACTGTTGTCGATACGTAAATATCCAGTACTGTACAGTTCGTGTTACCCAGTTACTGGGTTGTGGAGGTCAAATAGGTAGTCGTTCCATGTAAAAAAATAAAGGCTAGGCAGATTGATTGATACGTAAATATTGATTGAATACTCTAAATAGAAGGTCTTATTAGCATCATCTATACTATTATTATACAAGTTTTAATAATGTAGAAAATTTAGTCCGCGCAATCCACGAAGACGCGCCCCACTCCGCTCCGCGCTGTACTAGAGTTCAGCTTACAGTACAGTAACCGCGGAGTGGGGCGCGTCGTCGTGGATTGCATGGACTATAATTACATAATACATTATACATACAAATAAATAATTGACGTATCTATTTGTAATGTAAAAATAATAGCTTTTTACTAAATGCATATGAAAGTATACGGTAGGATATAACAAAAAAATTAAAAATAAACAATAGGCTCGCCCCCTATTAGATGGGACTTAAACATAACTGGTGAAATGTGGGTTTACTTGCTACAGGGACACCTCTGCCCAACCCTTCGGGGAAACAAGACGTGATGTTATGTTTAAGTAGGGTCCACGCGGGCTAAGCCGCGGACAGCAGCTAGTTAATTATTCATAAATAAAACAATAAAAAGCTCCAGAAGAAATAGTGCCATGTGTGTGTGAATGGTTTAAAAGGTCACAAAATTTGTTTATTATTGCACCTTTCAGCCACGTTACAACTATTATTCTAACTCTACACAAACTGTCCACCAACGCTATCAAAGAAAATCAACTGTATATTACGGCCACTCTTTACTTACCCCCGGACTTGTAAACATGGACCTACGTCAAGCCACAAAATAGATGGATACAGAAGGCCAACTCCGTACAACGAGCTAAAACAGGCACACGCACACAAAGACGCGTACGTATAGTAATTTCAAATGAATACCAGTCGTGAGTGCGAAGCAAAAGGAATATTTAAGGATCGTAACAAGTGGCGTTCTGTAGTTTCTGGCGTAAGTTTATGTATGTTTATTAAGAAAAAGGTATTTTTCAAAGTTGCAATCGTTATTTCACGAGAAAATCACTTTGGAAAATTGCGTAGCATAATCAGCCTATAATGTTCCGACTACTGAGACACAGGTCTCTTCTCGGTTAGAGGGTGTGGACCGTAATCCACCACGCGGATCCAGTGCGGGTTGATAAATGTCACAAGACTACGAATTTTTGGTTTTAGGACATGCTGGTTTCCTCACGATGTTTTATTTCACCGTTTTTATGAGTAGTAGTGATGAAATTATTTACACAAAGTAAAGCACTTGTCTGGATTCGAACATACGATGTACAACTCATAAGTCACGGTCGTTATCACTGGGTGACCACTGCTCCAGATTTTGTGTAAGTATAAGGTATTTATACTCGTGACTGTACCTGATGCGTGTCTATGTGTGCGTGCGTTTTTGCTCAGTATATGGAGTTGATCTTCTGTACCTATCTATACTGTGGTCAAGGCTTACTGCTAAATATTTGTTCACTGCCGACTTGTTTTCGTACTAATACCTGTACGATGTAGAATTAGTAACGGCTGTTTGGTCAATGGGTGTAACAAGGATGTACATGTGTGTGTGAGTCGATCCCTTGTAGGGTGAGTTATGAATTATGTATTTGGAAGAAAGCTTCATAGTACTTATGTCACATGCAAACAGTAGGTTTTTCATTGCATAAATTATTCAATTTGTTGTGATAAGGGGATTAATTAGTTAGCAAGGTTAATTGGTTATTTCTGCACAGAAAAACGAGCCTTTTGTGTGTCTATTTCAGACCGATGTCCACTCAACTTTCATAGAACTCAACCTACACCTGTCTGGATAAAAGGCAGCTCCAAATAGAAAACTTAAAAAATAAAATGAATCCTTAAGGTCACCTCTAAACAGCTCCTTTTTTAGACAGCCTGTCAACGTAAGCCTACCCTTGTTACTTGTTGTTATAGTTTTCATGATTGTGCTTTTCGTGTTTTCATAAAATAGAACAATAACTGTCCCACGAAGTTATGGTAAAAAAGAAAGAAAAATATTTTATTTGGGACACCCACAATCAAAAAGGTAAATTAAAAAAAAGAAGAAAACAAAAAAAAATAACTTAAGTTTTTTTTTTATATCTAACTAACTTATGGACCATTGTTGTCTGAGCAAATAATAAAAATTCAAAATATTATATTTCACATAAACCTACATGGGCACTTATGAAACGTCGGAAGCTAGGTGCATAGTTCCAATTGGTCGTTCCCTATGGAGAAGAATCGGCAAGAAACTAAAAACTATAAACTAATAACTATGGTTACTCTATTAACTGATAAAAAAAAAAGTTTGCACTCGGGGACTGCCGCGGTAAAGCTATTGCATAACATTTGGAACCTCCATACTTCCTATTTGTCAACTAGCACTTGGGATGATGACGTGATGACATAAAACAAAAATTACGTTCCCATGACAACATCACGTTGTCATGGGAACTACATAATTTTTGTTTTATGTCATCATCCGTCATTACATGGTAGGCGGAGTGGGGGGTGTTAGGTTTTATTTTCGTTACGAATTTCTTGATTCGGTCGCCGCGCTCAAAGCCCGCGATAAAAGCTATGCAATAGCTTAAAAGGTAAATTTAAAACGAAAAATAATTAAAGAAAACACAAAATCTAAAGTTTTTTTATATCTAACTAACTTATGGACCATTGTTGTCTGAGCAAATAATTTAAATTCAAAATATTATATTTCACATAAACCTACATGGGCACTTATGAAACGTCAGAAGCTAGGTGCATGGTTCCAATTGGTCGTTCCCTATGGAAAAGAACCGGCAAGAAACTCCACGGTTACTCTTTTAACCGATAAAAAAAAAAGTATAATCAAAGAAAATTGGCAAAATATTAGATAGTGTATTCTCTAGCGTGTCAGGGTAAATACGCTCTAATAGTAATCTACCATGTAGTAAGGGGTTGAGCAAACAGGCCGACGGGCCCGGCAACATACCTGACGGCAAGTTCCTGCCACCGCCTAAATAGATATCTACCTACTTATGTCCCAAGTTGTGCCCGAACAGGGTGTGCCGAATTGCCAACCTTAGAGACAAGGTTGAATATCTTAAATGTATGTGTATGTAGGTACGTTAGCAATGTTTGAAGACGGAAATACGTAAAACTGTATCATGGTTCTATGTAAATATGTTTTTTTTCTACCAATTGTCCGTAGATATATTCAAATCACAATTGTCATTCTTTGACAGTTGCATAAAATGGTTATAACACGACAAGTTGACGTAGGTTGTCAGTTTGCTAAATAATTAATTTATCTGACAGTACTTAACTAGACGATCCTTTTCACAAAGATCTCTGAGGACTATTAGTTGATTTTATTTGTTTTGGCTGTTGTGTAAGTAAATATCCTATTAGGAAAATAATACTCAATAAAATAACTCGCTGTTTGAGCAAAATTAATAAGCACCTGTACCCTAATTGCGTAATACAACACAATCACAATCTGTTTCGATTTGAAACAGATTGCTATTCCATTGCTTCATAAGTTGGAAAAAAACATTTGCTCAACAACGTAAATAACGCAATGAATGTTGTTGAACTGTCAAAATGAAACAAATTAGGCATAACTGTTTACGAAAATAAGTTACGCAATTAGGGTACTGCTCGGGTGAAAATTCCCACAAACACATTCTCATTCCCATTTACACATTCTCGAGGCTGTGAAAATAGAGAAAACGAATTTTCCCAGATATGAAACCTAGCTAGATCGATTTTTCGCCCCCGTAAACCCCTAGATTGCAACTTTCATAGAAATCGTCAAAGCCGTTTTCGAGAACGTGATTATAAATAATATATATATTTATATATCTATACAGATATTGCTCATTTAATAGTTATAGGATGTTGCTTAATTCTGCAAAAAGTCGTCGCAATAATACCTTTCAATAAAAATCAATCCAGCTAGGAATAAGTCGAATCCTTCTTATGTTAATCCTAGAAAAGGCCTCAGTCCAATAAAACTGGCACGCGCCCCGGATATCTAGATATGTATTCATAATATGTATATCCACGAAAATATTTTTCATAATACCTTTGGGTAACCAATGTCAACAGCATTAGGATATACACGTATATTTAGTCCAACATTTGGCACCAACATTCGCTTTTAAGTACATGGCTTAATACTTCTATATCTATAAATATTATTTAATTAAAATCGCTATACTTGTCTGTATGTGTGCCCGCGTTGTTCTTATAAACTACACAACGGATTTTGATGCGTTTTTACCACCATTTGCCATTTCATCAGCAGTGGAGTAATCGTCGGACTGCCAAGTCATAGGTCTCGAGTTCAAACCCAAGGCATGAATCTCTGACTTAGGTCTCGAATTCGAACCCAAGGCCTCTGACTTTTCGGATTCATGTGCGTATTGTATAGGTATCACTTGCTTCAAAAACGGTGAAGGAGGACATCATGAGGAAATCGGATGCCTGATAAATGTTTCTCGACGGCATATGAAGCCAAGTCAAAGGACCATGGGCGGCATAAAAAATCTGACACCAGGTTAGTTACTCACCACACGAAAAACAAGAACCACCATTTAAAGAATTAATTCCTCAAGGTTTTTATGTACAATACATTTTTATTAAACTTCAATATAATAAAGATATCTCGATGTTTTATCAAGTCGTAAAAACCGTGCAAAACGTCCCAGGTCGCTAATAATAAAGTAAAAGTTACGATCATAAACAGCATGACTTTATTGATATATTAATTTCTTTATGAAGTTATAAAAAGTATTATGTCAAGTAACAGATACAGGTCGCAGATAGTTCGGGTTTTATGTTAAAACAATAAAACTATGTAAAGTAGGTATGTTGTAACAAGAGCATCAAATAATTTCATCTCGTGGGTCTTAAAAAGGATCCGACAATATAGTTATATGGATCGTTTGTAAAAATAAAAGCTTATTAGAGCTTTTAATGTACTGTCAGTGCTTCATTTCTAGTAAAAAATGAATATCAAAACAATATGGTTCGGGGCGAAGATAAAGGTTTCGTAAAGTGTATAACAAAGAATCCTTTTCTTTACCTATCTCGAGACCAAGCGGTCCCGATTTTTTGGAAGGTGTACGAGAGGCCAACACCAACTCGCAGAGGCCCCTTAGACAATTTTAAATGGAATGAGGTACCAACCGACTGCACTGTTCAAGTACACCCAAGGACACCCCGGTTGGTACAGGACTATTGCAGAATATGGAAACAACACATATATTGGACTCGGGGTTTGGCTGGCTATAATATTATGTATTATTATAGTCACCGCCCCAAACAGACTTTGCCGTATGCTAAGTTGATAATTTTTGTTTAATGTTAAGTAGATAACTTAAAATCATAACATCACGTTGCCAGGTAAGGGCGCGCTAGGCATAACTACAGTACACAGTTGATAGTTAGAAGAAAATACAAAAAGTTCAGCGAGGAGCACGCGGGCATGAACGGTTTGCTATTGCTTGTAACAATAATTCAATAATTTAATTATTTTTTCTTGCATAAAATTAATAGCTTCTTATAAGAAATTATGTAACCTGGAAGTCGACATTTTGCACTACACTTTGTTTGCGTATTCAAAGTGCAAACGTAATTGAAGACTTCATTTCAAAAACCACCTTTGTCAAAAATTACATGAAATGAGTTAATTACGCCACCTAAGTTAAATATGAAGTTGTGAAGAAGTTTTTTTACTCTACTGCAAAACTGACTAAGGTGGTTTTTAAAATAATGTCTTGAATTAAGAAGCCAATTAAATAAATTCTACAGATCTAATGCAATAAGCTCTTAAGTCACACTTAATTACTTACCCCCGATTATTTATTTAGAATTAATTACTTTATATGAAAAGAAGTTCAAGAGACTACTAGGGACTAGGGGTTACAATATTTTATTTATTTATTGAAACATCAAATTAATTGAATCTGTGAATAATTTCAATTATTTTAATCACAAAAGCAAAAATATAATATACGTCAATGTATGTCTTATAGAGTTGAATTAATTAAATTATATAATTTATTTCAGCTTTGAAGCTAACTTTTCAGCGTTTTGCCTTTATGTTTATTTATAGTCATGGCATGTAATTAAATTTAAAAAGCTTTTTTTTTTTTCTATCCATTAAAAAAAACATCTTCAAACATACTTACCACGTTCATTATTCTTTTGACAAAAACATCTACAATTGTCTCTCCCCAAAACCCCAATTCAGTATATTTTTACGTCTTATCCAGAATCATAAATGAGAAAATATTGTCTCACTAAAAACAAACATGTCCTAGTGCTAGATCGTAATCACAAATCAGCAGGCCTCGTAATTTAGAAGCCTAGGCCAGCCTAATATTTGGCTTGCTTACCGACACAATTTTTGCCTCCCTCTTTTATTATTATGGGCTCAGGTCAAAATATATTGTATTCTACGCACATTTTGCTTAGCCATCGCAATATAAAAAGTGGTCAAGTGCGTGTTGGACATTTGTTTAGGGTTTTGTGGTTACAAATAAACAGAATGACGTGACTTGAAAATTTGTAACCAAAGTTTAGTTAATAATATAATGTAGGTAATTTAAATAGTTTTATTTACTATCAAATAAATAGGATTTATTTTACAATATACATCTAACACTAAAATATATAAATTATGTACAAGTAAACAAAGGAAAAAAAATAGGAACAAATCATTGGGCACCAAAAAATTCATCCGTATCGATGTCAGTGGAAAAGGTGCCCAAAAGGCTGGCAGCACTGCCACGTTGTATGGCAATGCAAATGCCTTGACCTAAAAATTGGTCAACCCTCTGGTCACGGAATATTTGATGAGCACTCGGACCCCACGGCCCTGGTGTTTCAACCATCCTTATAATAAACACTGTACTATTGTAGTATTCACACAATTCACAAAGTACGTAGCTTAAACAGCCGTAATGTTAATGTTATTGTATACATTTTTGCCGGTGTCGGCGTCTGCGTCTCTTTACTTGTCCCAACGATGCCTAGACTACCACAGATACTAAAGGCATAGACAAGTAACTGTTGTTACGTCGGGTGCAGACACGCGGACTACTTATATTTTATTTTTAAAAGTATTTCACTTATCTATTTTTATTTTATTTTATTTTATGTTTATTTCTGTATCTATCTATCCGTGACATCACTGTGGGCCCTATCAGAATACCAGCGCTGCGACATTTATTTTTTAAATGTCGCAGCATATGCTGAGATAGGAGCCTTTTGGCCTCGTACAGGACTTTCTGTTTTTGGTTTTTTACCTTGTTTTTTATTTTTTCTTTTATTTTTTATTAATGTTTTAAGGTGAAGGTGTTTAGTTTAATTTTTTATTCCTTGTGCGAGTCTCAATAAATACTTTTTCTTTCTTTCTTTCTTTTCTTAACCCCAAACGGCTCAAAAATATAGCTACCAGTAAGGTTGTTATATTTGCGCCATTTAAATAGTAGAAAAACTTGTCAAACCGAGAAAAGCAAGAAACCTCATTATGTGAAAAAAAAATTGTTCACTTAAATTTTTCAGCGACTAGGTTTCTTGAAAATACTTATTAACAATACAATACAATTATACAATATACTTCAAACAATGATGAAGTCACTTTTAAAGTAGGTATGAATTATTGATAACAATTCACACATCGGTTCACAATTTATAAACGGATCGACAACATTTGTGGACCACGAAAGTAGGTCCACGCACACCATTTGGCTACGGAATCCAAAAAACAGGGGTAAATATGACATGAGGGGATGATAAACTGCCTTGTATCATTCTCGCCTCGATGATTTCTGTATGAAACCCGCACAAACTCACGACAGGGCGTTAAAAGAACATGACACGAAGCTTTTGAATAAAAAATTAGATGTCTCTTTAGAATATCGCTTATAATATATAAAATAATAACTGTTGATACTTCGTGAGTTTCTTTGATAAGGTAGAGATGTGTTTTCGTCACTTTCTCTAGATAATTTTGTGGATAGTATTTAGTTCAGAGTAATCACGTGTAACCTTCTTGTGTTACCTACCAAAATCTTTTTGGAATACAACAATTCAATTGGTAAGTAATTACATTTCTTTCGTTCACATGAAAGAATAAAAATGGCAGTCTGTAGCACTCCGGGAGTGCCGACAGCCACCTCACATGGTTATTATACAGTGAGCCTTAAGAACCATTCTGTAACATCCTCTGAACCTGTGTTATGCAAATAAATGATTTGATTTGATTTGATGGTGGAAGAAAAATACTATTAAAGAACATTGATCCGTAACCTTATCTATATAAAGAGCACAATCCCGTTTACAAAAATGAGGTGTCATCATGGTGTCGCGAAATCAATGGTTTAGTCCCATCTCAAAAATGCCCAACGCGTCTAAAGAAGTTTTCACTTAAAAAAAATGAGCGAGCCCCACATATGATGAGTAACATCTGACATCTTGCCTGACAGTACCAACCTTTCGGAAAATGGAGCCATCTGGCGGCCAACTCTAGCACTGTGCGCGCTCATTGGTCAATTCAAATACCACGCGCTTCCTCGGCTTCCTATTACACACTTCCATCCCACTGTGCGCGCTCATTGGTCAATTCAAATACCACGCGCTTCCTCGGCTTCCTATTACACACTTCCATCCCGTTTCACGCAATCATTCCCACAGATTACAAAAAAACAAAAGGAAACAAAAAAAATAAAAAATAACTAAGAATCGTAGTAGATAGCTACTGGTAGTGTGTTGCTAACTTGCCAAGCATGTAATAGGGTTTACAGGGTGTGGCCCAAACAGCCCTAGATAGAAAGAAGTGGAAAGATAGAAGGGAGGCCTTTGCCCTGCAGTGGGAATTCAAACTACTAATAATAATAGGTAATTGTGGGTGATGAATTGACGACTGAGAAATTCTACCAGTCATGAAAATTGGCAACAATGTGAAGTCAGGGACATTAATTTACCAAATTGACAACCAACTTCTTCTCATTCTTTCTTTTAGGTTATACATACATAGTTTCGATTATTAATATTTGTTTTAACATAACACATAACATAACATCACGCCTTGTTTCCCCGAAGGGTTGGGCAGAGGTGTCCCTGTAGCAGGTACACCCACATTTCGCCAGTTATGTTTAAGTCCCATATAATAGGGGGCGAGCCTATTGCCATCAACCGGGCACAAATCCAGACTCCGAGCTGCTACTGAGAAATTTCAGATATTTCAGATATATTTTTTTTAATTATTTTTTTTTGACATATTTGTTTTATATTGTTTTATTTATTTTAAATCCCTTAGTGAGATTTATTTATGTATGTCCGTAGTTGTGTCCGTTACAGCGGCTATCAGAATACCAGCACTGCGGTATTTTTTTTTTTAAGTATTGCAGCATCATGCTGAGATAGGAGCCTTTTTGGCGTCGCACAGGTCGTTATTATTTTTGTTGCTAGTTTTAAATGCTCGTAATTTTTAACCGACTTCCAAAAGGAGGAGGTTCTCAATTCGTCTGTATGTTTTTTTTTTTTCTTTTTTTTTTGTATGTTTGTTACGCGATTACTCCGCCAATTATGAATATATTTTGATGATTTTTTTTTTGTTTGGTAGATCATACTTCAGAGGTGGTCCCATATAAATTTTATTAACTTTGCTTTGGTAGTTTTTGAGTTAGCTTCAATTATACGTATTTTTTCCCACTTAGTATGTCGATGATATGATAACTTCTTGTCACTGTTATTTACATAGCAGGTAGTGGTATTCGAATTTGTGTGAGGTAGGTAGATTTTTCACTTTGTAGTGTTTTTTTTTAAGTCGGTTGTTTTTTTTTTGTAAAAAGTTTTATTTTTATTTTTTTTATTTATTTATTTCCAACTTACTTCTATCATTACAGGATAACCTAATGCGATAGCGTACTTATCTTAATGTAACCCTAACTTATTATTAACTTATAATAATTATATATTACATTTTTTTATTACTGTATTTCCTGTGTGTACCAAATAAAATATTTTTCTTTCTTTCAACTTAAATTGACGAGGTGGACTGTATATTTGAATAAAACTCTTCAGGCTTCTTTGTATTCTTGATTTATTTCCCAGGGTGGCTTGCTGCTTGACGGTCGAGTGATGAGTGATTTCTCGCGGCAAGCCGGCCCATTTTTATACAATTGCCGCATAGTGCGGGCGGAGTGGGAGGCGCGGAGAGCGTTTGCCGTAGTCGGCCAATCAGAGCGCGGCGTAGCTTGTCTTTTGCGCATGTATGGCGGACAAGTTTAAACTTGTCCGTTCTTGTTTGGGTCGTGCTCCGAGCCTCTCTTACAATCGTGATCTTATAACTAAAATAATGTAGCCCTAATATAAACAGTTTGTAACGTCCCTAGTACAAAATAATCATTTATTAGTTTAATCATACTTATAACTACGTTTATCTTACTTATTTACATTGATTTGTTGTTGTGTAGCTACGTCGTCCGTAACATTCTCCCCCCGGCGCAGGGCTACCGTAGCCTTATCTTCTACGCAGAGGACGGCGAGCTTCGTGACTGGACGCCGTAGGTTGCCCGCTGTGGTCCTGACGTCAGCTGATCGCACCTTGCCGTCGGGACCGCTGTAGACTGCTTCCACGATGCCTCGGGGCCATGTCCCTCTTGGGAGGGAAGGGTCGACGATGATGACCAGACTGCCGACTTGGAGGGGCCGTCGTTGGTCGTCTGATGCTCCTCGAGGCACCAGCGTAGGTAGGTACTCGTTTACCCAGCGCCGCCAGAAGTGGTCGGCGAGCGCTTGGGCGGCTTTCCAGTGTTTGCGGCTGGCCTCTTCGCAAGGCCCGGTGCGGGGAAGGCCTGAGGAGGTTCCAATGAGGAAATGATTAGGGGTGAGCGCCTCCGGATCCTTGGGATCGACAGAGACATGGGTCAGAGGCCGAGAGTTTATAGAGTGCTCGGCCTCTGTCAACAGCGTCGACAGCACTTCTTCCTTTAGTGCCTTTTGATGTAGTGTCGCTCCCAGCGCTGCTTTCACAGAGCGTACAAGGCGTTCCCAGGCTCCCCCCATATGTGGGGCCCCAGGTGGGATGAACTTCCACTTCATTCGGTGCTCCAGTCCGAATTGAACGAAGTCTTTCGTCCACTCCTTGTAGGCCGCTCGTAGTTCAGCGTCTGCCCCTCTGAAGTTTGTACCGTTGTCTGAGTACATGACTTGGGGCCAGCCTCGTCGCGCTGCCATTCTCCTTACTGCCATCAGTGCCGAGTCAGTAGACAAACTTGATGCCAATTCTAGGTGCACCGCCCTCGTAGTCAGGCAGGTGAACAGTGCTCCCCATCGTTTTTCATGTCTTCTTCCTATGACTACCGTCATTGGGCCGAAATAGTCGGTCCCGCAGTAGGTGAAGGGTCGCTGTGTGGTCATGGTCCTTTCCATTGGCAAGTCTCCTGTGGTTGGTTTCACTGGTGCGGCTTTTCTAATGCGGCATAGCTGACATCGGCGTGCAATGGCCCGTACCGTAGGGCGGAGGTTGACCACCCAGTATCGCTGTCTTAAGTCGTTGATTACGCGTTCGTTGTTAGCGTGGCCGGCTCGGCGATGCGCATCTGCTACTAACAGCCGCGTGAAAGGGTGCTTGCCATGTAGAATCACCGGTGTTTTCGTGGTTTCCATGACTGCCGCGTGGCCAATTCTTCCTCTTACTTTGAGGACGTTTTCTTCTAGGTAGGGGTCCAGCTTATACAAACTGCTGGATCTGGGTACCGGTTTCCCTTTCTGGAGTAGTTGTATTTCTTCGGCGTAGTCATCCATCTGTGCTTGTTTCAGCCATACTTTCTCAGCCCTTTCTATTAGGTCGACGGTCATCTGGTTGGTTCTGTCCTTACATTTTTGCTTGAAAAGGAAGGGCACAGCTGTTGCTCGTAGTAGTTTTTCATACGAAGAGAATCTTCTTATGTCAGGCAGGTGAGAAGGGCGTTCTCGTTCCTTTTTCTCTTCCGTCATTACGTATGCTACTTCATCTTTAGTCGTGTCACCTCTGGTCTTTTCTTTCGGCCAGGACTCCTCGTTGTCGTACAGGAATGCGGGGCCTGCAAACCATCTATCTTCGGGTCTCATGTGCATGGTGTAGTTAGGGCGCGTAGCGTCATCCGCAACGTTATGGTCGGTAGGCACCCATCTCCACTGGCCAGCGTCAGTCAGCTCCGCAATTTCACCCAGACGATGGGCCACGAATGGTGTGTACTTTACGGCGTCTTTTTCAATCCATCGCAGAACGGTTTGTGAATCGGTCCAGTAAGTCACACCTCTTGGCTTGTCGCGGTGTTCCTTTTTTATTGTCTCTGCTAGTCGCGTACCGATTACCGCTGCCTGTAGTTCTAGTCGCGGGATGGTTACTGGTTTCAGTGGGGCTACTCGTGCCTTTGCTGCGACCAGCCTTACGTCCACTTTTCCGTCTGGCTTTTGGATCCTCCAGTAGGCAGCTGCTGAGTACGCCTGTTCGCTGGCATCACAGAAAATGTGTAAGTCCATGACGTCATTCGGGCCTTTGTCGTAGCACCTTGGGATGCGGAGCTTTGTTACTTCGTTCAGGCTGTGTATCCATTCTTCGAAGTGCTGTGCGTCTTGCTCCGGGAGTGCCTCGTCCCATCCTATGCTGTGTCTCCACAGGTTCTGGAGTATGATTTTGCCGGTAACTGTGAAGTGACTGATGAGGCCTAGTGGGTCGTAGACTGCCATTACTGCTCCCAGCGCTTCCCGTTTTGTCGGTGGTCTGTCTCTCGTCTTTACTTCGGGTGACAGCCGACTTAGTCCGGTGTTGAAGCCTAGCTCGTCTGAGCCTGTTTGCCAGAGTAGTCCCAGTGTTTTGTCTGTATTCTCTTCTCTGTGTCCGAATCTTACTTCTGTGTCGGCTGCGTGTTTCTCCGGCGTCACGCTCTTTACCACATTGGGTTTGTTGGAGCACCATCCCCTTAAATTAAAGTGCGCGTTCTGGTGAATCTTTATGACTTCACGTGCCGTCTTGATGGCCTCTTCTTCAGTTGCCACGCTGTCTACGTAGTCGTCCATGTAGTGGTTTGACGTGATTGCTTGCACAGCGTCGGGGTACCTTTGCATGTACAGTCTCGCATTAGTGTCTCGTACTGAGTGCGCGATGAATGGTGAACACGATGCCCCGAAGATCATTGACGTCATTTTGTATTTCTTCGGTGGCTTATTGCGTTCCTCGCCTCGCCAGAGAAACATCTGTGCAGCTTGATCTTGGTTTCTTATCTTTACTTGGAGAAACATCTCTTGTATATCTGCAGTGACGGCTACTGGTCGTTCTCGGAACCGGAACAGTATTCCTGGCAGTGGCTTCAATAGGTCCGGTCCTTCCAGTAGGTAGTCGTTCAGGCATACTCCACTATGTCGGTGTGCGGCGTCAAACACCATGCGTACCTTACCCGGCTTGTTTGGGTTCACGACCGGGAAGTGCGGCAGGTACCACACCTTCTTGTTTCCGTCTTCTGTTCCATCGCACTCCTGTGCGTACCCTTTGTCAAGTAGGTTTTTGACCAAGGTGCTGTACTGTGCTGCGAAGTGTGGTGATGAATCCATCTTCTTTTCTATTGTTTTCAATCTTCGTAAGGCACAGTTGTAGTTGTTGGGCATTGACGCATCTTCATCACGCCATGGTAATCCGACTTCAAAGTGGTCGTCGACTTTCTTCATGGTGCTCTGGACCGCATCAATCGCCTTTTGATCTTCTGGTTTGATCTTCCTAGCCAGGGAAACTCCTAGGGCGTCTATTTTAAAGTGTGCCTTCATCAGTTCTTCTACACGACGTACATCATCTGTCCGTCTTGCCGCGGACACGTCGTAGAGATGTAGCACAACTTGGCCTTCTTGTTCCTTCAGCGTGGCGCGCGGTGCGGTCCCGTGGATCACCCATCCTAATTGAGTGTAGGAAGCTGCGGGTTCACTTTTCTTGCCCATACGTAGTTCGCGTGTGACTATCAGGTGCCAGTTGTCAGCGCCTATTAACAGCATCGGTTTGGCTTCTCCGCTTATCACGCTTGCTTGTATGTCCCGGAGGTGTGGGTATTTGGCGAGCGTGGATCTGTCCACCGACTGACTGTGAAGTTGCAGGTTTTTCATTGTTCGTGCGCGTAGCTCTTGAAATTTCCCGCTCTGGTCACGTATCTGTAGCTTGACTTCTTGGCTGCATTCTTCACGTTGTTGTGACGTCACGCTTTGGATGCGTAAAGTGGAGGCCGGACCGTTGACTTGCAGGTGGCGTGTTAATTCTTCGTCGACGAGTGATATTGTTGAGCCTTCGTCCAGTAGGGCGAACGTGTGTATTTGTCCACCCGGTCCTTTTAGTACCACTGGACACATCTTTAACAGTACGCGCTGCAGTGGGTTGCTTGATGCGGAGACGGTCATTACTGCTTCCTGTGAGTGAGGCTTTTCGACGTCGTTCCCCTTGTTCGGCTTCTCACTCGGTGGCGCTTCCTTCTCCTCTCGATCCTTGTGAAGCAACGCGTGATGTGGGCGGCTGCAGGTTCCTTTGCCACATCGCTTCGCTCGGCAATGTTCGCGTCGATGACGTCTTGACACACACTTAAAGCATAATTTGGCCGTACGTACCCAATCCCATCTTTCGTCGATGCTCATTTTCAGGAACTTCGCACATTTGGGTACTTCGTGGTCACTGCCGCAACATAAACACTCTGATTTTCTTTCTTCTTCTGTTGTCGCGAAGACTGCTTCTCGGCCCGATTTCCTTTTGACGACAAATTGTGGCGCATTCTTCGTTTCTTTCTTCGAGGCGGGGGCGTGTGTTGTATTCGTGAAGGCATATTTCATGGCTCGGTCGGCCTCCCGCATCAGGAATCTGGACAGCAGTATTACTTCCGGTTCACGCGACGAATCCACTGTTTCAGAAGCGTAGTCGCACCATCTGGATTTTATGTGCGGGCTCAGCTTCTCTACGACGTCGCGAGTCAGCATCGGGTTCCATATGTAGCCGCGGTTGTCCATCTTGGATATCACACACACGATGTTTTGAAGCTTCACTGCGAACGAATTTAATTCACTGGCTGCGCCTGTGAGCCGGGGTAGCTTCTTCAAGTCTTCCATTACTCGGTCCATGAGTATCTCCGGCCTCCCGTAGTATTGTTCCAGTGTCTTCATGATTACTTGCGGGTCGGATGCGGAGTACAGGAGTGCTGACACTGCTTCCCTTGCTTCACCTTTGATGCAGTTGCGTAGTCTTGCTAAGTTTTCAATCGCGGTGAATCTGCATAAACTCGATGAATCGTTGTACGCTGCCTTAAATGGTAACCATTCCACGGCTGCTCCCGTGAAAGTAGGTAGTTCGGTCATTTGTCGTGGCGGCGGGCGAATGTGTATCATTTTTTCCAACGTGTCTGCCAGCTGTTCGATTCCTCTTCCAACTCGACGTTCTCCTCTGGTAGGTGAGCGTGAAACCGATCGTTGTCTTCTTTGGTTATGTCTGGCGGGCGCGGCGGCGTCAATGTTCGTGGCAGGTTCGACGTAGGCGGCGGTCCTCGGAGCGGCGTGTGTGGCAGCGGGGCGCGGTGGCTGCTCTGTCTGCAGCTGATCCGCGTCTGGAGGGTGACTTCGGTCTATACTTTGAAGCCACTCGTCCACTCTGTCTTCACTCATGTGTACGGAGCCCTCTTCGCGGGCGTCTGCCTCTGCCTCAATTGTTGAAACTTCATACTCGAGTCGCTTGTTGACGAGCGCCTTTTCAAGTTCCAGTTGCTCGTTTCTTATTGCAGCGATCCTCTTCTGTGCTTCGTATTCTGCCTTCTTCACTCTTGTTACGTCACTACTGTACGATCTTCTGGAACGTATTGTACTTGCTGTATCCCTCACAGAAATATCGTACGCAGCTGTCATAGTTCTTGCCGAGTCCTGGGTTCGTGGTGCGAGGAGCGTTGTAGGGTAACGGGACGCGGTCGGTGTGGCGAGCAGTTCCCCGTAGTTGCGCGTGGTCGCGGCGGCTCTGCTTGCTGGTACGTGGCGGGCGTCCGGCGCGGTGGATGCGTCATGGCTTGTCGTCGGCGCAACTCGCCCTGCCGCGACGGTGACAGGGGGTGCGGTCGCGAACGCGGGTGCGGCGGGATCGGTCCCGGCCGCGGGCGCACCGAACGGGGTGCGTGGGGGCGCGGACGCGATGGTCGACGGTGACCTAGGCGGATCCTCGAACGTGCGGGGGTGTCGACTGTCGTAGCCCGATTCCGCTTCATTTTCTTTATTCGTAACGCTTCTAGTCTTCATACTTGATCTTGAATTTATTCTTGATTATATCTTCAATCGGCGATGTTCTAATCTTCTATAAATTCGGTTCGCAGGACCAACTGACGAGGTGGACTGTATATTTGAATAAAACTCTTCAGGCTTCTTTGTATTCTTGATTTATTTCCCAGGGTGGCTTGCTGCTTGACGGTCGAGTGATGAGTGATTTCTCGCGGCAAGCCGGCCCATTTTTATACAATTGCCGCATAGTGCGGGCGGAGTGGGAGGCGCGGAGAGCGTTTGCCGTAGTCGGCCAATCAGAGCGCGGCGTAGCTTGTCTTTTGCGCATGTATGGCGGACAAGTTTAAACTTGTCCGTTCTTGTTTGGGTCGTGCTCCGAGCCTCTCTTACAATCGTGATCTTATAACTAAAATAATGTAGCCCTAATATAAACAGTTTGTAACGTCCCTAGTACAAAATAATCATTTATTAGTTTAATCATACTTATAACTACGTTTATCTTACTTATTTACATTGATTTGTTGTTGTGTAGCTACGTCGTCCGTAACATAAATTGTCTGTAAATTCAATATTCTAACAACTGTTAATATGCACGCTGCAACTGGCTATAAGCCGGTAAATTAACGTAGTGTCTCAATTTGATAAGCAATTGATTTCCCTGACCGTATGTCCGGCGCAGCCCGGGCAACCATCCCTGGTTATACCTTAGTAATTTGGCCAATACTTTTATATAATTTTATCATGGCATGCGTATTTATAGCAAGAGAGGAGAAGACTTATTTCTGCCAAGCATGGTGATTTTGAAAATGACAGTTACATTCCTTTTGCAGTTATAATACCTCTGGTTTTGAATCACTATCAAAATCACAATGACCTTTACGGTCGTTGCAATAAGGTTTGCTGTTACGTTGCTGCTTGAGTTGCTGTCAGGAAAAAGATAATTTAAAACTATAACCCAACTACGACTAAAACGCCAACTAAAAAGGTGTAAGCAAGATACAGTACCAAATTAAATCGGTTTCGATTTTCGTCACACGTTATTTGTGTGATTTATGCGTTAATGATATGACATATTTAGTAATTACCCGCGAAATAACATGAACGACCTCAACCGACTTCTATTCCTACTCCTTCACTGTGAACGCGGTTCAGTTGTGGAATTCACTACCGCCTGACATTAGGAACTGTCATACTGTTGAAGCATTTAAACAAAGAGTGAAAGAATTATATCTTTCCAACTCGTCATAGTTCCATAGTTATTTTAAATCACATTGTAATTATATATATTGTAGTGATATTTATTTTAGAAGTATGTATGTAAGTATATTCTCATATTGAATGTTGTTTAAATTGAAATTTGTGAATTGTTTTTGGTTTTTCTTCTTTGATTAATGTTTTTTTATTTTCTCTTATACGGTTACACAAATTGTCTACATCTCTTTTTTATATACTTTTCTATCGCAAGTATGCTGGAAGAGATTTCTTTAGAAATAAGCATTGCCTTTGTACGTATTTTTCTGTTCCTTTCTTCTTATCTGTTTATATGTGTGTGCATAAATGGTTAAATAAATAAATAATACCTGGTTTGTCAAAATACGACGAGTAGTTTAAGAGTTATGAGGGAACAGATGAACATACATACACATAGCCTATTAAAATTATAACCCTCCTTTGGCTTTGCCGTAGTCGGGTAATAACTAAGAACGTTTCGTGGAATATAATAATAATATTTATGTGAAAGGTTTGTAAGAACGAGTGCAAGTGACATGTGACATGTGACAAGATGGTTCTTCGGGTTCTAGTAATAATATGAACCTGCTTACTTCATTTAACTAGGAGTAAATAAAAATGATAAATAAAGTACAATAATTTATTAGGGTAGGTATCATCTTTCCAAAATATTTAGTTTCTTAAAAGAAATAGAAAAAAAGAAAAATGCGTTTATTTATTTAATACTTCAAGCACAGAAATGTACAGAGGCGGACTTAATGCTATAGGCATTTTCTACCAACAAACAGTTGTAGGTGCAATTAAGAAAAATTGAGGATTTTAAAAAAAATCACAAAAATCACAAAAATGTACACATATTCCTATTACAAACTATAAATATAATTTATATGCCTAATTATATAGATAAAAATAAGCACAATTAAATATACATAAATATACTAAATCAAATAACATCACAACGTAATTTTTTTGTGATAATACTGCCAGCTTCTTGAGAAGCGTCTGTGTTTACTATAACTATAAAAAACACAAAACGATGATCATAATGCCAAAAGGGCCTCAGCTCAGCATAATGTCAGATGACAACACAAAGTGTACCACCTGACGCTGATTTTTAGCTGCAACCCACGAGTACCATACGCCAGAATAATAAACAGGAAAGTGTGTGTCCGTTTTAATAAATCAGGTACCTATTCAGAATAAATTAAGGTAATGTAATTAAAGATAGGATTATATAAAAAAGCTCACAGAATCAGATAAACTGTTGTGACATACATGAGTGTGTGTGTGTGTTGTGTTGTGATTAAATACCCAATATCTGTGTCATAATAACTACTTAAAATAATAAATCTATCACCTTCAAAGCAAAATCGTGTGACTGCATTGTTCTTCTAAACTACGAAACGGAACGGATTTTGATGCGTTTCTTATTAAGTATATTACAATAATAGTTGACTAGTAAGAATTTAAAACCGATAAAAAAATAAAAAAAATAAGTCTCCTTTTGCTTTCATTTGTTGTACCTGAAACAAAGATTGTTTTTTTACAACTTTCAAAAGATAGTGTTTGTGGGCTTTTAGGCTGGTAACTAAGAAAATAATTAATAAACGTCTTGTAAACTAAAATTACGATATAATTGGGTAATTTACTTTTCTGTGGGTGTACTTTATGTGGGATTGTGTGGTGAAAATAAATGCTTGTTAGGTCGAAAACCTCTTTATTTTTGAATAACGTAAAATAAAACTAAAAAAAACAAAATAACACGTCGTGCCTCGTTCCTGCAGTCGTCCATCACCTTATTTCTATCTCTCCCTCTTTCACTCCTATATGCCTTTCACTCGCACCTCTGCATACGTTTCCTTTTACTCAAAATTCATTCCACACTCGGCCATCCTACACAATGTCTGCCCTCAGACACAATGTTTCAAACACTTTATATGAAGTCTTAAATAATATTTACTGAACTACCATTATTTAACAACATAATCAGTAAACTTCTTACTATTTCTTTTCTCAGAAAAAGAGATACACAACACAAAACATCATGACAATACAATACATACGTTATAATTAAATTGTAAACCTTATCCTTAACAACTGTGTAGTTTACATAAACCTTACATACTTTATGAACCTCACATATTCCATAAACCTCACATACTTACTTCGTCTTACTCCTTGTCATCCGGCCATTTTTTCATATGATCTGCAGACGTTGTGGTTTTGACTGGACCTTCTGCCATCATATCAATTTTCTTCACGTCGTATCTGTCGTGTCGTTTGGTTTTTGTGACTTGATAAGGTCCCAAATATTTAGGTTTCAGTTTGAGCCCTGGCCCAAACTGGGTTCGCTTTATAGCAACTAACTCCCCCTCTTGATATTTCCTACTATCCTTTCTATATTTATCGTAATTCTTCCTATTCTCCTCTTGTACTTCCAGTATTTGCAGTTTTGCTCTCTTCCTTATATCTTCTCTATTTTCTATGTAGTTGTCCCGTCCTTCTTGTTGTAGTAGTTCATATATTTCTATATCTTCTTGTCTCTTCATTTTCTTTCCTACTAGCATTTCAAATGGAGTGGTGTTCACACTTCTCTGGTAAGTACTGTTTAACGCCATCTGCACTCTTCCTACATGCCGATACCATAGTCCTGGTTTCTCAATACATAGCTTGGTAAGTACTGGTATAATAGTTCTGTGAACCCTTTCCACCTGACCATTACCTCTAGGCACTCCTGTAGTAATATGACATAATTCTATTCCCTCCTTCATACAATACTGCTGAAATTCGTTGCTAGTAAAAGCAGCACCTCTATCTGTGATGAATCTTTCTGGACTTCCAAAAGTTTGCTGTAGTACCTCTAATTTATTCAACACTTCCCTCGTTGTGGTACTTTTACACGGGAACAACCATACAAACTTCGTAAAAGCGTCAATAACGGTAAGTATATGATTATACTGCTTATGCGTCTCTGTCAGGGGTCCAACATGATCCAAATGCAGCGTATGCAGCGGAGTGTCCCCTTTCTCAATTGGGTTAAGGTAACCTTCTTGTTTTCCTTGTTTTCTATTTGTCAATAGACATGGTATACACGATGCTATATAATCTTCAACTTTCCTTCCTATTTTTTCAATGTAGTAATCTTTACTAATTAGATCTAAGGTTTTCTTCTTAGCGAAATGACCATTACTGTGTGCCCTCTTTATAATTTCATTTTCCATCGTTTTAGGTACAACAAGTTGTTGCTCTGATCCTTTATAAAGTAATCCTTGATTCAGATTGTAATCTTTAAATGATTTTTCTTCTTCCAAAATTTTTATTATTGCACTAAGACCCTCGTCACACTCCTGTGCTCGTTTTATATCCTGGTGTAAGCAAGATGTTATGGCTGCTACATACGGATTTCGACTCAATGCGTCTACATGCCTCATTCCAATACCGTCACGGTGTTCTACTGTGAAATCGTAATCCTGTAGAAATAAAATCCATCGAGCAACTCTTGTTGATGATGCTAAATCCTTCTTGTTTAGTGTCATTTGGAAAGCTTTACAATCGGTGACAATCTTGAAGAATTTTCCATATAAGTAGTGTCTGTACTTCTTCACACCTTCAATTATAGCTAGTCCTTCAAGCTCATAGCTTGTGTACTTGGCCTGTGCATCGGTAGTCCTTCGACTCATATAATGAACTGGGTGTAAATTCCCATCATCACCTCTTTGCATCAAAATTGCTGAATATGCGATGCCTGATGCATCAGTATGGAGCTCCGTCTCTGCTCTTTGATCATAGATCTTCAACACTGGTTTAGTAGCCAATTTCATCTTCAATTGGTTAAAAACTGCTCTATTTACATCATTGAATTCAAACTTGCATTCTTTCCTCAGCATATCTGTGAGCGGTTGTGCTATCTGGGCATATTTAGATATAAATTTTCTGAAGTAGGAACAAAGTCCCAAGAAACTGTGCAGTTGCTTCAAATTCTGAGGCTCAGGGAATTTTGTAACAGCATCTGTTTTCCCTGGCGACGGCATTACTGTACCACCTTCTATAACGTGACCTAGGTATTCAACCTTTCTGGTTAGCAGCTGATACTTCTTCCAGTTGATATGCAACCCATACTCTGATGCAGTATTCAGAACTTCCTTTAAGCGCTCAAAAGCCTGATACTCGTCTTGCGCTGGAATAAAAATATCGTCAATAAAAATAATAACAATACCTCTGGCAATCAATTCTCTGAATATGATTGTGATAAATCTTGTAAAAACCTTGGGGCAAGTCGATAGACCAAAAGGTGCACGTAAAAATTCATACTGTCCGGTTGTCGTTACAAAAGAAGTATATTTAATTGAATCTTCGTGTAAGCGCAAATGAAAATAACCATTTTTTAGGTCTAATGCACTAAATATTCTTGCTGAAGACAACTTGTCGATAAAATCATCCATTATAGGGAGTGGGTATTCATCTTTAACCATTTTACTATTAATCTTTCTATAATCAACGCATATTCTCAAACCACCATCCTTTTTTCTCACCAATACTAACGGACTGGAATATTCTGAGTAACTCACCCTGATAATTCCATCATCAAGCCATTCTTGGATCTGGCGATCCACATCCTCCTGCTCCTTGAATGAGATTCGTCGTGGCCGCTGAGATACAGGTAAGTCATCTCTGAGAACAATTTTTAATTCTATTGGAGCTTCTTTATTTTTATGTGGCACATAACTTGTTACTAATCTTGTAACTTCTTCTTGTATAGCAGGATTACTGACGTGAGCTAAACAATCAACAGAACTAGAAAAACATGCAACATCTTTCAACCATTCATAGTTTGGATTCATCCAATCATCTTTCGGCAACAACCAAACCATACAATCTCTCATAAACATCGTAACATTTCGTAAAAAATCATTACCAATTATCATTTGGAATGGCACAGAGTCGTTAGGCATTACATAAAACGTTATGTCACGGTATAAAGAACTATCAATCGTTATGTCTAATGTGACAATACCACATGACTTTATTTGTGAATTACCTAAACCGGATAACGTAATATTGTTTTCGGTACACAATATTACTAAATCTAACCTGCTAAGTTCGTTGTAAAAATCTTTTGACATCAAATTCACGTCACAGCCCGAATCAATTAACGCATTACCCGTTTTACCGCGCACGAACACTGTTTTTATTGGTTTTATACGATGTACAAGGCGTACAACCGGTTTATTATCCTCAAGTTCCTTGTTTTGTTTATTTACATTGTAAGTGTCAAACTCAACAACATGACCGCTGTCACTATAGCCAATCGCTGCCCTGATCCGTGATTTCATATTGCCAACATCGTAACACGAATCATTCGCGCCTGTGTTCACATCGGTCATCGCACTCGTCGTTGCTATGTAAATATCGCCCTGAACATCATCTTGAACTTCGTCATTCGCGCTGCTGGTGGCGCCCTCTTGCATCCAGTTGAAGAATGCTTTTTTCGACATCTGATTGGTTGATCTTCGCTGTTCTTGTTCAGCAGAAGAGCCAACCTTCGGAAAACGTTCGTTTCCTCCGATCTTGACCGAACTCTGCCGAATGCCCGATGTTGAAGCATGCGCTGTTTGCTTCAAATCCGAATCTAAATTCACCATCTTTTTCACTGGGCAATTTGGAGAAATATGACCAAAGTCATTGCAATGGAAGCACTTTTTTCCTTGCGACCGATGAGGACAATTTTCCGACGTATGACACTTTTCTCCACAGCTGAAACATCGCATCATTGCAGCCGCGTTTCTTCTATTATAACTGCTGTTCTGCGTGTCATTATGCGGCTTACTACGTCGAATGTCCTTAGCTGAATTTTTCTTGAACATAGCGTACAACTTTAGTTTTTCTTTCAGATCCCCGTAAGTTGTGACACCATACAACATAATCTTATTTATCTCATCGTCTATGATGCCTTCCACAATATATTTGATAGCTACGTAATCCGGTATTCGTCCACGCTTGCCCAATTCTTTCATTACTAGCATGTAGTCAATACATGACTCGTCTTTTTTCTTATGTCTTGCGCTCATCAATTCATGTATCTTCTTCACATCTAAGGTATCTGCGAATTCTTTACCAATAGCCACTTTCAATTCATCCCATGATTTAAGGCTTGTGCAGACCAGCGCGACTTGTCGCGCGACACAAAGACACCGCTCGTCGCGCGACGAGCGGTGCCTTTGACTCGCGTCGCGTGTCGCGCTGGTTTGAACGAGCCTTTATACGTTTTCTCGCTGCGCAGCCATAGTGCTGCTGTGCCTGTTAGCGAACGTCGCGCCACTAACAACAGTTGAGTCGGACTCCATTGAAATATTTCGCCATTTTCTTCAATGTCCCGTATCCACATGGATGCTGTATGAGTGTCGTCTTGTGCACTGAATTTTCATACAAGCTGTTCCGTAAAGTGCAGCATATCGCCGTGTGCCGTCTGTGCCGATACTGACGCTGCCGCATCGTGAAAGTCCTGGTCGGATTTATCCGTCGGCATCGTAATTCCTCGTAGTCGTCGTAACTAGAAATATCGTCGTAAACGTCGTCGTTATCCGTAGGATCTTTCTTCGAAAATCAATCAGCGTGCGTCGTGGTCGTGCGTCTTCTAAGTCGTTCGGCGTCCCTAACTAATTCCACTTATATCACCGCAATCCCGGACGAGCCCCCAAGATTGTGGGATTGTGTGGTGAAAATAAATGCTTGTTAGGTCGAAAACCTCTATATTTTTGAATAACGTAAAATAAAACTAAAAAAAACAAAATAACACGTCGTGCCTCGTTCCTGCAGTCGTCCATCACCTTATTTCTATCTCTCCCTCTTTCACTCCTATATGCCTTTCACTCGCACCTCTGCATACGTTTCCTTTTACTCAAAATTCATTCCACATTTATGATGCACCTCTGCCTAACACTTCGGGGATTGCAGACGTAATATAATAGTATATTCCTTTTCTTACATTATTCATCAGAAATTGACTATTTATAAAAAACCTCATTCGACCTTATATTTATTTTATAAATAGACCATACATACAACTTAGCTTATTAATTTGGTATAAAAATACCTTACAATCTAACTCTCTAAAAACATCGAAATAAATCACTTCAGAGAATTTTCGGACACATTAATCATAGCTAGCCAGTCTATAACAGCTGTAAGGCCCAAAAAAGTAACGCCATATTCCTTGACCATGAGCTAAACTGCTCAAGTATCGGTAACTATCTGGTCCGCACCATTTTCCTCTTAAGCCCCGCGTCCTCGGTAAAAAATATATCGCTTGCAAGATATGAGATAGGAAGGTTCCGAGTTTTACCCGTTGGCAGTAAAACGGTGTTCTGTTTTTGTAGACATTTGTTTGTTACTATACAAGTGGAATTGTTTTGATTTTAGGTTGGTGTCAACATTGGGATATGTTTGGGAAATTAACATTTGTGGGAATATGATAATAGCGAGAAAGTAAAATAGATGAAATTTCAATGACTGCTGGAAGGTACAGAAAACGGAAGAATACTACGGGTAGACCGGACAATAAATACTGCAGGTATTCATAGTGAGTTTCTTGCCCATTTTTCTCCATAGGAACCTACTATGCTTTGGAGTGGGCTACTGGGTTTATCTTTCTGACTGACCGACTCCTTGATAATTCAAAAGTGTCTGTAATTGGTATAATAATATTTTGAGTTTGCATCGCTGTGGCTGAAATCAGCATGCTCAGAACAAACATGTTAAATTTATTTCAAAATCAGTCCATTTTTTCTACAGTATTGCTGGCACATAACAGACTGCCTCGCAGTCAAAATCACTCAAGGCTCATTAATGTGCCACTGGCTTAAAATAAACCTTCGCGCAGCTGCAACTGCCTACAGGCCTACATATAATTAAATGGCCCTCGTCAAGCATTTAATTGTTGATGGAATGTGTCCGGCCCCAATCAGCAAGAGAGCAGTTGATTGGTGCTTTAACTCCGGACAAATTAGTGACATTACGTGACGTTTAAACGAGGATTTTAAATAGCGTGTTGGACAGATTTTTACTGACTATGGACCGTAAACTAGCCCAATACTATCCATACCAATATTAAACATGCGAAAATAACTCTGTCTGTAAAGTTTTCACGCCAGCTGAACGAATTTCGATGAAATTTGGCAAACAGCCGCGGGGAAAATCTTTCGCCCGCGTAGAAGTCAGAAATTATCCCACCGGAATGTACTACCGGGATAAAAAGTAACCTATGTCCTAACTCAGGTCATGATCTACCCGTGTGCCAATTTCGAAATCCAGTCACCTGTCACAGTGTGAAAAGGTAATTGAGAGAAAAACAGATAGACGTAGAGTATGGAAGTATGAATGAGTTTTGATAACTCATTTAAACTTCCACTTGAACCCATCTGAAACTATAGAAAAGGACTATCATCCATCCAGTAATTTTTTTTTTTTTAGTATGGGCTTCTCGTTGTTGATCTCTGAAATCATGACTACTTAACCGGGTTTTCCTGTGGGTGCCTTAAGCTACTACACTTAAAACCTCCATCCAGGGGTCATTCAACTATGCTAATTAAAACTAGGTGAACGCTCTCTAAGGGCACCCCCTGTGGGGTACGAACCTTGGCTTAGGGCGTCAACCGGAGGGAGGACATCAAGGATGGGACGGGCTGGATCAAAGTTTTGATCATGATTATTAGTCGGGGAATTTAAAGCTTCGTGCTCAGCTGCAACAACTGCTGGCACCTCGTTATCGAGCAAGGGTCGGGGGGAGTATCATTTACTCTGGGACGCGGTCGCGATTGCAAAGGATCTCGGCGGCGAGGTCGGAATGACGGGAGGCGTCTGTTTTTGTACACTGTGCTGATTTCCCTACTGCTCTCCTGGAGCAGGGTAATGGGGTCGTCAGGGTCGGTAAGGATTCGCTTAGGGCAAGTTCGATTGATACTAGAGGGAGTGTTACTAGCGGCCTCGAAAACCAGAGGGTTGCGATGTATGGCGGCAGTATTGAATTAAAAAAAAAAATATAGAAGACACTCTTCAACGGCATAACTTTTTCTAGAACTCGATATGCGATTTGTACAGCCAGTCAATTCACGTGAAATGACGAAATACACTGAACACTTCAAGCATTATAACACTTTGAAAAAGTGATGAATTCGTTACAAGAACCTCCGAGTTATATAAATATTGTACTAAGGCAATTCATCAAAGATAGTATAAAATATCGATTCAATTACTCTGGGGCGAGACTATTGAAAGTAACCGGAGATAATCCGACACTTCGGGTTTTTAAAGCTAAGAGTGTTTGTAGGAAAGCTTATCATGCCAGATCGGAGGACGATCAGGATCCCTTGTAAAGCTTGGTAATGATGACGGTATTTCTTTTTGATCAGCAAGAGTCTAAGGTCGAATTCTATAAACGATACTTAGCACGTGCTTTGACCTAGACTTGTTCTCGTCTCTAATTTGCACTTGTAGTTTAATAGTTGAGTGACGGTGACAGGAACAACGTTTAGCCAAGGTACGAGCTAAGAAACGTTTGTAGATCTTGGGCTAAGGGGTAATGGTAATAAACAAGTGAACATCATGTCTTAATTTCCCGACAACATAAGCATTGACTATATGTCAATGCGCGTATTTTGCGTACATGTGGGAAAATCGATTATTCGATCTACTCCAGCTCCTCAAAGGCCAGCGTTGGTGTTACTGACAATCTCATGGAGGGTTCCTGGGTTACCCAAGTACCAAAGTACTTGGGTAACCCAGGAACCCTCCATGAGATTGCTATTTATTTATTTATTGAGGACAAATCCTGTATGTGGCGACCACCGGGCAGTTTAGTAGTAGCACATGAGATGAGTGTCGTCGTCCTCCATGCAGGCCCTGCACGGTGGACCATCTGTGACTCCTATGACAAAGAGGTGTTTATTAAATTACCCGTGGCCAGTTACAGCTGCTGTAGCTGTACGCAGCTGTTGTTTAGTTAGAGAGAACCTGTTTCGTGAGGCGGCCATCAATTGTAGGCATCTATTATAGTCATATTTATTTGACTGGTTATAGTTTAAAATATCCATGAACAGGGGGCGAGCCAATTGCCATAAACTTTTGTTTCAAACGCAATACAAAATAAACCAGTAGGTTCACCAGATCAAATCTAAGACTCCACGCTCTCCAATTGCACTTTAGTAAGTGCCAATTGCACCAATTGCCTTAGTTTAGTGGTAGTCTACTTAACTAAGACAATTGGCAGATAATTACATAACATAACATCACGCCTTATTTCCCCGAAGGGTTGGGCAGAGGTGTCCCTGTAGCAGGTACACCCACATTTCGCCAGTTATGTTTTAAGTCCCATGTAATAGGGGGCGAGCCTATTGCCATCAATCGGGCACAAATCCAGACTCCGAGCTGCTACTGAGAAATTTCAGATAGAAAAACCCAATAACACTTTGCCCGACCCGGGAATCGAACCCAGGACCTCATGCTCAGCAGTAGCGCTTGCTACCACTAGACCAACGAGGCAGTCAATTACTGCAAAGTAAAACCCCAATTATCAGTAAACGAAAGAAAAAGCAAAACTAAATATAAATCATGAAACCGCAAAAAGCCAAAATAGACCATAATTTTTACACGCGCTCAAACATTTCCAAATCAATTTTCTATTACCCTTTGATGGGTGATCAACATCAAACAATCTGAAACTCACACATTTCTGCCAGTTCGATGTTCTACCGATCAGATAAACCGATTTCATGCATTCTCGTTCAGTAACGGTCGGCCGAAAATGTCGGGAATAAGGGTGACGTCATAATGCAGTAGTGGCCGTTTGAGATATCGGTTTTTACTGTACAATATTTAATTTTTAACCGACTTCCAAAAGGAGGAGGTTCTCAATTCGACAGTATGTTTTTTTTTTTTTTGTGTGTTTTTTACGCGATTACTCCGTCAATTATGAATTGATTTTGATGATTCTTTTTTTGTTTGGTAGATCATACTTCAGAGGTGGTCCCATATAAATTTAACTTTGCTTGGGTAGTTTTTGAGTTAGCTTTAATAATACGTATTTTTTCTCACTTAGTATGTGGATGATATGATAACTTCCTGTCACTGTTATTTACATAGCAGGTAGTGGTACTCGAATTTGTGTGGGGTAGGTATCACAACTAAAAAGTGAAAAATAAAAAATAAATACAAAAAAACAACCGACTTCAAAAAAAACACTACAAAATGAAAAATAACTTTAATTTCGGAAGTCGGTGACAAAGAACGAAAATTCAAAACCAAAGACACCAACTTCCGAAATTAAAGTTATTTTTCACTTTGTAGTGCTTTTTTTTTAAGTCGTTTGTTTTTTTTTGTAATTTTTTTTAATAGTTTCTCGTTTTTTCTATTAATGTTGTTGTATTTTTATTGATATTTTGCTTAATTGTACAATTAGTGACCCACCCCTGTTTGCTATGATTTTTACGACTTGACAAAACATCGGGTTTTTTTAATAATGTAAGTTTAATATTAATTTATTATACACAAAAGCCTTCCGGAATAAATTCTCTAAATGATGGTGAAAACTCCATCAAAATTCGTTGTAAAGCGTAGTTTAGAAGAACAACGCGGTCTTAAAGACATTTACATTGTATTTGAAATTTTCTGTACAATTTTTTTTTTAAATAGCATTCATAATACAAGTAAGACATTTAAAAATTAACAACATAACTCACATCCTCATCAAAATTAACATCAAGAAATCAAGATGGCAACCAACAGATTATCCTTTAAAGTTAAAGTTTGCGAGCACATGCGTAAGAAGCTTTCGTGTCAGAC
Source organism: Agrochola litura (assembly GCA_949152395.1). NCBI lineage: Eukaryota > Metazoa > Arthropoda > Insecta > Lepidoptera > Noctuidae > Agrochola > Agrochola litura. The sequence goes on from OX424506.1 coordinate 3,996,663, forward strand.
TCTTACTGACTAAAACCCACCCGTGTTCCTTCGGTTGCCCTGTTGCCGGCAGTTACAATAACAGCGGTAATTTTTTCCCATTGTTTATCTTATTTGTTTTATAAGTATATTCGTGTATTTACTCGTACATGTTCTAATATTTAGGTATATTATATTACATGTATTGTTTTAATATATCCTTATATTTAAATAAATATTTATTCCACAACTTTCGATATTGCACCTACCACTGTTTGTCTCTGCATCACCCAAAGGTTGACTGGTAGAAAATGCCTATGGCATTAAGCCCGCTTCTGTAAATTTATGTGCTTAAACTCAAAAACCCAATGCATTTATTTCAATTAAACCATGTATTACAGGTACTATTGAATATGTCAAAGCCAACCAGAAAAGTACCTACAGTAAAAAATTTCAATGTCAACTCAATAAGAATATAAGTTTATGAATAGAAAATCATTTAAAAATTATAATAAAATTAAATAGGTCAATGTCAACTCAAATTAATAATAACAATAATAATCAGTAGGTATATACCTACTTCAGTTGACAGGAGAAAACGTGTCCGTATGAATTGAGGAGCCATGTCTCATATTTAAACGCAGGTACTACCAATATTTAGTAGTAAATTAGGCGATTTTGTAGGCCCGATCCTGGAATTTGTAGTAAAACACTTTAAAAGATACACGACTTTTAAGGTGGCTCCTCAATTCAGACGTTTGAATTGAGGTGCCACCTTACAACTCCAAAACTAGCTAACGGATATTTTTGTAAATTTGGTAAGATTTAGTAGTACTTATGCGTAATCTCTACAAAAAAAATGGGTTTTGTACGGCTGAATTTGAGATAGCTACAATGTTTTGATTTTTCACAAAAATCCATAAATTTCACCGGGCTGTTTCTCGGAAAGTAATCAACCAATTACAACATACTTTTAGTATAATTTAGTAGTAAATACATTCTAATTTGTAGTATAAAAATAAAATGGAATAACTACATAATTTCGCTAATACAACACATTTTATGTGGCTCCTCAATCCTGACGGTCTATGAAAATAAATGTACGATAGCTACTAAAGTAGTTGATCAAATCGGATAACAATATCACCAATATTTAGTAGAAATTTCTACTAAATATTGGCGTAATCCAACATTTTGTACATTCAGTATTTCAAAAGATATTAACAAAATAAATATTCCTTAACAATCTAGTGTGGTACCAGAGCCCACGACCAAAACCATATCACATCGTTTTACGGCCAAAACCGTATAAAATCGATAGTTTCGATGATTCCTGAACCCAACTCGGTGGAAAGTACCGGTCAGAAACATCTCAGTTTTACGGAAGCCTATTTCTGGTATGTCAAAAAAAAAGAAAGAAAGAAAGAAAAATATTTTATTTGGGACACGCATAGGAAATACAGACAGTAACAAAAAATAAAATAAAAATAAGAAAGGAGTATTTTAAACTAACAAAAAAATAGTAACGACCTGTGCGAGGCCAAAAAGGCCCATATCTCAGCACAATATGCCTGATATTAAAAATGTACATAGTTTTCGTAATTTTAATTACAAAAAAGTTTGTTTTCAGACATTTTGCGTGTCACATGTGGACTGAGCGGATTTTCAAAAAATGACAAAAAATTTAACCTATCTGTCTCATAGCAACCTCAATTTTTTTTTAAACTTTTTTATAGTTACTGAAAACCTGTTTCCAGAAATTTTAAATGTCATTTATAACTCCAAAAACAGAAAGAACGTTTCGGAGTCGCCCGGCTAATGCGCGGTGCATGTTACGCTTACGACACCGATGTTGAGACCGACAATTAAAAAAAAAAGATGAACTTTATTTCGATAAACGTTATCCCAGTTTCCTTTTGTCCAATTTATTTTAAAAATAAACCTTTTAATTTCAGTTTGATGGTTTCGGGTAAGCTCTTTAGTAATCGTACGTAAAAACGATTTATTCTGAAAAATGATTTATTCGCATCAACTGACCAATGTTCACCTGAAAACAAGATTTTGAGACGGGTTTTAGTTTTTGTTTCATTTTAAATTTTCTCAAATGGTCTTCTGGGTGTGATGCTACTGATTTCTGAATATTGTGTTTTCGGTATCTAAAATCCATCGTTCAACTACATTCTGAAAATCAGACAGATTGCTATGAAACAGTTCGGTATTTTTTTTTACATAGGTATTTCAAATGCGCTTAGGTCAGAAGTGACGCGGAAAGTGTCAGATTTTTTTTTTTTTTTGATTCAGTATCTTCTGCAGTTGTAGCCACCGACATTCAAATTTTCTTACGTTTTTTGCAGTTTGTAGGAGAGTCATTAATACATCTCCCGAAGATAGATTTGTTCCATTAGAAAATATCTCTTATGGAAAAGTTATTTTTGATCAAGATACAACCTGACACTGACCTGTCGTGTCCTGTCCTGATCTTTGATTACGTAAAAAAAGAAAAAAAAAATACGTTACTAATCAGACAACTTTTCGATTGAACCAGGTTGCTATGAAACAGGTAGGTTAAATTTTTTGATATTTTTGAAAATGCGCTCAGTCCACATTTGACACGCAAAAATGTATGAAAACAAACTTTTTCGTAATAAAATTATGAAACCTATGTAAATTTTAAATATCAGACATATTGTGATGAAACCGACTGCAAGTTTTTTTTTTATCGTAGAAATGGGCTCTCGTAAAACTGGGACGTTTCTGACCGGTACTTCCCACCGAGTTGGGTTCAGGAATCATCAAAACTATCGATTTTATACGGTTTTGGCCGTAAAACGATGTGATATGGTTTTGGTCGTGGGCTCTCGTACCACACTAGATTGTTAAGGAATGTTTATTTTGTTAATATCTTTTGAAATACTGAATGTACAAAATGTTGGATTACGCCAATATTTAGTAGAAATTTCTACTAAATATTGGTGCTATTGTTATCCGATTTGATCAACTACTTTAGTAGCTATCGTACATTTATTTTCAAAGACCGTCAGGATTGAGGAGCCACATAAAATGTGTTGTATTAGCGAAATTATGTAGTTATTCCATTTTATTTTTATACTACAAATTAGAATGTATTTACTACTAAATTATACTAAAAGTATGTTGTAATTGGTTGATTACTTTCCGAGAAACAGCCCGGTGAAATTTATGGATTTTTGTGAAACATCAAAACATTGTAGCTATCTCAAATTCAGCCGTACAAAACCCATTTTTTTTTGTAGAGATTACGCATAAGTACTACTAAATCTTACCAAATTTACAAAAATATCCGTTGGCTAGTTTTGGAGTTGTAAGGTGGCACCTCAATTCAAACGTCTGAATTGAGGAGCCACCTTAAAAGTCGTGTATCTTTTAAAGTGTTTTACTACAAATTCCAGGATCGGGCCTACAAAATCGCCTAATTTACTACTAAATATTGATAGTACCTGCGTTTAAATATGAGACATGGCTCCTCAATTCATACGGACACGAGAAAACGCATGGTCATAATATTACATTTCGTCAACGGAGTAGAGACACTTATCTAGTAGGAATGCTTGAAGCTTTGTTTTAAATGCAGATGTATAAATCAAGCTTTTTAGAATAGGGACGAATTCTGGAGAATCAAGAGTACTAGGTATCTTCTAAGTTCTAGGAAAGCGTGCTTCAACGCTCCATGAAATCAGAACGTTTCTTACCTTACCATTAGATTCAGATAATAAGAAATTCTGAAACTCAGACCGGAATGTGGGAATTAGCCGTGTCCCCCAGAAAGCACGTTAAGCAGTTGTTCTATGTTATAGAGTTTGGTTTCCGCACTTAGTCCGTAAGGTGGACCATTGTGCGTGGGCCATGGCGACCGTTTGGTGGTTATTCCAACCAGCCCACCTCCCTCCAGAAGCTAATTAAATCTTCTGGTCTGTTCAGAACATCTGTGTAGGATCTGGGTGACCCGAGGGTTTCTGTTGCATTCAAAGAGCACGTGCGCTACTGTTTCCTCAGCCTCCATGCACGCCCTGCACAGAGGACTGTCCGTTATGCGTTAAGCAGTTGGTTCTGCGCCTGATCTCTATCCGGTCGTGTCGGATTGCTGTCCCATCGGATTATAAGAGTGAGGGAAGAGAGAGTGCACCTGTGTCTGCGCACACACTTGTGCACATATGTCCCGCGCCGAATACTGGTCTCCGCTGAGATTGGTCGCGATGGCCGAAATTCGTTCTGGAGTACTATTACTTATTATTATTAGATCTTTAGAGGTATGAGGAACAGGGTGTAATGTTTACTCATCCTCTATAGGAAAGGGAGGATCCTCTGACCAGACGGGTGTTGTGTCTGGCGGAATCTTGTAGGTATGTCGATCACGCAATAAACCCTAATTGCGCGATGCAGGATTTGTGTGACGTCATGTCTTTTAATGCGTAGTTCGTATCCATTATATTTTTTGTAGCTATTGTACTTATAATTATATTGTATCAGGATGTTAAAACATTATGAACAGTGCTGTATCTCCCCTATAATCTTCTTCAACCCAACGAATTTATAGGGGGCTCCTTTTCAAAACCATTCCATATAATTTCTTACCGTATAACACTAAGTATAATAGTTAACGACAATCTGAAGGCACCCTTAGGTAGGGTCTTTGAGGATTATCCTACTGGAGTTAAGATTTCTTTGAAGTTAGTGAGCCCCCTTGTGTGGTGGCAGTGATGTTGGAAAGATAAGAGGTGTGACTACTTAAGACTGTTTGGGGAACTAAATAATAGTTCTTTAGTATTTTGATTGTGTTTAAGTATAGTACAATCTTCGGAAACCGATGTCTGAAGAATAACTTTATTAAGCTATTGCATAGCTTTTATCGCGGGCTTTGAGCGCGGCGACCGAATCAAGAAATTCCGTAACGAAAATAAAACCTAACACCCCCCACTCCGCCTACCATGAGTAATGACGGATGATGACATAAAACGTCCGTCATCATCCCAAGTGTAGCGTTGACAAATAGGAAGTATGGAGGTTACAAATGCTATGCAATAGCCTTACCGCGGCAGTCCCCGAGTGCCACACGTTTTATTTTTATTTTTTATTTACTAAATAATAATATGTAAGTAGATTCTAAGATTGTTAATAAAGGCTAAAATTATTATTATAAAGTATAGTATAATTTAATTTATAAGTCGAATATCCGTTCTACAATCAATTAATCTTGATATGAAAGTATTTTTTGAAAAACTATTGTATTTATTTACTTATTTCCTATTTCAGGAAGTTGATATCATTTTACCTGTTAACAATCTCTCATCAAGTGATTTCACTAGCTAATACGATTATCAAGTATTGTTTGATTGATGCCAACAGATTTGACAGCTAATCCAATTTCATATCGAATCGAAACTCGACTTCTCCAATGATGATGTTGAGAGACACCAAGTACTTTAATATTGGAACAACCGGGACTCATTCTCTGTTTCAAATTAGACGCTATTATAGTCACCTGGCACCAACTCCATCGGAAAATACGGTCAAAATAGTTTGGCGGTATCTAGAACGCCACATGCAAAAAACTCATCACACTGACGTCATGCAAAATCCTGCATCGCGCAAGCAGGGTTCACCGTGCGACGAAAATATATACAATGTCCCGACATCAATCGTCGGGCAGTTGCCCACTAGACATAACACCCGTCTGGTCGGAGGATCCTCCCTTTTCTATGGAGGATGAGTGAACTTTACACCCTGTTCCTCATTCCTAGTAATCCACCTAAAAACCACATCTTTTCCTTACAAACTCTCTGTTAAACTGTCTTCACAACTCTGCCTAATATACCGAATCCTTACATTCTTACATATTATAACACAAAGCCGCGTCTGTCTGTCTGTCTGTCTGAACGCGATAAACTCAAAAACTACTGAACAGATTTTCAAACAGTTTTCACCAATGGGCGGAGTGATTTATGCGGAAGGTTATAATGTATAATTAATTACGATTTGTGTAAATTGGCTGAAATTTGACAATTATTGTTGAAGAAGTCGGAAGAAATCATGCCGACGGGGAGCTTTACTGCCGTGCGCTGCCTAAACCGAAAAAGATACATCAAATTTATGTTCTACGGTATTGTTTATCTTAAAAAAGTTCAACAAAAATGTTCGCAATGGCATATGTCTATCTTCTAAGGATGACCCATAATAACCATTTTTATCTTTCAGAATTTGATGAAAAAATTATTGTTATTTCCGAAGTTTTTTTGACCGGTATAGTATTAACGTTTATCCAAAAAAGTATGTTATTTAAATTAGGCATTTAATTTAGATTAAAATATGTAAATCATATAATTTAAATGAATAGTTTAAGAGATATCACAGTTTCAAAATTAAGCGGAGCAACGCGGACGCAGCGGTAGGAGTCAATGACGATTCCCTCTGTTATTACTTATTAGGTATAACATCTCGGTAGTACGTTCCCGTGGGATATTTTCCGACATCCACGCGGTCGAAGCCAAAGCTAGTGTTATATACATATAAGTGAAGTAGTCAGGTATATTATCCTACTACGTAATACGGTCCCATCGGCTTTTACACTTGGCCTGTCGATACATCTTTGAAACTTAGTAATTAACTGTTGGTGAATACGTAACTATTTAGTTATACGTAACTGTAACCCTGTTTATTTGTTAGTAAACTAGGTATGGTTTCCATCGCATGGTCATAACATAATAATTAGAAATTAAAATCACGTATTTGACGGAGAATGGTATGTGTCTCTTTCGTTGTTATCAGCCATATTTTAACTACTGTGGGCGTACTGTGGGTAGTGTTGGTTATTGCGCAATAGAAAAACAGTTTGCAGTTCAGATCACATTATAATTTACTATCAAATTAATCACACTAGCAATTCACATGTAGGTACACGACACAACTATACGGACCGCGCGACAGTTTCTAAACGTGTTCACTGTTTGACCAACAACGATGTACTCTGCTCAGCTCCAGTCCAAGTGTTAATGTTGTAGAGTCTTGCATCCCAATTAGTCAACTCAGTAACGTGTTTCCGACATATATATAATTATAAATTCAATCTGTGTCTGTCTGTGTGACCGCGTTGTTCTTCTAAACCACGCAACGGATCTTGATGCGGTTACATAATTTAGAGAATTTATTCTGGAAGATATTAGATAAATGGATCGCGAGTCGGAAGTACACTATTAAACGTATTTTCTCACAATTATGTGGACTACCCACTACTAATTTTCAAATTAGTAGGCTCTTAAATCCTAAAGTTTTCTATTAAAGAAAAAACTGTCACCGTCAAAGCAAAAATGTTTTTTTCGCTTCTTGCATATATTTAATGCTACAACAAGATTGTATAAAAAAAGCTTGCCTGTTGTTATGGCTGGTCCTGGCTAGACAAAAATAATGCAAAAACATAATCAGAAACACACAGGAAATTCTCTAATCTGCGCATTAACAGAAACATAATAAATAATTATGATATACGTAGGTAAGTAGATTTATCACCCTCTTTTCCTTAGGGGATAGCTAAGTAACTTTGAATGTTAGAAACATGGGTCGGTATAAAAGTTTTAAAGGGAAGGAAGAGCAGTGAATAGTGTTACGGAGGTATTTGGTTCGCTTTGCTGATTCTAAGACAGTGCGAAGTGCCTATTTGGGGGACCCATTTTGGGATTAAAACGCGGTGATAGTTAGGTATATTGTTACTATGTAGGTATGTTGTGTTGTAAGGATATCGTTCCGGTGAGGGGTTTATTGTTATCGAAGCAAGTGGCGATACTTTGTTTTACTTATAGGGCCAGGTTTGGGTTGAAACGAAATGTTCCGTAGAATACAAAATCGTACGGAAAGTCTTATAGGTATCAACATTATATTAGGCTTGTACTACCCGATGTGTTAAGGTACCATTCCGTAACCGATCGCAGGAGGCAACTGCAGGCGACGTGTCGCGGCGTCATGTCGCAGCAACACGTCGCGGCATCATGTCGCTGCAGTCATGATTCTGAACCCGACCGCAGGCGACAACTGCCCGTATTCCAGTCGGTAGATAGAAGATATCAAACCGTAATTATCGCTCGAGCGTTGACAGCACTACTGGTCTGCGGTTGGGCTGCACGTGGCAGCACTGTCACTTGCCCGTAGCTGCCAAAAACACGGCGACACGTGTCGCTAGCTACGGAAGGTATTTCATAGAAATTCATAGAAACCAGTCGTGTCGCGGCGATACGTCGCCTGCAGTTGCCTCCTGCGGTCGGGTACGGAATAGTTCCTTAAGGCAGAGGTGTACCTATTATAGTACACCCACTGACGAGGTGGACTGTATATTTGAATAAAACTCTTCAGGCTTCTTTGTATTCTTGATTTATTTCCCAGGGTGGCTTGCTGCTTGACGGTCGAGTGATGAGTGATTTCTCGCGGCAAGCCGGCCCATTTTTATACAATTGCCGCATAGTGCGGGCGGAGTGGGAGGCGCGGAGAGCGTTTGCCGTAGTCGGCCAATCAGAGCGCGGCGTAGCTTGTCTTTTGCGCATGTATGGCGGACAAGTTTAAACTTGTCCGTTCTTGTTTGGGTCGTGCTCCGAGCCTCTCTTACAATCGTGATCTTATAACTAAAATAATGTAGCCCTAATATAAACAGTTTGTAACGTCCCTAGTACAAAATAATCATTTATTAGTTTAATCATACTTATAACTACGTTTATCTTACTTATTTACATTGATTTGTTGTTGTGTAGCTACGTCGTCCGTAACATTCTCCCCCCGGCGCAGGGCTACCGTAGCCTTATCTTCTACGCAGAGGACGGCGAGCTTCGTGACTGGACGCCGTAGGTTGCCCGCTGTGGTCCTGACGTCAGCTGATCGCACCTTGCCGTCGGGACCGCTGTAGACTGCTTCCACGATGCCTCGGGGCCATGTCCCTCTTGGGAGGGAAGGGTCGACGATGATGACCAGACTGCCGACTTGGAGGGGCCGTCGTTGGTCGTCTGATGCTCCTCGAGGCACCAGCGTAGGTAGGTACTCGTTTACCCAGCGCCGCCAGAAGTGGTCGGCGAGCGCTTGGGCGGCTTTCCAGTGTTTGCGGCTGGCCTCTTCGCAAGGCCCGGTGCGGGGAAGGCCTGAGGAGGTTCCAATGAGGAAATGATTAGGGGTGAGCGCCTCCGGATCCTTGGGATCGACAGAGACATGGGTCAGAGGCCGAGAGTTTATAGAGTGCTCGGCCTCTGTCAACAGCGTCGACAGCACTTCTTCCTTTAGTGCCTTTTGATGTAGTGTCGCTCCCAGCGCTGCTTTCACAGAGCGTACAAGGCGTTCCCAGGCTCCCCCCATATGTGGGGCCCCAGGTGGGATGAACTTCCACTTCATTCGGTGCTCCAGTCCGAATTGAACGAAGTCTTTCGTCCACTCCTTGTAGGCCGCTCGTAGTTCAGCGTCTGCCCCTCTGAAGTTTGTACCGTTGTCTGAGTACATGACTTGGGGCCAGCCTCGTCGCGCTGCCATTCTCCTTACTGCCATCAGTGCCGAGTCAGTAGACAAACTTGATGCCAATTCTAGGTGCACCGCCCTCGTAGTCAGGCAGGTGAACAGTGCTCCCCATCGTTTTTCATGTCTTCTTCCTATGACTACCGTCATTGGGCCGAAATAGTCGGTCCCGCAGTAGGTGAAGGGTCGCTGTGTGGTCATGGTCCTTTCCATTGGCAAGTCTCCTGTGGTTGGTTTCACTGGTGCGGCTTTTCTAATGCGGCATAGCTGACATCGGCGTGCAATGGCCCGTACCGTAGGGCGGAGGTTGACCACCCAGTATCGCTGTCTTAAGTCGTTGATTACGCGTTCGTTGTTAGCGTGGCCGGCTCGGCGATGCGCATCTGCTACTAACAGCCGCGTGAAAGGGTGCTTGCCATGTAGAATCACCGGTGTTTTCGTGGTTTCCATGACTGCCGCGTGGCCAATTCTTCCTCTTACTTTGAGGACGTTTTCTTCTAGGTAGGGGTCCAGCTTATACAAACTGCTGGATCTGGGTACCGGTTTCCCTTTCTGGAGTAGTTGTATTTCTTCGGCGTAGTCATCCATCTGTGCTTGTTTCAGCCATACTTTCTCAGCCCTTTCTATTAGGTCGACGGTCATCTGGTTGGTTCTGTCCTTACATTTTTGCTTGAAAAGGAAGGGCACAGCTGTTGCTCGTAGTAGTTTTTCATACGAAGAGAATCTTCTTATGTCAGGCAGGTGAGAAGGGCGTTCTCGTTCCTTTTTCTCTTCCGTCATTACGTATGCTACTTCATCTTTAGTCGTGTCACCTCTGGTCTTTTCTTTCGGCCAGGACTCCTCGTTGTCGTACAGGAATGCGGGGCCTGCAAACCATCTATCTTCGGGTCTCATGTGCATGGTGTAGTTAGGGCGCGTAGCGTCATCCGCAACGTTATGGTCGGTAGGCACCCATCTCCACTGGCCAGCGTCAGTCAGCTCCGCAATTTCACCCAGACGATGGGCCACGAATGGTGTGTACTTTACGGCGTCTTTTTCAATCCATCGCAGAACGGTTTGTGAATCGGTCCAGTAAGTCACACCTCTTGGCTTGTCGCGGTGTTCCTTTTTTATTGTCTCTGCTAGTCGCGTACCGATTACCGCTGCCTGTAGTTCTAGTCGCGGGATGGTTACTGGTTTCAGTGGGGCTACTCGTGCCTTTGCTGCGACCAGCCTTACGTCCACTTTTCCGTCTGGCTTTTGGATCCTCCAGTAGGCAGCTGCTGAGTACGCCTGTTCGCTGGCATCACAGAAAATGTGTAAGTCCATGATGTCATTCGGGCCTTTGTCGTAGCACCTTGGGATGCGGAGCTTTGTTACTTCGTTCAGGCTGTGTATCCATTCTTCGAAGTGCTGTGCGTCTTGCTCCGGGAGTGCCTCGTCCCATCCTATGCTGTGTCTCCACAGGTTCTGGAGTATGATTTTGCCGGTAACTGTGAAGTGACTGATGAGGCCTAGTGGGTCGTAGACTGCCATTACTGCTCCCAGCGCTTCCCGTTTTGTCGGTGGTCTGTCTCTCGTCTTTACTTCGGGTGACAGCCGACTTAGTCCGGTGTTGAAGCCTAGCTCGTCTGAGCCTGTTTGCCAGAGTAGTCCCAGTGTTTTGTCTGTATTCTCTTCTCTGTGTCCGAATCTTACTTCTGTGTCGGCTGCGTGTTTCTCCGGCGTCACGCTCTTTACCACATTGGGTTTGTTGGAGCACCATCCCCTTAAATTAAAGTGCGCGTTCTGGTGAATCTTTATGACTTCACGTGCCGTCTTGATGGCCTCTTCTTCAGTTGCCACGCTGTCTACGTAGTCGTCCATGTAGTGGTTTGACGTGATTGCTTGCACAGCGTCGGGGTACCTTTGCATGTACAGTCTCGCATTAGTGTCTCGTACTGAGTGCGCGATGAATGGTGAACACGATGCCCCGAAGATCATTGACGTCATTTTGTATTTCTTCGGTGGCTTATTGCGTTCCTCGCCTCGCCAGAGAAACATCTGTGCAGCTTGATCTTGGTTTCTTATCTTTACTTGGAGAAACATCTCTTGTATATCTGCAGTGACGGCTACTGGTCGTTCTCGGAACCGGAACAGTATTCCTGGCAGTGGCTTCAATAGGTCCGGTCCTTCCAGTAGGTGGTCGTTCAGGCATACTCCACTATGTCGGTGTGCGGCGTCAAACACCATGCGTACCTTACCCGGCTTGTTTGGGTTCACGACCGGGAAGTGCGGCAGGTACCACACCTTCTTGTTTCCGTCTTCTGTTCCATCGCACTCCTGTGCGTACCCTTTGTCAAGTAGGTTTTTGACCAAGGTGCTGTACTGTGCTGCGAAGTGTGGTGATGAATCCATCTTCTTTTCTATTGTTTTCAATCTTCGTAAGGCACAGTTGTAGTTGTTGGGCATTGACGCATCTTCATCACGCCATGGTAATCCGACTTCAAAGTGGTCGTCGACTTTCTTCATGGTGCTCTGGACCGCATCAATCGCCTTTTGATCTTCTGGTTTGATCTTCCTAGCCAGAGAAACTCCTAGGGCGTCTATTTTAAAGTGTGCCTTCATCAGTTCTTCTACACGACGTACATCATCTGTCCGTCTTGCCGCGGACACGTCGTAGAGATGTAGCACAACTTGGCCTTCTTGTTCCTTCAGCGTGGCGCGCGGTGCGGTCCCGTGGATCACCCATCCTAATTGAGTGTAGGAAGCTGCGGGTTCACTTTTCTTGCCCATACGTAGTTCGCGTGTGACTATCAGGTGCCAGTTGTCAGCGCCTATTAACAGCATCGGTTTGGCTTCTCCGCTTATCACGCTTGCTTGTATGTCCCGGAGGTGTGGGTATTTGGCGAGCGTGGATCTGTCCACCGACTGACTGTGAAGTTGCAGGTTTTTCATTGTTCGTGCGCGTAGCTCTTGAAATTTCCCGCTCTGGTCACGTATCTGTAGCTTGACTTCTTGGCTGCATTCTTCACGTTGTTGTGACGTCACGCTTTGGATGCGTAAAGTGGAGGCCGGACCGTTGACTTGCAGGTGGCGTGTTAATTCTTCGTCGACGAGTGATATTGTTGAACCTTCGTCCAGTAGGGCGAACGTGTGTATTTGTCCACCCGGTCCTTTTAGTACCACTGGACACATCTTTAACAGTACGCGCTGCAGTGGGTTGCTTGATGCGGAGACGGTCATTACTGCTTCCTGTGAGTGAGGCTTTTCGACGTCGTTCCCCTTGTTCGGCTTCTCACTCGGTGGCGCTTCCTTCTCCTCTCGATCCTTGTGAAGCAACGCGTGATGTGGGCGGCTGCAGGTTCCTTTGCCACATCGCTTCGCTCGGCAATGTTCGCGTCGATGACGTCTTGACACACACTTAAAGCATAATTTGGCCGTACGTACCCAATCCCATCTTTCGTCGATGCTCATTTTCAGGAACTTCGCACATTTGGGTACTTCGTGGTCACTGCCGCAACATAAACACTCTGATTTTCTTTCTTCTTCTGTTGTCGCGAAGACTGCTTCTCGGCCCGATTTCCTTTTGACGACAAATTGTGGCGCATTCTTCGTTTCTTTCTTCGAGGCGGGGGCGTGTGTTGTATTCGTGAAGGCATATTTCATGGCTCGGTCGGCCTCCCGCATCAGGAATCTGGACAGCAGTATTACTTCCGGTTCACGCGACGAATCCACTGTTTCAGAAGCGTAGTCGCACCATCTGGATTTTATGTGCGGGCTCAGCTTCTCTACGACGTCGCGAGTCAGCATCGGGTTCCATATGTAGCCGCGGTTGTCCATCTTGGATATCACACACACGATGTTTTGAAGCTTCACTGCGAACGAATTTAATTCACTGGCTGCGCCTGTGAGCCGGGGTAGCTTCTTCAAGTCTTCCATTACTCGGTCCATGAGTATCTCCGGCCTCCCGTAGTATTGTTCCAGTGTCTTCATGATTACTTGCGGGTCGGATGCGGAGTACAGGAGTGCTGACACTGCTTCCCTTGCTTCACCTTTGATGCAGTTGCGTAGTCTTGCTAAGTTTTCAATCGCGGTGAATCTGCATAAACTCGATGAATCGTTGTACGCTGCCTTAAATGGTAACCATTCCACGGCTGCTCCCGTGAAAGTAGGTAGTTCGGTCATTTGTCGTGGCGGCGGGCGAATGTGTATCATTTTTTCCAACGTGTCTGCCAGCTGTTCGATTCCTCTTCCAACTCGACGTTCTCCTCTGGTAGGTGAGCGTGAAACCGATCGTTGTCTTCTTTGGTTATGTCTGGCGGGCGCGGCGGCGTCAATGTTCGTGGCAGGTTCGACGTAGGCGGCGGTCCTCGGAGCGGCGTGTGTGGCAGCGGGGCGCGGTGGCTGCTCTGTCTGCAGCTGATCCGCGTCTGGAGGGTGACTTCGGTCTATACTTTGAAGCCACTCGTCCACTCTGTCTTCACTCATGTGTACGGAGCCCTCTTCGCGGGCGTCTGCCTCTGCCTCAATTGTTGAAACTTCATACTCGAGTCGCTTGTTGACGAGCGCCTTTTCAAGTTCCAGTTGCTCGTTTCTTATTGCAGCGATCCTCTTCTGTGCTTCGTATTCTGCCTTCTTCACTCTTGTTACGTCACTACTGTACGATCTTCTGGAACGTATTGTACTTGCTGTATCCCTCACAGAAATATCGTACGCAGCTGTCATAGTTCTTGCCGAGTCCTGGGTTCGTGGTGCGAGGAGCGTTGTAGGGTAACGGGACGCGGTCGGTGTGGCGAGCAGTTCCCCGTAGTTGCGCGTGGTCGCGGCGGCTCTGCTTGCTGGTACGTGGCGGGCGTCCGGCGCGGTGGATGCGTCATGGCTTGTCGTCGGCGCAACTCGCCCTGCCGCGACGGTGACAGGGGGTGCGGTCGCGAACGCGGGTGCGGCGGGATCGGTCCCGGCCGCGGGCGCACCGAACGGGGTGCGTGGGGGCGCGGACGCGATGGTCGACGGTGACCTAGGCGGATCCTCGAACGTGCGGGGGTGTCGACTGTCGTAGCCCGATTCCGCTTCATTTTCTTTATTCGTAACGCTTCTAGTCTTCATACTTGATCTTGAATTTATTCTTGATTATATCTTCAATCGGCGATGTTCTAATCTTCTATAAATTCGGTTCGCAGGACCAACTGACGAGGTGGACTGTATATTTGAATAAAACTCTTCAGGCTTCTTTGTATTCTTGATTTATTTCCCAGGGTGGCTTGCTGCTTGACGGTCGAGTGATGAGTGATTTCTCGCGTTTTTTTTTTTTTTTTTTTTTTTTTTTCGGTATGGCATCTCACAGCTGGTTTTGAGAAACCGTCGCTGTTTAACCGGTCAATCCTGTGGCTGCCTCAAGCTACTACACTCAAAGCCTCCAGCCAGGGCACATATATAAAACTAAGCTAAAAAGCTTAGGATGAACGCGCGCTAAGGGCACCCCCTGCGGGGTTCGAGCCTCGGCTTAGGGCGTTATCCGGGGGGAGAACATCAAAAGATGGGACGGGCTGGATCAAAGGGTTTTGATCATTATTATTATTATACGGGGAATTTAAAGCTACGTGCACAGCTGCAACAACTGCAGGCACCTCGTTTTCGAGCAAGGGTCGAGGGGGAGTATCATTTACTCGGGGGCGCGGCGGTCGGGAACGCAAAGGACCTCGGCGGCGAGGTCGGAATGACGGGAGGCGTCTGTGTTTGTACAATGTGCTTGTTTCCCTATTGCTCTCCTGGAGGAGGGTTATGGGGTCATCGGGGTCTACTAGGATATGCCTTGGGCGGCGAACTTTACTTATTCTACTCGGGACATAACTGGCGGCCTCGACAACCAGAGGGTTGCGATGTTTGGCCGCGGACTCAAAGAAACGCTTTGAAAGGCGTTTTAGAAATTGGTGGATTGTGGGAATCTTTAGGTCGAGGTGGAGAGCCTCGTTCCTGACGAACCATGGGGAACCTGTCGCCCTACGAAGGAATCTATTCTGCACAGTTTGCAGCCTATGTATATGACAGGGTTTTGCATGAGCAAAGACGGCACCCGCATAGGTCATGATCGGTCGAATGCACGCCGTGTAAACGCGCAATTTGCACCTAAGTGACAATTTGCTACGTGCATTGACCAAGAAAAAGAGTCTACCGAGAGCGAAAGCGGCTCGCGAACGAACAATCTTTATGTGCTCTGCGAAGGTCAAATGATGATCGAGAACGACACCTAGATATTTGGCTCGCTTCTCCCAAGGGATCGGCTTGCCGAACATGGTGATCGGTCGGGGGAGGGGGTATCTAAGCCTTTTACGCAGTTTCGTAAAGAGAACCGCTTGGCTTTTATCGGGGTTCACTTCTATTCGCCACTTTGTAAACCATGCCGCCAGTCTATCGACTGCGCGTTGGAGAGTGAGGCGAATAGAGTCGGGGGGATTTCTCGCGGCAAGCCGGCCCATTTTTATACAATTGCCGCATAGTGCGGGCGGAGTGGGAGGCGCGGAGAGCGTTTGCCGTAGTCGGCCAATCAGAGCGCGGCGTAGCTTGTCTTTTGCGCATGTATGGCGGACAAGTTTAAACTTGTCCGTTCTTGTTTGGGTCGTGCTCCGAGCCTCTCTTACAATCGTGATCTTATAACTAAAATAATGTAGCCCTAATATAAACAGTTTGTAACGTCCCTAGTACAAAATAATCATTTATTAGTTTAATCATACTTATAACTACGTTTATCTTACTTATTTACATTGATTTGTTGTTGTGTAGCTACGTCGTCCGTAACACCCACATTTATCATTACATGTTTAAGCGTATACTAAGACTACCATGTTTTCCTACAGTTGCTACTAATTGCAGTTTTTATTAATTTTGGTTAAATAAGAGAAGATTCAGTTTTCCAAGTTAAAAGTTTTTCCAAGTACTTTAGGATCATGAGTGTTTTCAATTATAAAAAAAACCGGCTTAGTGCGTGTTAGACGACGCACAATGAAGGATTCCGTAGTTGGGATGAATTTATCCCGAGAACAAACTCAACATTGTAGTTGAAAAACATGTTCTCTCCTATAGGGAATGTATGGGAGAACATGTTTTTTCAACTGTAAATGTAAATTGGTCGATTATTACTCGTTAACTTGTAGAGCCTACTTAGCTGTGATAGTTTTTCTTATAATTTCGTTTTAAATACTACTGCTGTGAATTTTTCCCCATATCCAAACCAATCATTTGGCTGACAAGGATACTTGACTCTAACAAAAATTTGCACTTTAAAGCTTACATTTGACATTATAGAAAGCCCTAGATCTTGAAACCTTCACACAAAGCAATAAATAATAGGAACCAATATTTTATTTTTCAATAAAACGAAATCGAGACATTCCGTACAGTCATGCATAAACTATCTCTATTCAAATTCCCGGGATACACAAGACGAATAACATTTAGTACATACACGAGTGTAACTGTTTTGTCAATCGTAGAAATAAAAGTCTTTTTACTAGTAGGCTTCGGTTCGTTTGTAAGCGTGGAGATATTTGCAATTTTTTATGTGTAACATCTTCCCCTCGCTTTTCTGTTATCTATGGGAGTGATTTCATGAAAAGCGACGGAAGGGTATTACACGAAGCTCCAAGCGCGCTATTTGATTTGACTAATGAGCTAGATATTTATTTTATATCTTATTTATATCTCATTGTAAGCTGCACCGGTCGACGCGACGTCATAACGCCAACGCCGGCAGTCGCTGAAAACCAGCACTGGGGCTCTGTGTCGTATAGGGTCGCAGCATTATGCTGAGTGATGACCGTTTTGCGGGAATATGGCGCATATTGTCTCCAACTTGTTCTTTTTGTTTTATGTTCTTTCTTTGCGTCATGCTTATCGCAAAAAACCCAATTTTCTTTAGTTTCTTCTAAGTTTATATATAAATGTTCCAAAATAAATTCTCTAAAATTATGGTAAGAACCGCATCAAAATCCATTGTGTTATTTAGAAGAACGAAGCGGACACAGAGACAGATACAAAAAGCGACTTTGTTCTCCACTATGTAATAGATGAGTCTGAACCTGTAATTTTGAAACATGGACATGAGTAATAATATACCTACATAATCATCATAAACATGTTTCTTAAACAATTTAATTGGGTAAGTACATAAAGAAAATTTACGTAATTCTTACTCTGGTTACCAAGTAACTGATTTGTATTTACTTTTTAATATCTAGGTGAGAATTAATAATATTCATCTTCCTCGACATGCCGTCTGAGATTAATTTAATTCCTTGAAGATCCAAACAATATTTACTTATACCCAACTTTAACTAGAAACTGCCTAAATTGCCTGGTTTCTGAACAAATATTGTTCTAGTGTAATAATATTCTAGAAGTTAGATAGGTACGTCTTAAAATGAATTGAAGACTAAACTCACGTGCAGACATCGCGAGGTTTGCGAGGCACCGCGAATGGTTTGCCATATATGCCTCAGGCTGCATGGATGAGGTGCTCACAGAGAGCAGAGTTTCTAGATAATAGAAATTAATGGCTTCATAATTTGGTTTCTAAACTTAGAACAGAATATTCCAATAATTGTGAATGAAGAGCTAAAGGTCTTGTTAGCTTCCTCGGTCATATTAAACGAATTTCTTGATGTTACCAGGTAAATGAAGGAACTGTCCGAGTTTGAGCAGTAAATAGAGTATTCTGATATTTATTTTATTTTAGAATCTAAAAGAGAGACTTTAGAAAGTATTCTCAGGAAAGTCAAATTTTTTTTGAAGTCAAAACTTAAATTTTTGAGATGGGACTAAACCATTGATTTCGCGACACCATGACGACACCAAAATTTTGTGAACGCGACTGAGCTCTTTATTTATATTACGTTACAGATCAATGTTCTATGTAAGTATTTTTACTTTAAAGGTTTTGTAAACGCGATTGTGCTCTTTATTTAGATAAGGTTACGGACCAATGTTCTATACAAGTATTTTTCTTCCACCAAGGCGATCTTGTTCAAGTTTTCACTTCTGCCGGCACTCCTGGAGTGCCACAGTTTTTTGTTCGGTGTATCTAACCACGTGATCGCGCCGACAGAGGGCGCTTTCAGTTTTTCGAACAAAAAGTGATATATTTATTTATTTATTTATATATGCAGGTGACCAATCGCGTATTTGCGCGACAATCGCCTTTGTATAGCAGCCTGAGTGGGTGGACTGAAGGTCTGGTGATTGTCACGGAAGGCCTCTGGATTCGAGCAGCCGGGGACATTTAATAATAATATCGTCACTGGAGAGGAGAAAATCCTAAAGCGCCATTTGGGCCAAAATGAGTTGTGTATGTCGTTGAATTCAATATTTTTTTCTTTGTCGATCTGTCTAGGTTTCAAGACAATCTGAGGAAAATATCATATTATGATATAATTGATCGAAAGTCTGTTAAGTTTACATGATTCTTATACACAGAAATTATGCCTTTTCTTACAATTCTATGTCTCATAACCTCTGTCATCACAATCTTTACTTCAAAAATTATCTGTGCCATATTTCCCGATTCTCCGCCAAATGCAAGTATCATTCTCATGCAAAATCTTCCTATTGTAATACTCCTCGCCGCTCGCTCTCAGTTCGACCAATTTCCATGCAATAAAAATCCCATTCTTATCCAAGAAAGAAATATTTTTTCTCAATAATAAAACAGGAATAAAACGAACTTATACTAAAAAGAAATTCCGCTATCATAAACCAGGCAGTGGGGTACTTACCTATCTATTTACATTACCATTATATGTAGACATATGTAACATACTACGGTCGTGAACATAAGAAAAGAATGTAGAGGTCAAGTTGTAGTGGTTTCGGTTTTTGGTTTTCTGTAAGAAACCACATATTTTACTACGGTAATTACTCGCTATACTTACAGAAAAAGGCCAAAGGCTATTGGGCGGAATCTGGGTAAGCGATATTTGGTAAAGTTATTGCCCATACAGGTAAAACTTAAATCTAAATATGAATAGGGTTCCATATTATATGTTTTTCGGGGACATATCAAACGATTGGCTTTTTAAAGTGAAACTTTTATTACATCGTCTCAAACTTTTTCGTCTGTGTGTTGCATGTCGCGTGACGGTCGGCCGTGGAGTAGGGATAAAGTGAAAGGCGCTCGTCAGAGCAGCCAAGGCCAATATGGCGGCGCCTATAGTTCGCTTAAAAGTTTCACTTTTACCATGGTTTCATAAAACCACAGACTCCTTTTTTCTTGCAAACAGGAAGGTGTCAAATCACTTAATCTACCTACTGATTAGCTCCCCGTTACACAGTCTGAAACCCAAGCTTAAAAAATTTGGGTGAACTTCAAATGTAGGTATACCAATTTGATAGCTATTTTCAAATATCACTTTATTTGTACATCACACATTATTCAAGGCTGAAACCCTGTCAAAGTCTAGCCGATCCGTCTACCTATCCATACATTTATGGTCGCTTCAAAATTTAATTCGACAAATTGCCTCTCAGGTGAGGTAAAATGTTTACATTTACGAGTATGTCTGAGGAGGAGACAATGTAAGCTGTCTAGATTTAGGTACCTACTTATCTAGTTTGCTAAGGACTTGGACAGACCCTATTACGTTGGAGGATAAGGTTCCAAAATTTTTGGAAAGATAAATTATTTTTGATACGGGTGTTGGGTTATATTTTTTTAATAATTATGGTAGTACGATGTCATCATCTGCCTGGCCTTTTTCCAACTATGTTGGGGTCGGTTTCCAGTCTAACCAGATGCAGCTGAATACCAGTTTTTACATGGAGCGACTGTTTATCTGACCTCCAGTTATGTTTAAGTTCCATATAATAGGGGGCGAGCCTATTGCCATCAAATAGGCATAAATCTAGACTCCGGGCTGCTACTGAGAAATTCCAGATGAAATAATAATAATAAAAACCCAATAACACTTTGCTCGACCCGGGAAGCGAACCCAGGACCTCATTCTCAGCAGTAGTGTTTTCGACCACTAGACCAACGAGGCAGTTGTTTTTGTCGATGTAGAATAGGTAAAAAATACCTACATAAATACAATGTATATGACTATAACAAAACAGCTTGTATCAGCATTCAAACTTGGCGAGGTGTCACCTACAAAATCTCTTGGCACAAAAGGCAACGTTTAACCCAGGCAAACCGACCAAAAACGTTTTTATTTTTGTTTTAAATGTACTGAAACTAATAGAAAATGGAACCTGTATTAGAACATTCGTATGCTGATAGGGTACTTCGACTAAAAAGTAGGGTATCAGCTGCCTGTGTTACTAAATGGTACTTTTTAGTACCATTGTGTACTACTTAACTGTCTTTTGTACTATTACTGAGCTCATTTGGTTTTTTTGTATTCGTTTGAACTCTTTTAAGAGAATTTAGCAAACGATTTTAGGATGTACTTGACATTGTTTCGTTAGCATTTTTATTGTATTTTGTTGTTTAGCTTTCATTTGACTTTGTGTTGAAAGTGTATTGACCTAGTTCATAAAACCGGGAGCACCAAACAAAATAAAACTCAAAGCATAAACGCCAAAACAACATTCAACATTGGAAGCTTTGTAGGTAAAAATAGTATGTTAAAAAAAAACTTCCTTTGGCAAGCAAAACGATTGTTCACGGAGATATGAAACAGGTATTATAGGATCAAAATTGTGAACAGCTTCTACCTAAAGGTAATTCCAAAAACGGTAGCGCGTAGCCACGCGTAGCCCACCTACATATAATCTGCTACGGACGCTTAGCCACCGTAGCAACTACAGCTACGCCGTAGCCACAGCGTAGTCCGATTTCACGCAACACATTAAATTCTATTTCAATATCGGATCTGAAATCATAGAACCATATCTAATGAAAACAGGTATTTCAAATTCGGAATATTATCGTTGTAGTCGGAAATTAAACAAAATATTTAGTAAATTAAGGATCCATAATTATTTAACAGTGCTGACAAGCTTCATTTCATAGGATTATTACCGTTTATTTTAATAAAATAAACATTCATTATTTATTAATCCATAAATGCAATTAAACAGAACAGTATTGGCTATTATTACACATGATTACGGATTGTCACGAATGTAACAACGCTTTTTCAGTAGATAAACGTTTTACCCAAAAAACTCCTCTAGAATAGGAAAGGTACCTGTATTTTCTTTAAGTACAATCACGAAAGATAAAAGTATTTATTTATGTCGCACGAAAATATACTTTATATTTTGTTTGGAATGCGTCAACGATATCACGTTACGGAATTTTAATGATCCAGTTCGAAATACGAACGGGTTTAAAATAATTTAGCCCTTCAATTTTCTGCTAATTACTTACACCATAATAGTGGCATTATATTATTAAATTCACACTAAAACCTTAACATTCAGAGGTTTCATAACATCGGATATCCAATTTTAGCAACATAATATCGCGGTTTCCCTTGCTAAGCTTAAATTCTGCGCATCAAAATGCTTTCGCAAGCAATAACATTATTTATTCACGCGCTGTTAAAGTCTAAATTCCTATGCATCACTCAGTCACGGGCCGAAATATTTCTAATAGGCATATAGCTTTGAGGCGACCGACGCGTTTTGGTCTAAATATGTTCTTAATAAATCATATTTATGAGGAAATTTTGCGTGTAACTGTTTTAGAGTAATAATGAAGTGTAAATGTGTTGAGAGAGTTATTAGTTAAGTTATAAGTACTAGAAACTAGGATTAGATTGTAACTTAGTATGTGATTGATGTAGAACTAAGTTTAGTTTGTGTGGGAGATGTGAGATAGTTTAGAGTTTTGAGGAAGTGATATTGTAATCTCTAGTGATGTGTGATAGAGGGGTATTGTATTACCCAGTAGGTAGCCGGATTGTTGAGGTCAGATAAGCAGTCGCTCCGTGTAAATTACTGGTATTCAGCTGCATTCGGTTAGACTGGAAGCCGACCCTAAGATAGTTGGGAAAAGGCTTGGCAGATGTGTGTGTGTGTGATAGAGGAAAGGGTAAAGTGATCGTAACCTGCACCTTTGACTGTCAATGATTTGATGGTGAGGACAGCGTGGAGACACAAAATAATGAGTGCATGCGAGTGCATTGCTTGTAATTAACTGTTTATTTATTTAATCTCGATGGTCCTAGTTTATCATTTATAACTTCCAGTAACAGCTTTTTATAGCTTCATAGTAAGCGGACACGCCCTTTATGCCTGGAGGCTTATATTATATTAAGTTCTGTTTACGTTTAGTTTTCGTTTTTATTTT
This sequence comes from Agrochola litura, assembly GCA_949152395.1. Classification (NCBI taxonomy): domain Eukaryota; kingdom Metazoa; phylum Arthropoda; class Insecta; order Lepidoptera; family Noctuidae; genus Agrochola; species Agrochola litura. The sequence continues at coordinate 4,019,383 of OX424506.1, forward strand.
TGCTTGATATAGTTCTCGATATTTTTGGTTGGTAGGTATATTAGCGTGTGCTTGCTGACATAAATTATGGATAGTAATTTATAATTTAAATTATGTTTTGTGTTGCGTAATGTAAATTATTTTGCATACTATTGTATAGAATCAATTTTATTTATTTTTCTAACTGAACAGACAGCTGTGCCGCTGGGGAGTTTGTTGCGCCACTTCTTCTTCCCAGCTAAAGCACTAGGAAGTGGTGAAGGGTGGGCGTTTTGGGAGACTGTCTTATGTAATTTTGACGTTCCAAAAGCGCTGATTCTTAGCCTAGTTTGAATAAATTACTTTTGAATTTTGACACGTCTTCTTTGCTTAAAGCATCAGCATATTCAAGACTTTCTGTATTTATTTTCATTTTACATTGTTTTTTTTTTAAATGTTTCTATGAGTGTGTTTAGTTTCATTTGTGATCTCCTGTGCAGGTCCCTATAAATAATTTTTCTTTCTATATAATATTGGCCACGGTGAAGAACCGATCTTTAGAGCAATTTTAAAATATTTTATTTTAATCACTGCCATCTTCAACCCGCTGCCGCTATCACCCCCATCTTTGTTAGATCTCTTGTCTCTATCTAAAATTCCCGTACCAGTAAGTTATAGTTAGTAGAATATTTTATGATTTTTACCGTTCATAAAACTTTTGGTAGGTAAATAAATGCTACTCAACTTTTTAATAAAAGAAAAAAACATCAGTGGGGTTCTGGGGGCCAATATCTAGCATTAAAACACTTAGACCCCCAAAAAATATTGAACAGATGTACCATAAAATAATAATCAGCGAAAACTTCCGGCTACCCTCAGTAATTTTCAATATGGCGATGCAACATTTATGAAGCACATCGCCCCCAATCATTCCCAGTTTGAAATCTTACGGGGGTGTAAAACATAACCGTTATTATTACCCATGTTGGACGAAGAATAAGAGATGAATTGAAGAGGCCCACTTGGGGTTGTAGAGGCGTGATGTTTTACCAATCTCAGATACACTTGAAACTTGAAAAAAATATTTGGTTTATTTTAACAGAATTGCTTCCTACATGGGTTTATTGACAGACCCAAATGTTACAGGAAAAAAATATCAATAGACGATAAAAAGGTTCCCGTGAGAACTGTGACCTTTGTCACAAAAATGCCAAATGGCGAGCCGAATTTTTGGAAAGATAAATTATTTTTAATAAGTGTGTTATGTTTTTTTAATAAGTTTGTAAGATGTTATCATCTGCCTAGCGTTTTCCCAACTATGTTGGGGTTGGCTTCTAGTCGAACCAGATGCAGCTGAATACCAGTATTTTACATGGAGCGACTGCCTATCTGACCTACACAACCTAGCTACTAGATAACACAATACCCCTTGGTAAGACTGGTTGTCAGACTTTCGGGCTTCTGACGACCCGTAACGACTGTCAAAGATCCACGAATGACAGCCGAGACCAACGGCTTAACGTGCTTTCCGAGGCACGGAGGGGCCTTGGTATGTAAAAATGGTCACCTATCCACGGAACAACTGTGGTAAGCGTAGCTTAACCTGATCGATCGACCCATGCGGCTGTTATTACTTAGCCACAAGCCCCTCCCAGAGCCCTCCCTGAGCCGATAGTCTTTATAAACTATTTAAATCATTAGCAAGTAAGTTGCTGGGTAAATGTGTGTCCAGTATAACCCTGCCCTGGACAGTGACTCGCTACCACCGTTCTGACGGGCTAATATATTATCTTGGCATAACCTACTCTTGTCGCTCATTCTGGTACCAGAGGAAGAGACCCTAAATATTTAATGTTAATGCAAAGCAATATTGCCGTTGGCCACATCAGCCATGCATTGATGAAATCCAATCCATACTAATATTATAAAATGTGAAAGTAACTCTGTCTCTGTCTGTTTTACCTTTTTATACCTTAACCACTCCGGGGCTGCGAATAAGGGCCGAAAGGGAAATCGTGGCCCCCCGGCAACATGGCAACTGAAGGAACACGGGTGGGTTTTAGTCAGTAAGAGTCTGACCCTCCACCCAGAGCGGGAGAAGTTATTTGACAATTTACCACTCAAAAAAAAAAAATTCATTAACCACTGAATCGATCGTTATGAACTATACAAATAGGTAGTCTGGGATCTGGAGAAGGACATAAGCTTCTTTTCATCCTGGATATTTATATAAAAAATTATGAAAACGCAAATAAAGTCACGGACAACTGTTAGTCTGAACTATAATATTATAAGGATAAATATTTGATTTTTGTGTTTTTCTATGTTTGTTACGGTTTTATGCTAAAACGGATTAGGATGAAATTTGACACATAGGTAAACCATGGCCTATGTTAGTACATAGGTTTACGTTTATCCCGATAGTCCCACGGGATCGAAGCTTATGTGGATAAAACTGTGGTGCAAAGCTAAACACAAGAAGTACACTTACCATATCCAGTCATTGTCACATCAATGTGATCTGCAACATTTTTTACCTCACTCGAAACAACATGCTCAGTTCTCTCAAGGGATGTTCTAGGTATTCCTCATAAAACACCGATGGATTATTGCGAATCACAATGAGCCATAGCCGAGTGAAAAATTTATAAGCCCTTTTAGCAATCTTTTATTTTTTGTTCTTTGAAAAACAACCCCTGTATGTTCTTTTGAGGTTTATGGCGAATTGTGAAAGGTATTTTATAGGGGTGTTTGTAAGAGGTATTTTGGTGGAGAATTGGTGTTTTTGTGGTTGAGTGATTACATAGTCGTTTAATGGCAGGAATTTTGTGTTTAGATAAAATTAATTTCTTTGTTTTGTCTTACTTAAGAGCTTCTGTTTTTGTATGAGTACCCAGTTTTTTTTTTACATTGACACATTGAATATAATAAGTATATTATTATTTTGGTAATTAGAGGTTGGTACTTAAACTTGAAATTTTAAACGATTTTGGTAATCCATATTCACCGCATGTATACTGAAATAATAAAAAAGATCAAACAGGGAAACAACTTCAGAAGATTTTAATTTGAAACTGAACATTTTTATATAAGATTTTATGTAGCAACTGAAAGTTTCCAAGCAGATGACAGCCTTTGGTGTTCAGCTGACTGTGAATACTAAAGCTAATATAATATGAAAATAAACATTCTGTGAAAGCTCTACAGCTAGCCATGATAAAGATACATTTATAAATAAAATGTCTCCTGCAAACGACTAAAAAGAAAGATACATAATACACAATATCTTTCTTGAAATTAAAGCAATAAGTTGTTTTTTTATGAAATTATAAAAATGTTAATATTCAACTTTATTTTTTTCTTTACAGGTTTAATATCTTGAGGAGTGCGGATACTAAATAGGTAAGAGTCAATATAAAGTTCTTAAAATGATGTGTCTTTTATAAAATTTCGTTATAATACTGGCAAAAAACTTTTTTTGACACACACATTTTTAACTAACACCGCAATACTGTGTTTACTGTTATTTTTATAGTTTTTGCTATCGAGCAGTTTACTAATTACAATCACAGTACAAGACGACAACACGACGAAACATTCTCATGCAATTCAGCTTCCTATTATAAACCTAACGTACTCGTAGCAAATAGGCAAGTCCAAAGTAACTAAAATCTCTACGATCAATATTTCCAACATCTACCCAAAATTTTAAAATAAACGACTGACATCCTACCATTAAACAATTACACAGTAACTGCTTTATTTCGGCTACCATGTCCCACGTATTATCCGCCACAGTAATAGCAGTTTCTAATATAAAATTGATTTCGGCTGAGCGAGCAACGTTCAAACCTTCTGATTTTGGACGTCATCCAATCCCAATACTGCACGCGTCGACTTTTTCCGTTCGTGACACACATTTTTATGACGATTCCTGACATTGTAGAATTTTCTGGAATTTGCTTATCATATTTTTGTGGTATCTTTAGCTTGATAAAAGATCAGAGGGGTAATTCCCGTATTTTTAAGAACGTTTGCTATCTATCCAATCTCAGTCTCAATCTGTCAATAATACCTCGGTCATACTTACATTTTATGACATGTTTTTGACATTGATCGTCACTGAGATGCCATTACGATTAGATTTTGAACGTTTTTCTCGCGAATTTAGACGCGAATTACGTCTTCTTGGTGATAGAATGTGGTGTCAACAAAGTATTTTTTTTTTGAACCAACTGCAAAAAATGTAACTGTCCATTATTGCGTGTCCTGTTAAAAATCTCACATGCACAAAGTCCCTTGACCGTAACTGTAATCTCTGTAGGCTATATGAAAGGTTTTCCATTTTACAATATTGCCGTTTTCAGTTTATTCACAAAATTAAAAAAATCCTTATATTGTGACGCGTAATTTTTTTACCATTTCGATAACCTTAACATAACATAAAATCACGCCTTGTTTCCCCGAAGGGTTGGGCTGAGGTGTACCTGTAGAAGGTACACCCACATTTTACCAATTTAAGTTCCATGTAATAGGGGGCGAGCCTATTGCCATCAACCGGGCACAAATCCAGACTCCGGGCTGCTACTGAGAAATTCCAGATAGAAAAACCCAATAACACTTTTCCCGACCCCGAATCGAACCCAGGACCTCATGCTCAGCAGTAGCGCTTGCGACCACTGGACCAACGAGGCAGTCAATATCCTTAATCAATAATAATTTCTCATTCGGGCCTAGTTCTGGTTATATTCAGTGCTGACTTGTAGCTCTCACCACGTGTTTCTTTGCGTTTATGATTGTATTTCTCTTTGCCGGAACTAAAATTTCTTAAAATTGTAACCACCCCTTCAACCCTTAAACCATGTTTCTCTCTTCATATTTCATCGGTTCCCTTGATATATACGTAACGACATTACCGTCCAATCTTCATGTTTATTTATTAGGGTTTAGCCTACCAACTATTTGTACCTACATAAGCATACATACATTTCGATTTTGATAGGTTGACATAAATTTAGTTTATGGTTTGTTTGGTGTTTCCATTCGAATGTTGGTTTTGTAAACAGTCGTCTGTTATGCGATTGAAATTCAATTACATTTTTATGGGCGGTTCATGTTAATTTTGAACAAACAAACGGGGAGTATAAATGTACAAGATGGCGGAGGCTTCGAAGCGTATTGGTATCATAACAGCTTAAGAAACGCTCCCGAATGTGGAAAATGATGGAATCTGTGTTAACATTATGATGACAATTATGGTTCACTGCCGGTATTCTTCTTACTGTGTTTGTAAATGTATTTTTTCTGATATGCACATTATAAGTCAGTGACTCATATCGAGAAACTAATGAACCACAAAATCGTGACTAAAGTAGAAACATCAAAATGTAATATAAGTAATTAGAAAAAGTACTTAGTCCTGCAATTGAAGTCTTTATAGATAATGTGGTTGTACCATTACAAATGTTCCTAACTGTGTAACGTACTGTGTGTAAGACCTTCTCAACAATGCTTACACAAAATTCATTAACATAATATTTTCATTCTTTTCTTTTACCCGAAAAAATTGCTCCCATTTTGGTACCATGTTGCACATTGTAGCATGTTTGACAGAGCGAAAGTCCTGGAGTAAAATGTAGACCACTTCCTCTCCGGACTTTACCGCAGCTCCTTAGGTAGATACTTTCTAAAATTATATTTAGATAGTTACATAAAATCACGCTTCATTGCTCTGAAAGGTCAGGCAGAGTTGTACCTAGTACATCCGCATTTCGCCAGTTATGTTTAAGTAATAAAAGTAGTAGAAATAGAGGACGAGCCTATTGCCACCAACCGGACACAAATCCAGACTCCATGTTGCTATTGAAAAATGTTTAATGGAAAAACTAAATAACAATTTTAAAACTAGAAATCGATTTTTATTCATTTGGATAAAGAAAGGTTGTCACTAATAAAACGACGATCTCACAAATACGAGTAAATAAAGAACAAATTATGACATCATTGCCTCTAGCAATATTACTTTTAAAGGAAAATTACCAAAAGATCTTCTAACAAAAAACTGTTAAAGAAAACTAGTATAAAAAAATGTAAATGAAGCCTTAAATACACTTTAAAGTCTACCGCTACTATATAAACAGCATTGTAAGTTTCAATGGATATCATTTCCCGGGGCAAACATGGCCTTTATTGCTTTGATCTTCACTTCCCTGCGAGCTATAGTTACGGGGAACATGGATGCGGTAGGGACAATGTTTTGAAACGATGATAAGAGAAACAAAGAAATATAGATCAGCGCTCCAATCCATAGCATATAATCCATTGCTAAATAATTTATGTTTGAAAAATTCGTCTGTGCATCAACGTAAATAACGCAATGAATGTGACCTTGCGGAAACCCATTATGAAATACAATAGACGTAGTTTTATTCTCTGCGACCAGCGCTCGGTATGGCAACACGTCGTGTTCGGGTTCTCAACAAGTCAATCGTCATCCTGAGGATGCCTCGTTGAGAGGTGAAACATGTGTCAATTTCTTACAGGGTTTTTTATGGCTCTTTAGGAATAGTTAAGCGGAACAGGTTACTAAATATAACTACGTCTATTGTATTTTTTTGCAATGGATGTATTTGACTGCCTCGTTGGTCTAGTGGTCGCAAGCGCTACTGCTGAGCATGAGGTCCTGGGTTCGATTCCCGGGTCGGGCAAAGTGTTATTGGGTTTTTCTATCTGAAATTTTTTAGTAGCAGCTCGGAGTCTGGATTTGTGCCCGGTTGATGGCAATAGGCTCGCCCCCTATTACATGGGACTTAAACATAACTGGCGAAATGTGGGTGTACCTGCTACAGGGACACCTCTGCCCAACCCTTCGGGGAAACAAGGCATAATGTTATGTTATGTTATGTTGTGGATGTAGTTGAATTTTCAAAATTAAAAACATTGCAATTGTGTATGTTATGCGATTCCCCCGCAGGGTTTATACTTATTGCAAATCCAATAAAACTGATTACCAAAATAATTCTAATAAATGATTTTTATGTTTTTAACAGAAATTTCACTAACTGGTACCTAAAGGTGACTTTAAAAGTCAACTCTGTCATAGATTTATTTTTAACTGAAGAACACAACAACATAATATGTATCTTACCTGGAGGTGAGCCATGATGCTATCAACGACGGTACACGCTTACCTCGAACTGACCTATACAACCGTGACTTGAAGAATTAAAAGCAACCCAGATTAAATTGGCATAATTTCATCACTAGAATGATGGAGGAAACCATCATGAGAAAATGTCTTAGACAAAAATTTGAAGACATTATGGCAAAATCAAAAGTCATTTATCCAAACTAGGCTGAGTATCAGCACTTTTTGAACGTCAAAATTACATAAGACAGTTCCCCAAAACCAAGGAGCTTGTGGCTAATTTTAAATGGTTTATAAAGACTTTCGGCTCAGGGAGGGCTCTGGGAGGGGTTTGTGGCTAAGTAATAACAGCCGCACGGTCGAACCTGATGGAGGTTAAGCTACGCATGCCGTGGTTGGTCCATGGATTGGTGACCTTTTCTACATACCGAGACTCCTCCGTGCCTCGGAAAGCACGTTAAGCCGTTGGTCCCGGCTGTCATTCGTGGATCTTTGACAGTCGTTACAGGTAGTCAGAAGCCCGAAAGTCCAACAGTCTTACCAGTCTTACCAAGGGGTATCGTATTAGCTAGTTACTGGGCTGTGCAGGTCAGATAGGCAGTCACTCCATGTAAAATACTGGTATTCAGCTGCATCCGGTTAGGCTGGCGGCCAACCCCAACATAGTTTGGAAAAGGCTATGCAGATGGTGATAGTTCTCTAAGGCCGGGCGTTTTGGGGAACTATCAAGTGGTATTAAGTGGTCTTCTTAGTGCTTTGACTGGGAAGAAGAAGTGGCGCAACAAACTCCTCAGCAGCACAGCTGTTTGTTAAGTTAGAATAACTTGATTCTTCTGAATTAACAGACAGCTTGGCATCCACTAACCCGTCGCACTGAACCCATGTGGTAAATAACGGCCCACTTTCTCTAATATTAAATGCCGCTTATGTTTTTATGAACATATTAAAGTTACCATACAAAAAAATATTCAGAATACAATGCAACATCCAAAAACATACGCTTGCTCATTCAACAGCGTTTCTTATTCAACACACCGCAGATGAGATGAGTCGGGAAATTGAAAACTAATATCAGATGAAAGTTTTCATCGTGTTTGGTGTGTAAAGCGGGGCAAACAATACTCAATGAATACAAATTGATCCCATCGGGTATTTTAGTACCGATAGAGAGTATTTTTGTACAGTAGAAACATTTTGTGCTGTTTTTCGCGTAGCGTTTATAAAATAGAGATGCAAATTGGTTGTATTGTGCATGTTGCAGACATTGTGCTAATGTTTCTGATACTATTTCACCCACCGATTTGTTCATATCGCACATTGATAAGAAGAGTGACACTATCCAAAAAGCTGTTTTTTTCAGTAGAACCATTTAAAATTTTACCAAACAGTAATGACTGGTTTTGCATCAGAAAGAATAAAAAAAATATATTATGTAATAGTTTTTATTGCAGAGGGCATTAAGCACAACTGAAATGTATATTTTTTTTTATGAAAAAGTATTTTTAAGAAACAGATTTTTCCAAAAACCTTTTTTAGTGACGTTATTTCATTATTCAAAACGTTCACAATTTCCTACTTCATGATAACCTACCGACACAATAACAATAGAAAATTTTAAATTACGCAAAGAATTATCAGTTTTATTTGGAAAATATATTTTATTGCAAAGTAATCCAAAAAATACTTAAACATGAACTCGTTTGCGATGGCAACAGCTAGCTAAATCACATTTTTATTAATATTTTCAGACTTTAATATAAAATTACAAAACTTCAACAGACTTAGGTGATACATTAATGATACCATAAAAATTGTTTTAACCAAAATATTGAACATCTTATATATTAACACTCAAACTAAGGATCGTGTTTTGTTTGTAAAAGGCTTTTTAAATCAAATAGCCCTAAAAATAAAGTAAGCAAGTAGTCCTAAAAATAAAATAACCATTAAAACAGTAACAAAGTTTGTATGTCTATGTATTACAATCACGTTTAATTATTTTAAATTGTACTTAATAATATTGAGATCAAGAAAATTACTTTATCAGATGAATAAAACTTATTCTTAAAGGAAATAAGAAGAAGCGTAATAATTAGGAATGAGATTTTGGCCACTCAATGATTTGAAAGACGCACCGTGAGTCGCATCGCCTGGCTCGTAGCCAAGCCGTTACTGTTTTAGATAAAGTAGTAATTAACCTGCTCCGGAGCCTGGCGATGTTTGGGTATGGATTCTTGGGGAGCGACATCAAATCCAAGATCGTCGGGTTCCTAGGTAATGGCGGGAGGGGTTCACATCGGCGTCGAGTCGACGATGAAGTATCTGGGACTCGTCCTCGATAGCCGGTGGAACTTCTTGGAGCATTTCCAACGTCTGGCTCCCAGACTGGACCGGGCCGGGGCTGCCTTGAAGCGGCTCCTGCCCAATCTGGAAGGTCCAAACGCCTCCTGCCGGAGGCTCTACGCGGGGGTCGTGCGGTCCATGGCCCTATACGGGGCGCCGCCGCCGGTGTGGGCACTTTCATTGAGGCGGCAGCCAGCCCGCCGGTTGAACGCGTCCCAGAGGGTCATGGCCATCTAGCTGGCCCGAGGATACCGCACGGTCTCCTGCGAGGCGGCGAGCCACCTTGCCGGATTGCCGCCATGGGATCTGGAGGCAAAGAGCCTCGCGCACATTTGGGAGTGGCGAGGAGGTGAAACGCCGGGGCTTAACTCCGATGCCGCGAGAAATCGCGGCACAGCGGACAGAGCTCCGGCGGGATCTCATGGCGGCATGGAGAGTGCGATTGTCGCAACCTAGCGCTGAGCACGCCACAATTGCGGCGATAAGACCCCTCTTTGAGGAGTGGCTTGAGAGGCGCCGTCCTCACCTTCCGCCTGACGCAGGTCCTCACCGGACACGGCTGTTTCGGGAGGTTCCTGTTCAGGATAAAGCGAGAGGAAACGCCCGGGTGTCGCCATTGTGTGGATCGCCCGGAGGACACGGTGGAGCATACGGTGGAGGTCTGCCCGGCTTGGGCGGAGCATCGCCGTGTCCTCGTAGAGGCGATCGGCGGTGGTGATCTCTCGCGTCCGGCACTGGTTTGGGCCATGGTACGGAGCGAGAGGAAATGGGAAGCCGTCACCTCCTTCTGCGAAGCAGTAATGCTCGCGAAGGAGGAGGCGGAACGCGTGAGGGAGAGGCAAATTTCGCGCCCTCGCGCCCCTAACCGCCGCAGGAGGAGACGCCCTGGGCGCGGGCTTGCACGCCATCCGATAAGGACCAAGCCCGGGTTGACGGCGCGTTGTGGTCCACGCGCGCCTCAAAGAGATGTCAGCAGAATTGACGGGGTCCGCTAGGGCCGATGCCTGCCGGGGTTGCGAATAAGGCCGAAAGGGAAATCGTGGCAACATGGCAACTGAAGGAATACGGGTGGGTTTTAGTCAGTAAGAGTCTGACTCACCCTCCCGCTCCACCCAGAGCGGGAGTAGGTTATTTGACAATTTCCCACCCAAAAATAAAAATTGTGGCTAATAATATCTTCATTTGTATTCTGGTTATCGTCATCTTTATTGCGTGTTAATTCACAATGGTCATTTGAGGTCTGGTGTATCGTTGGTTTATTATTTGAGCTTTCTGAATGGACAGATTTAGTCTGAATACCATGAAAAGTTCTTTTTTTATATTCTTCTCTATCATCTGGTGTGGCCTCAAACAGTCTTCTAGAAATATTCTTTAGTTTGATTATTCTCGTATTTTGTAAAGGCATTTTAAGTCTGAAAACAAGCAAATTATGGTCAAAATTACTCATGTTACTAAAGAGTGAAACAAATAATTACTATTATAGATGTACCTTTTCATTATTATAATTTACTTAATTGACTTTAGAAGTACCAAACAATCGAAATAACCAAAACTAATGTTAAAATATCCCAATTAATAACGACTCAAAACAAAATTCTTAGTTGGTCTCGGTGTTATTTTGCGTGTTTTTTATAAATCAATGACATCAATGAAAAAATGTCATTAATACTTTATGAGTAGGAACAAAAAATAATAATAGATACAGACACTAAACAAATAATGGCATCATTACTTCACAATTGAATACGAAACCTCTGTTTGGGTTAAAGGTAGAATGACACTAAAAAAATTATGACATTCTGTATTAATCATCAACTCAATTATTTCAATTTCTGTAACACAAATAGTGACACTAAATAAAAAATGTCATTAAGTTGTTCCAACATAGCAATTTTTACAAAATATTAAAGCTTATTACACAACGCATAACAAAATGTGACGTTATTCTATGAAAGTTAATTCGTACTTACGAAATATTCTAAATCCAAATCGCCTTTAAACAGATAATGTCACTATGAAATACACCAGCTGAAACCGTTTCTGTTAGCTTCACAGTCACGAATGAAAATATGACGGTCTGTCAAAACAGATCGTATCGAAATGTCGATAGAAGCAGTTCGACACTGCGCTATCTACCGAAAATTATTAGAGTTACAATAACAGGTGTTTTTGCAAAAATGTAGTATACTCCGCACGCTAAGAGATGGCACTGCTTTCAGATAAACACCATTTTTCGTATAGTGACGGTCTTCTTATCAATGTGCGATATCTTCGACTTGCAGTTTGTAAATAGGTGGTTTTAAGGTGTCGAATTTTGAGTTCAATTGGTACATTTCTTATTTAATTCAGCCGCATCCAGTTAGACTGGAAACCGACTCCAACATAGTTGAGAAAAGGCTAGGCAAATGCTGATAATAATGACTCAAATTGAGTTCTTTTTTTTACGCACCTAAAAATTTGAAGACAAATGAACAACATTATTACCCTAATGACCCTAATCTTTAGATTTAATTGTTGACATTGTATATTTCTTTATTATTATTATTATGCTAGTTTTATATTCTATAATTTTTTGATTAATTTATTTTTTTGCTAATTTTAATTTGACTCTGATTTTCATTTGTTTTTTTATTGTAATAAAATTTACTTTTAATGTTTGCATGCCTAATTGGTAGATTGTACAGGGATCTCAACATTTTGTGAACACCTTCATTTATGTACCTACTCTCAAAGCGAATAAATGATTATGATTACGTCACACACAAAAGTTGTCGACGAAAAATAAACATAACACATATTTTTCTTAGATCTTTTTAATTAATTTTACGAGACTGTTGTTAGGTGCCATATTATATACGAGCCCTAGAGTAGGGCACGGTTTTTAAATGAGATGTTTGCAATAATAACGTGCTTTATATTCTAAAACGCGTGACACACCTTAATTTAAACTCCAATTTCAGCGTAAAATTATATAATACACGCTTCTACGTAATTCCCTCTTTACAAGTGATTTTCATCACAAAGTCCCGAGTTTTTCTTGCATAAAAACATTATAAAATGCAGCTTGCAATTACCTGTACTGGAATTAACAACACTTTTGCATGTCAATAGTTTTTTAACAAAGACTTTTTTTGATTCTTTCACTTTTTCCCTTTCGTGCGATTTACGTTTTCTCTTACCTAATTACGCCTTTAAAAGAAATCCAGTGTAGCACAAAACATGGTTGTTCACGCTATGGGAGGCGAGCAATTTGTTTTGTTTTGCATACAAAACACTTTAAAAAATAGAAATGCCTTCGTGCGAGATGGCTTTATGATCAAAATAGTTGTATATATTGTCGAAATTTCTGAATTAACTTATTTCTGCGTATTGCCTACGAAATTCTAATTTTTTGCGGAGATGGGAAAGACACTGGCTTGAATTTATTTATACACTAACGGACCCGACAAACGTTATCCTGTTCGAGCAGCGCCCTTCCTACCGGGTCTAGTTGTATTTTTAAACCATCTAGGAACCCACTCAAATATACACACAAAATTTCGTCCAAATCGGTTCAGCCGTTTAGGAGGAGTTTGGTGACAAACACACGTGCAGAAGAATTATATACGTAAAGATAATAGGCAGTTCAAAGCAAAATGTCACTCGGGACAGTTAGCTATTCTGACGTTAATTGGCTCGCTACATTTTTGCAATATTTGTACTCAGTATACAACAAAGTTCCTACGCTGGCTTTATTTGTGGTCTAAACTAGTACCATCAATTCCAGTAGAATAAACAAAACAAAAGTATGAGATGCACCTCATTCATCGATAATGTTAATATTTATACTTTCATTCTTCTGTTTGCATTACAGTAGAGCAACCTACGCTCACAATTATCTATAAATAAACATTCATTATACATACATTTAAAAAGTTAAATTCGGGGTGAGAGCCTGGTGATCCGTCACACAGGGTATCCTAGTATGGACGCCAGTCTCTCGCAAAGGATCATATTTTATGCATTTTTGTCAAAACGCAATAATTCTTGTATCTATGTTTATTACTATGTGAACCTTTGTGAAGAGAGAAATAAAAAAATATTATTATTATATGCAAATTTTATATACAGTGTCAAAATAACAGCTTTTTACCATATGAAAGTATATTAAACGGTAATTATAACTTTTTTTTCTCTGTCTGTTTGTTGCGGCTAATCTCCGAAACGGCTGGACCAATTTTGATGGGAATTTCACTGGCAGGTAGCTGATGTTATAGGGAGTAACTTTAATTTTAGAAAAATAATTAATGAGGGTCCACGCGGGTGAAGCCGTGGGCAGCAACTAGTTGTTAATACTATCCTAACACTTTTCATGTGAAACGGAGAAAATTACAGGTTTATAACTACCTGGTACTTGTTGTCAGGCATACGCTGTCCCCTCATACCTATTAATAGTGTAATATGAAAACATTGTAAAGATGTATTTTTTAAAGAGTAACTGTGGAGTTTCTTGCCTGTTCTTCTCCATAGGAAACAACCACTTGAAACCATGCACATAGCTTGTGACGTTTCATAAGCGCCCGTGTAGTTAATATTTAAAATAATATATTTTGAATTTAAATGAAATTAAATTTAGATATAAAAGATGCACATAGATGTGAAAATGAGACATTAGACAAAAGTTTCGCAGCAAATGTGCAGGAATGGATCCGCAATAATCCTCCGAAAAGCACTCCCCAGGCATTGGAAGCACTGAGCACTTATCTCTATACCTATATGGATAGATGTAGTGGTCCATCTAACTGATATAATCCCTGAGTGCATTACGTGGGGCTAAAGGGGGCTAGAGGAGTAAAAGCCACGCTCAAAAATAAATAATGAAGCATTAGCGTAGAATTACCAAAGAGCTGGCAGTATTTTTTAAAGATTTGTTAGAACCCCGACACAAAAATAATTTTTAAGTATTATTTATACCTATGAGTACCAATATTTTTAAGAAAGTCAAGGGTTCGTTTTCAGATATATCTTTTACTAGCTTTTGCCCCCGCCTTTGCCCCCGTGGATGTCGAAAAATATCCCATATTATCGTACTACCGGGATCACATACATAATAGCCGAAGAAATGTCATTGACTAATACCGCAGCGCCCGTGTTGTCGTCAACTATAATTATGTAGTCACGCTTACTTTTGAAACTGTGATATCTTTTAAACTTTTCATTTAAATGATATGATGTTAAGGTATATTTTAATCTAAATTAAATGTTGTTGTTGTTGTAATTAATTTTTGAATAAGAATTAATATAATACCGGTCAAAAAAGCTTCAGAAATAACAATGAAATTTTCATCAAATTCTGAAAGATAATAATGGTTACTGTGGGTCATCCTTAGAAGATAGACCATCGTGGACTTTTTTGTTGAACTTCTTAAGATAAACAATACTGTAGCACATACATTTTATGTAACTTTTACGATTTCCGTGGTGCACGCCAATGAAGCTCCCAGTTGACATTATTTTTTCCGAGATCTTCACCAATAATCGTCAAATTTCAGCCAGATTACACAAAACCATAAATAATTAAAACCTTCCACACAAATCACTCCGTTTCTTATTCACTAACCGTTTGAAAATCCGTTCGGTAATTTTTGAGTTTATCGCGTTCAGACAGACAGACGCGGCGGGGGACTTTATAATATGTAAGGATAGCAAGATGGGTAGGATAGTTTACTCATTTTTGAAGGCATTTTATTACGTGAGAAGTATTCAATGAATACAATAAATACTCTCTACATACATATTACATAAGGCAGTGCCAATCAGAAACTAGGACAACATGACAAGAATACTAGAGACCACGTTTTCATTACTCCTATTTTGCTGCCTACCACCACAGGTTAAGCTACGCTTGCCGTGGTTTGTCCATTGATGGGTCAACTATCTTTACATAGCGAGACTCATCCATGCCTTGGAAAGCACGTTTTAAGCCGTTGGTCGCAGCTGTCATTCGTGGATCTTAGGCAGTCATTACGGGTCGTGACAAGCCCGAAAGTCTGACAACCAGTCTTACCAAGGGTTATCGTATTACCCAGTTACTGGGTTGTGGACGTCAGATAGGCAGTCGCTTCATGTAAAATACTGGTATTCAGCTGCATACGGTTAGACTGGACGCCAATCCCAACATAGTTGGAAAAAAGCTAGGGAGATTGATGGCTGCCTACCACTACAAAATCCTAACTAGTTATTATTACAAATGCGAAAGTGACTTTTTTTGTTTTTTTTTTGTGTGTTTCATGTTTAATTTCTTAACTACTCAATCGATCATAATGAAATTTTGCATACATGCTGTCAGAGGTACAGAAAAGAATATAGGGTACTTAATACTTATGTACTTATGCAGAAAAAAGTACTGTTCCCGAAAGAAAAAAAATATTGACAAAATCAACATTATAACGCGAGCAAAATTGTGGGCAAAAGCTAGTAGATAATATTTTACACCAAAATTTAATTAATTAATCAGTAGCAGCTCGGAGTCTGGATTTGTGCCCGGTTGATGGCAATAGGCTCGCCCCCTATTACATGGGACTTAAGCATAACGGGCGAAATGTGGGTGTACCTGCTACAGGGACACCTCTGCCCAACCCTTCGGGGAAACAAGGCATGATGCTATGTTTGTTGTTTTTAATTATAGCTTGTTATCTTTTATGCAGAAAAAGCTACTGTTTCCGGTAGAAAGAAAAATGATTGACAAAATTAACACTATCGCAGGTATGCTGGAAGAGATTTCTTTAAAATGTTTCTTTCTTCATGTATGTTTACATGTGTGTACATAAACTGTTAAACAAATAAATAAATAACGCCAACAAAGCCGCGGGAAAAAGCTAGTACTCGTAGATAAAATTTTCCATCAAAGTTCTTTATTATAAGCTACGGAGTTAAATATTTTTATAAAATAGGTACCTAATAAGTTTTCTCAATACTCAACAAAACTAATAAGGGCTAGTTAAACTTTAAGTACTTTCAAACTAAATTACGTTTCTTCTTTTAAATCTCCTAGTTTTTAGTCTTATCTTATTTCAAGATTTTTATTAGACGTCAAAATTGTTTTTTTTAAATCTGTTTTTAGACAACGAAGAGCACGGAGTAGAAACTCGTAATTAATTTAGAATTTATTGTGTATAGAAGGAAAATAAAAAAATAATATTATAACAGAGATTCAATGGACCTGAAGGTTGCCGGCTTAAAAGGTCAAACATTTCATTTTTGAAGTGAAAACTTCTTTACGGCATTTTTGAGATGGGATTAAACTATTGATTTCGCGACACCATCACGATTACGACACCCCATTTTTGTAAACGTGATTGTGCTCTATGAATATTATGTTACGGATCAATGTTCTATGCAAGTATTTTTACTTTAAAGGTTTTGTAAACGCAAATGTGCTCTTTATTTATATTATGTTACGGATCAATGTTCTATGCTAGTATTTTTACTTTAAAGGTTTCGGAAGTATTATTCTTTATAAACGCGATTGCGCTTTTTATTAAGATGAGGTAACGGACCAATGTTCTAAACAAGTAGTTTTCTTCCATCAAGGCGATCTTGTTCAAGTTTTCACTTCTGTCGGCACTCCCGGAGTGTCACCACTTTTTTTATTGTTTTTTATTACTGTAAATTAATCTGGGTCACCACTGACTGACCAACATCGTAGGGAAACTTTGGTCTCAATGGTTGTTCCTCATGTGAATTAGGACCTTATTCCTGCCTTGAATTTACAAAATTAACTTCCACATTAATTAATACATTGTTCCTCAAGCAATTATTTGCCTCTATTTTGCCTAAGCGAAATTCATCTCTTGAAATAACAGAAAAGCGTTTATTAAGCTTAAATTTTAATTAAATCTAGATTCGTGACAAGACATTTAGTTGGAGAGAAGATGAAATAACTTGATGAAGATGACATGAAGTGGTTTGCGTAGAGTAGTTAAATCAGATTTCAAATTAGATTGCTGACGAACAGAGTGTTTACATGTTCAAGTAATGTTAAAGTTGCTTAAATATATAGCTTTATTTTCAGGGTTCAAGATTAGGTACTAAAAAACTTACATATCAAGACTCACATTGTATCTGTTTTAAAATTATAAGGTTCAGTGTCTAAATGCCACTACCAGCTATTGCAAATACCAACAAATTACAATTGTAATATGTTTGTGTTAGTAAAATTGCTATCTATGTTTGTTTTCGTATTGCCTTTTTAGGGTTCCGTAGCCAAATGGCAAAAAACGGAACCCTTATGGATTCGTCATGTCTGTCTGTCTGTCCGTCCGTATGTCATGGCACTTTTTTCCGAAACTATAAGAACTATTCTGTGAACCGCATTAAGATTTTCACTCAAAAATAAAAAAAATAAAAAAAATTTGGGGTTCCCCATACATAGAACTGAAACTCAAAAAAAAAAAATCATCAAACCCATACGTGTGGGGTATCTATGGATAGGTCTTTAAAAATGATATTGAAGTTTCTAACATATTTTTTTTCTAAACTGAATAGTTTGTGCGAGAGACACTTCCAAAGTGGTAAAATGTGTGTCCCCCTCCCTGTAACTTCTAAAATAAGAGAATGATAAAACTAAAAAAATATATGATGTTTACATTACTATGTAAACTTCCACTGAAAATTGGTTTGAACGAGATCTAGTAAGTAGTTTTTTTTTTAATACGTCATAAATCGTAAACCGCAATTTACCTTTCATTCAATCAACTCAAATATAAAAATAAAACATTTAATTTCATAAACATAAACCTTTTGCATCAACCGTGAACCATTATTTTGTAATAATAAATCTGTAATACCTAAGTAAATAATAATTATAATTCGCGCGGGGCGAGGCTTGGTCGGTAGTGGGTGCGGAGCGCATAGTTAGATCTAAATCCCATCATTTAGGTACCTAATTATAATGTTTACTTATCAATAACTTAATTTTAAAAAAAATACAGTATTATTAAAACATCGATCAAAGTTACAACGAACTACAAGAACTTTTATATTATGTTACTTGCTGCTACGGAACCCTTCATGGGCGAGTCCGACTAGCACTTGGCCGCTTTTTTGAGCATAAAAGTCTAACTGCATCAGTTTCATAGTAGCTACTGCCTATCACGGCCTTTGCATTAACGAATACTGTTAAGCTTAAAAAACTTTCAGCAATCTCTTAACCTATTTAAACCACATATTTCCACCTACCCACCGAATTATTCATACGCAACACCGCTCCGAAGGTACCAGGGCAACATAAAACTAAGGAAAGCGACGTGAACCCACTGAGGGCCTTCGTAACCTGACCGAGCTAAACGAAACTATTTTCCTGTGTTACTTAAAGAGCGTCGTAAAGTCGAACTATGGGTCCCGCGGGAAGTTCTACGGTCCCCTCGAATTTGGTAGCGAGTTTAGGCCTTGATGTAGTTCTACAATGTTAGAAAGATATGGAATTTTAAATAATTTTTTTGTATGCTTGATCCTGTTGTGACAATACCAGCGACATTAATTTATGAACCTTTCAAACTATCTCTGACAAAAACCAGTAAAAAAAAAACAAAATGAATGCTAGATTAAAAAACAACATACTTCCAAAAAAAAAACACTATAAAGTGAAAAATAACTTTAATTTCAGGAGTCGGTGTCTTTGGTTTAGAATTTTCGTTTTTTGTTACTGACTGTTATTTTTACTTTTTAGTTGTGGTACCCCACAAATTCTAATACTTACCACTACCTGATAATTGTTTATTCTGCACAAACAAAACGCACATTTAAAAAAAAACGTGTGGCACTCGGGGCTGCCGCGGTAAAGCTATTGCATAGCATTTGTAACCTCCATACTTCCTATTTGTCTACGCTACACTTGGAATGATGGCGTGATGACATAAAACAAAAATTACGTTCCCATGACAACACATGACAACATCACGTTGTCATGGGAACCATCATTACATGGTAGGAGGAGTGGGGGGTGTTAGGTTTTATTTTCGTTACGTTACGGAATTTCTTGATTCGGTCGCCACGCTCAAAGCCCACGATAAAAGCTATGCAATCGCTTAAAAACATAAACTACGTACAAAGTAGCCAAAAGCCTCGTATTCAACAAATAAAAGTTTGACAATGTTGTTCATTGGTTGATGTCAAGGCCAGGGATCAAAGACAATATTGCGTAATTACTGTTGCAACGTTGGCAAATGACAAAAAATAAAGATAACAAAAACAAAATGCCTAGTATTTGTATAGTTAGATAGTCATTTAATGTAGTACCTAGTGTAAATAGTTATGTAATAATTGTATATAAGCAAGTACTATTTTATTTTCATTATAATACTTATAAATTATTTTACAGTTTTTAACACAGCTAACTATTTACATAAGGTACTAAATTAAAAGACTAACTAACTATCTGTATAAATAAAAATAATAAAAACAAAATGACACTTAGGCGTCGAAGTATTCGTCCGCATCGCTGTCATCCGGAAACGTGCCCAGAAGACTGGCAGCATTGCAACGTTGAATGGCAATGCTAATGTCACGTGAAGTGTCGACCAGTCGACGAGAAATTTCCTTAAAAAGGAGACGCGCACTCGGGCCCCATGGTCCGAGCGTTTCGACCCCAAACGGCTCAAAACTGTAATTACCTGTAAGGTTACAGTATTTGCGCCGCTTGAGGGTCTCAGCAGCCGCAGCAGCAGCGCCAGCACAGCCCACCGTGCTAGGAAGTTATGTTCATGCCCATCGGCAAGCGGGAAGCACAGAACTGGTCAAAGTGGCGGTGCTTGGGGGAGGCCTGTGTCTTTCGGCTGAAATGATAATGTTCATGCCCTTCATTAATTTGTATTCAGTTGTATTTTTTTTATTGAATCTAATGAACCTTCTGTCCAATATCTTTTTTCTTTAAATGTTATGTACACCTATAATTTGTGTATATATTAGCAGTAATTATTATTATTATATTCTTTATTTATCAGACAACGATGATCCAGCGTGTTAGTAAACAATAATATAACTTATTACTAGTGTTAGTAGTTACAATACAACTAGCTGCCCGCCCCGGTTTCACACGGGTAGCACTTAGTACTTTTCTTAACTACCTACCCTACCTACCCTACCTACCCTACCTACCCTACCTACCCTACCTACCCTACCTACCCTACCTACCCTACCTACCCTACCTACCCTACCTACCCTACCTACCCTACCTACCCTACCTACCCTACCTACCCTACCTACCCTACCTACCCTACCTACCCTACCTACCCTACCTACCCTACCTACCCTACCTACCCTACCTACCCTACCTACCCTACCTACCCTACCTACCCTACCTACCCTACCTACCCTACCTACCCTACCTACCCTACCTACCCTACCTACCCTACCTATCCTATCTCTCAAGTTGGATCGAACTGCACATGGTGTGCAAATTTTATTATAATCGGTTAAGTGGTTTAGGAGTCCATTGAGGACAAACATTGTGACACGAGATTTATATATATTAAGATAGAGAAGAAGATAAAATAATTAGTATTGTGAAAAGGACACCCCCAAATTAATGTTATGTGATTGTCCTTCTCACGAAACTTTCGAAAAATCGGAGAGTCGATACTCTCCGCCATAGTTTTTAGAATGCTGTTGCCACTCGCCCACAACCTTGACATCAGCGATGCAGTTTTCTTGCGAATGACGGCGTGGAAGCCGTCAGTTCGATAATACCTTTCTTAATTATTTTTTAAACCAATGTTCAAATATAAGCTGTTGGTGTTCTTTAATAAATAAATAAAACAATTAAATTTTTATGTCAATAATAAAATTAAACATAGTACACTTTTGATCACGTTGAAACCTACAACGACACAATAAAATTTACTTTACACATAACATAACATCACGCCTTGTTTCCCCGAAGGGTTGGGCAGAGGTGTCCCTGTAGCAGGTACACCCATATTTCGCCAGTTATGTTTAAGTCCCATGTAATAGGGGGCGAGCCTATTACCATCAACCGGGCACAAATCCAGACTCCGAGCTGCTACTGAGAAATTTCAGATAGAAAAACCCAATAACACTGCCCGACCCGGGCATCGAACCCAGGACCTCATGCTCAGCAGTAATTTACTTTATTTAAGCATAATTGGTTAAATTGGCACTTTATTCAAAATGGTTCATGTCCCTAACCAGTACCTTCTATTAGAAAAACATGTGTGCAATTCACACGTGGTAGAAGTGAACCTTCAAAAATTTTAATTTTTTTTTGTTTGCGTACATCCACGTATTAACACACGTACAACGCTGAGGCCCAAGCAAACTCCCACTATGCCTTGGTAAACACGAGTGGAGGGGGTACGAAGCAGAACACAAAGAGAACCACGAACATAAGAAACACTGTATAATGCTTCCTATCTCATTTTCTCCCACGTTAAATCTTATGAATTTAGGTGTCTGTCTCTTTTTAATGTCGCTTTTTCGTTTCATCGACTTTCAAATCACAACGATGCTAAAGATATTTTCACTTAAAAAAATTGGTTGTTTACTTCATCAGTCTATCGACATTGTTTATAAAAGACTTAAATTATAAGAAAAACAATATCATAAAAAAGAGATCAGTAAAGTCTAAAACAATTAATTTAGAATCATGAACAGAAATCTTGAGCAATCAAAAACTACTCAAGTGTTCAAGCTCTTGAAACTAAAATAACAGTTTCAGTAATAATGAAAGCACCAATTATGAAGAATAACATAAGTACCTAATCACAATTTCGCAAAATCAATCATGAACTTAAATTCGTCTCAATATCTTACTACGAGAGACTTCAATTATAAGGGGGTGACTTGACTATATGTGCGACATGTCCCGTTGCGTTTTTGAGATACCGCGAGTTTATTGAGTCGTATCGCGGCTAAGTCATCTTCCAGTTTATAGAAGTTTGAAGATAGTTATTACGCTTGATCCTTTGCAACTCTTATTTAGCTACTGGAAACAGTTAGGTGCAGTCACAAGCTGTATTATGACACTTATCAACTTATAATTATTACTTATAATTACTGTATTGATTGTAGTTTTATGTTGTTACGTATTTTGGAACCTACTACATTATGAAATAGATCTTATCTAAAAGTTGAAGTCGTTATTTCACGGAACAATTGCTTTTGAATTTTACTTAGTGTAGGTATACATAATTATTTGTGCCCGTGAATGTCATCGGAAAGTCATCGCTCTACCTGAATTGAGGACTACAAGCCACGATACAATCCTACTTATACCTTTTTCGTTTCGCGGTCTACGCTCATGAACAGATGGCCAATTCTCGTATATTTAAGAACGTTCGCATTTCAAACTCAATCGTAATCTGTCAAAAACAAAGAATTTATAACACAGATTTCTCTCAAGTCGATATATTTAACTGTAATAAACAAACATTCAAAAAACAAATAATAAAAACCATAAACGAAGGCAAATGACAAACTGTTAATAACTTAATTTTTAACTATTTTTTTCTCTTTAAAATAAAGTATAAGTAATACTTAAAATAGCACTTTTTGAATTTAAATGTTTCTAAGTAGCCCATTCGCATGTTTTATACTTATTCTAGTTACACAGGGAAACCTATTATTAGCCATACAATACTGTAACATACTATTATGTATCACTGTTGGTAGCCTAAATAAAAAAAAAAATTAACACATTTTACATACACATTTAACTACATTTTTGACAAGTTTCTGAAATTGATTGCCCAGCGGCAATTAATGTCAAAAACACATGACATGAGATTGTGACTTGAATAATAACGCTTTTAGGTACGAGACTTGCTCTTTAGTTCTGTGTTGTCCACTTCAGTGGACATCGGTTCTACAGTTTATGATGTTTGTATTTTAACTGGCACGATTTCAAAGAAAACGTATTAGGGAAAATGATGTCGCAACACCGTTGTAAAATTTGTGTCGTGAAGTCGCGCAGTGCCTGTGTAGCTTTAGCCTTATAACATCGTAAATTTTTCGTAAATGCATTATATTTTCTTGATTTAAATCTAATATTTTCTTAAACAGATGAGATTGAATTGTGTTTACATTTAGAATGAGATTCCACTTAGATGTATGTGCATTAACATGACATGAGATGAACTTTTTTTGAAATACACGATGTAATAAAAATCTAAATTGATTCCATTAACGTACTCACGTGATTAAATTTTAAAGTGAATAATGGACTACAAACACCCTTACCATTTTGATAAAAAATGTATCAACCCTTTTTTGTTTGGATCAACTTTCCAATTTTTTATTGTTTTTAATATTTTAGCGCCATAGCAGCAACGAAAAATCTCGTGATTTATTAAATAGTCACGTAAAATGTATTTTTCATCAATCATTTTCATTATTTCTTGAGTAGGTACTTATATTTTAGTACTAGCGACACACCTCTGCTTTGCACGGTTTTGCGACTTGACAAAACATCGAGATTTCTTTATTATTTGTTAAAGTTCAATATTAACATATTATACACTAGCTGCGCCCCGCGGTTTTACCCGCATAAATCTCGATCCCTTGGGAATATCGGAATACAAAGTATTTTATATCCTAACCCAGGTTATGGTCTATCTATTTGCGAAATTTCATCTAAATCCGAGCAGCCGTTCTAGCGTGATTCAGATTCAGATTCATTTATTTGCAAAAACATGTGTAGATAATATACATGGTATGATGCTTATTATAGGAACAAGGTATTTTTTGGCTCAACATGTTTGACCATGGCTGGTGTACAAATTTGGTCGAAAGACAATATAGGATTTTAAAATTAAAATTGGTACAATAAACAAAAATATAAATAAATCAACAATTAACAATAATATTAAATGAAACAACAGTCATGATTCAAAATAAATAGATTAGATTCAGTCAGTATCTTCAGAGGGATTTGCTTTTTCTGTCAGTATTTTTTAAATGTTTTCTTAAACTGGTCTTTATTTAATGAAACATGAAACATCCAAACAAATTCACGTTCGCATTTATAATACTACTACTCGTTAGGATACCGTAAGCTATACCCGCAAAAAAAAAACGTAAAGCAGTTTCTTGTGAAAGAATTATTGCCTCGTTGATTTAGCATACCACCACAGTGTCTCAAAACGAAAGTCTTTGACTATTTCGTGTTACATTTGGCACTGAAACGTGGTCGGTCACAATGCGCCTCATTAGAAGGCTGAAAGTCACCCAAAGGGCAATGTCGAGGGCTATGCTTCGAGTTCCCTACGTGATCGAATCAGAAACGAAGAGATCCGTAGGAGAATCAGGGTAACCGACAGCCCGAAGAATTGCCAAACTTAAGGGGCAGTGGGCAGGGCGCACAGCTCGCAGAACAGCTGGATGATGCCATGGGGCCAACAGATTCTGAAGTGACCGCGTACCGGAAGACGTAGAGTTGGAAGGCCTTCCTACAAGGTGGACCGACGACCTTGTGAAAGCTGCAGGAATCCGCTGAATGCAAGCACAGAATAGATCGAAATGGTGATGCTTGGCAGAGCCATATGTCCAGCAGTGAACGTCATTCAGCTGAAATGATGATGCTCTAATCGTTGCAAGCACTACTGCTGAGCCTGAGATCCTGGGTTACATTCCCAGGTGGGGAAAACTTTTATTGATTTTTCCATTACGAATTTCTCAGCTGCAGCCCGGAGTCTACATTTGTGCCCGTTTGGTGGACATAGACTGGTCCCTATTACATGGAACTTAAACTTAACTGGCGAAATGTGGGTGTACTAGTACACCTTTGTCTAACCCTTCGGGAATAACAGGCGTAATATTATGTAATTATTGTCTCTCCGGTGAAGTTAAAGGATCATAATCATTTATTACCTCTTATTAATTGTCGTGAGATCTCTGACTGTGTTTTGTTACTAATAGCCATGAAATTCTATCTAAATTTTACTTTAACATCCTCCGAAGGTCGAAGTGGTCTAATCCCTCGCTCCATGTACCGTTTGCTCCGAATAACTACAGGCAGAACACATTCCTTGTGTGCAAGCTGAAACTTTAATAGGGTATGTGTACAGTATGACTTCGGCAAGAAAGTGATTGAGCCTTAACTTTTTCACTTGATACGTGATATTGCTCAGATTATGTTAGCCTCAGTAGCCTAATTTTACCACCTTTTTTTGCATCATTGTATTAGTATTATTCTTATGTATAGTTTTGTATAGCTTTAGCGGTTAATTGTTTTTGTTAGCAGTACTGTATTGTTCACAGATTTCTTTTATTATTATTCTGTTAATTATATGTGAAGACTTGTTGGATGTCAGTCACATTTTCAAGTTCTTAGTCTATTTTACAATTTGTTTTTTTTTTCTTCCAAAGAAAGTAAATAGATAAGAATTCACAGTCGTATCGAAAATCCCATCCATTTCTTGTAAAGATTCTTACATCTTCCAATTTTGACAGATACACATGGCTTTACATGAAGCACAAAAGTCTGCTGACCTCAAAAGGTAAAACGAAAGCTGAGAAATATTAGCTGATACATTGTGCGTAACAGAAATTCTATTAGGCACCCAAGGCGCGGATCGTAAAGGGTTACTTAATATCCCTGATATATTACATCTATTTTGGGTTCTGCCCGACTTTTGGTAAGGTAGGTACAGTAAGCGCTCAAAGGTGCATAAACACGCTAAGAGTCGTATTGCTGTGAACACGCGGTGTAGTCCGTACATTTGTATGTGTAATCAGACGTCTGTGGTGTGTGTGCCCTACACACACCACAGAAAACGCAGTTTTGCACTAACACTCTCGTATCGTCGCGGTTCGCGAGCGCCGCACTTTATTGTTAGACACGCATTATACGCGTGACCTTGGCCAGTTTATGGCATTGCTAAAATTCGAAAGTAAATTATATGTGCAGATAGCAGAAGGCGTTAAGCGTTGATCTTAGATTCAAGATGGCTCAGGTTCTAATCTCGTAAATCACAGCGGTGTTTTTGCAAATATTATTATTTTTGTTTGCAATAATAATATTTTTAAATATTCCTGCCTATTTATTAATGTTGTTATTGCAATAAAGGGTTTAGAATAAAAAATGCGTGATACGTTATAATAAAAAATAAATAATATTTATTCGTTATATTTATTTTACTCAAGTATAGTTAAAAAACTGCTACAATTATTTATCATTACTTCACCTGAATAATATGTGAAATAGATGTCTAGGAACTTAGAAGCAATTTGTATTATTTTGACATATTTAAATTTTGAAATGTTTTAAATGGATTTTTTTCACCATATATATAAAGCTTTGATAATGTTCGAAGTAATTAAGCAATAAATAAGAATATTAGACTACATAGAATGTAAAAAAATCTGCTGACAATATTGTTGATTTTAAGGTAAAGTATTATTTTAAATTTTATTTGGCTTTAGTAAATATTGGTTGGTATTGAGGTTATAGCATAAGTATTCATTTTCTTTACGAAAAGAAGATTGAAACTAAACCTCAAATTTTAATCCTAAAATAATAATATTACTTAAATAATATTAATTAAACAATTTCGGTCTATTTGCAAGAAATACGACAAACACCCTATTGAAACGTGCTTAAAAAATTCGTTACCATAAATTCATGCAATAACGAATCTGTTGTTTATTAAGTTGATACGGTCAATATTTTAAGGTCAAAAACGGTTTTCTAGCTGGTCTTCAGTGATGCAAGCCTTCAGAGTGCACGGCGAACGGTTCATAACGACGTGTTTTTAATAATTCAGCAAAATATCTCGTTGGTATGAAACCATTTGTTTCATATTCATTCACCGTTTGACGTCGCTGCACCTCGATAATAAGCCCCTTCCTCATATCTCTTAACCCTCACAGTATTTCTCTAGAACAAAGAAAAACATTGTTTTTATTACACATAATACCTAATTATTTATTATTCACTAATCGAATTAAACCTCATAATGAATTTAAAACTTTAAAGGCATCTTCTGTCTCAACAATACCTCTGTTCTATCAACAATACCCTTGATTAAGATTTATGTTTAGTAAAATATGAAATATATAAATGAAAACACTCACACTTAGTCCAGTTTCATTAGATATTCACTTCACTTTTACGCAGCGCAATAATATTCTCTGATCTGATCTGATCTCTTCAATATATTTTATGCCTGCTTTTTGAATATAATAACCACAACACTGCGCTAAATACTCGTCACCAATATTATCCACGAACCAACAAAGTTCTATTAATTGAATACTCGTAACGAACTGTATCTGTCTACCCTACAGAAATCGAAATAATTTACTTAGTTTTCTGTGGTCTACCTGCTAAACTTTAATATTTATGTGAACAAGACGAATGAAATAAAAAACGAATGATTATCGAACTAGTCATTGGTTGCAGACAAAGTGAGTGTGTGTGTGTACTGTGCGTGTCTATAGTATTGTAACAATTTATAGAAGAAGGTCGTAAGTCAAACCGAAGCGTCAATCTATTGCTTTGTGAGATTGCTCATGGACTTTTGGTCGGTACTGTAGCTACCTACTAAGGTGACCAATAATAATTTGAATTAAATTCTGTACACATTGCAAATTAAATGACCGGCAAGGAAAGGGTTAAATTTAATCTGACAGTTTGTTTGAAACCGAAGCTTACTGTTTGGTAGAATGCATTGAATAAGGAAATGTGTGTATGGCTATTTTGAATACTTTAGTTTAAGTTTCTTTTTTTTTTCGTTAATTCTTTATTTACGGCGAAATATACTATGCATACTTTATAAGCTGACGTATTTATATTATTCAAAAACTATCTGACTTAAAATAATAATATGTACAAGTATATAAAAAGGGGGGGGGAGGAATAATCATAGGGCATCAAAAAATTCGTCCGCATCGCTGTCAATAGGAAAAGTGCCCAAAAGGCTGGCAGTATTTGCATGTTGTTTGTGTGATTTACTTTAGTTTTGTACAAATTGATTTTCTGCCTCCTTTGTCTAGAGATCACAAGCGCTATGGTTGAGAACGAGGTCTTGGGTTCGATACCCAAGTCGAAAAAAGTGTTATTGGGGTTTTTCCATCTGCAATTTCTCATAGTTGTATAGTTTAAACTAAGTTAAATACCTCTTATAAAACTGCGAAATGAACGTAAAACCAAAGACTACATGGAACATGGTAGAATAATAACTTTACAAATAAACAATACTTATTAAGACGCAGATATATACCAATGACCTTGAGTGGTTAACTTGCGTGTTCTGTACTGAGCTCACGCAACGCGTCGTATGTCCAGCCAGTAATAGGACTAGCCCATCAAGGAGCACTGTCCCAAATTAGACGCATTATGAATTTATTATATTATATAAAAAAAATATGTGTTCTTAAAGATCAATAATTAAATTATCTTTAAAATGGTAAAGGTTTCAGAAAAATACGCTTGATAGATTTTGCGTGATTCTCAGTTATCCGCGTTGGATAAGTTTACAAATTAATTTCACTAGTAATAGGTATAAACATCTAAAATATTTCTATATCAAGTTATTAAGAAAATACTCTAATTTAACATATGTTTTTTCTAAATCATTAACACTACTCGTTTTGACGTAATCTTCAGTATAAAATCATTAAAAGTCGGTTATCGTCACCCTATCCTAAATAATGCGCATTTCAATGCCAGCGTGTATGTAGGTACTGGACATTGTTGTGTCATGGTTGGCCAGTCCTTCCAAGTATCTGTGCTCGTGCACAGTTAATATACAAAACTCGTACACATACGCACGGAACCTATTGACTCCAATGTCTGAAAGTTACGTGCGTAAATCTCTTGCTTTATGGTTATTTAAAATTAAAACTTCTGCCTTTCAAATCCAGTGCATTCTACCAAAATAATAGCTTTAATTTTGAAAATGAAATACCTACCGAATCCTATCAAACTCATCTTGACTTCAAAATTAACCACCTCACTTCATCCCTCCCACTTCATTCAATACAAACAATACAGTTTTCGCGCAGTTGCTTCTTAACAGGGGGGATCAAATTATCCTTTAAGAAAAGCTGTCAAGGTTCCTTAATGAATAAATGATGCAGAAACTTTAGAGATTCAATGTTTTGATTCCATCTAATTTTGTTTTGGCATTGTCTTTTCAATGAGTAGAGTACTAATAATAGAGTTTATGTAATAATAAGTTTTTTATTGATTTGTAATATAAACATAATCTATCTAATTGATTTGCGTTCAGTTACCTTTTTATTTTTGAGTTTTCATAGTTTTTGAAAACGTCTTCCTTTGCTCTTCATTGAATTCTAAAGTGGTGAATAAGACAAACTCAAAATTAAAACTCAAACTCAAAGTATTTATTTCAAATAAACCAATTACAGGTATTTTTGATTTGTCAAGGGGTCGGTCAGTCAGAAAAATGAACCTAGTTGCCCATTCCAAAGCGTAGTAGGTACCTATGGAGAAGAACGGGCAAGAAACTCCACGGACACTCTTTTAAATCAAAATATTGGCTACATCACTTATGTTGAAATTATACATGTGAGAACAATGTGGAAAGACGTGCACGTTAAAAGCGTCCGTAACAAAAATAAATACAATTCAAACATTAAAATAAAACGTGGCAGTTAAGATATGACCAGTCCCTATTGAGGCACCCGTTCACGAACATGACGCATGGATCAGGGGGCCGACCACAATCTTTTACGAAACAATCTTATTTCAGGAGAGTTTTGTTTCAAGCTTACAATAACATAACTCATCTTCGTACCACGACCTTCATCGTTCAAGAATGTTTTATTCCTGCTTAGTGCTGGGAAAGAACGAACTATTTGTAAGATTTGTCTATTGCCTGCTATAGTAGAAAAGAAACAACGCTATGTGAACTGTATAGCGCCGCCGCCGTCCCTTTCACACGTTGGTCCGAATCGCTACTACGAAGTATTGGTCTTGAAACAAAATATTATTTTCTTTTACTTAAAATATTACTTTGCATTAGAATCTAATTTTTATGAGTAATTTCCATGAAATTGACACAAATATTAAAGATTTGGCTTTGAAAAATAAGAAAAACAATTGAAAAAATTAAAAATAAGCTACGGCTAAGCTGTTACATGATATAAATCGGAACAGAACGAAATTTGAAACTCGGGCCGCATTCGGAGTTACGCCTTAATCGCTCACATCAATATTTTGCGTACCGATTTAGATATACTTGCACAAGATGGTTGGATTACAGTATTTCTTTGAGTATAGGTACACAGCAAATTTCTTCTTCTTTGATTAGGTGGTGACTGTAGCCAGAAGCACAATTTCAAAAATGCCACGTTAGTTTAAAGATATGGTGCAACTCAAAACAAAACAGCACAACTGTCATTTTGACAGCGCTCACGGTGATATTAATTTAGGGCATGGTCAGCGTTATCGCAAGATGGCGCATGCTATGACGTCATCTATGTCGATTCACAGCACGTTGTTATCGCGCTGACACTAATTCGGTATGGGTGTTAGCACGCTCTAATCGATTGCAGCGTAACTCTGAACACAGCCTCGATGTAGCAATATTTTTGTTTACAAGTGGATTACTACGAGGTTGAACTTATTTTAACATATTAGCTTATGAATTTATGATCTAACTGGCTACAAAGTCGACATGAAATCAAAGGAAGGCTAAGGTTACTCAGTGAATAAGTTTTAAAACAAAGAAATGTGTAATGTTTTGAAGAAGATAGTTCGAAACAATATATTGTGGTCAGACTCAGTGATTAGTGTTTTGTTATTAATTTTGTAGTCGGGTTTCCGGGCGGTAGCTAGAGTTTACCTACTCTGAGAATTTTTATTTTTCTGCGTTATCCGCTTCCAAAAACTCAAATGTTTCGTATGCATTCGCCATCAAACAAGAAATTAATTACCTACACATGTACTAAAATCTATAGATACACAATTCATTCGGCAAGTTTACGTAAATAAATATATTTTACTAACTTTACATGACACGAAAATGTTTTTTCTTAATATAAATTCCAAAACAATAATATTTCCGTCGAGTCCGAGGAACTTTTTTAAGATTGCTAAATTTGACATTGAAACAATATTGCTAGTTGTCAAAAGTCACGTCGTGGTACGAATTGAATGAACTTTTAGAGGTGACGTCACCAAAATCGCTAAGAAAATAAGATTGTTTAACATTACAATAAGCTTATTTTATGGACGTCATGGTACGAAAAGTCAAAGTAAGATTATAATAATACTGCTATAAGAGCTGGTGGTAGGCCCCCAGCACCATTGAGCTCAACCATTTTGAAGGGAACTTAATGATCCAATATACACGCCACCATCAGCGAGACATTTGAGTGAGCATGACATACTCTCAGCCGCCAGGGCACATTCAAGTCAATGAAAGACGTACCCAGTAAACATCTAGGTATTAATTCACGACCTCCGTTTAGGTATTTTTTTATTTAATTAATACCTTGCATAATAAATAAACAATGTTCTTACTGTTTGGGCCCAGTAGGTGGCCAGTAGATCTAGTTCTAATAAATGAACTGAATAAACATAAACTTTATTCACCTGAAGGGAAATTAAAATACTTTGAGTGTGTGCTAAACCAAGCAAACCAAGACATTAAAAAATCATAAAATATGGTTGCTAAAAATTCAAGTATCACTAAGTATTACAATTATTATGGTCTGCATACATTGAACCAACATGAAAATATATTTATTATCGTAAACGAAAACAAAGTTGACCGCCATGACACTAGGCTGCGATGATATTGCGATCGGAATGTGAACAAACCGAATTTTAAGATTAGCAGAATACTATTTTTTTATCTATTCTCAATATCATCGCATTCCGGTCTCATGTTTTTCACTTTGCACGTTAATTAGTAGAGTTGACCTTCAAGTTTTACGTAAGACTTAATAAATCTCAAAATAATCAAGGCCGTAAAAGTAAAGCATTACTTAATTTTAATCTGACATTTTCTCATCAGAAAAATCTACAAGACCACAAACAAGACGCATTAAGAACTTTTTGTACAGTACCTACCAACATTTTATCTACGCCCTAAATGTTCCATCTACAAGAATACAAAAGTAACAAAAGTTAACCAAAATAAAAGCCTAGTGCTCGTAAATCGAGACCCCAAACAGCCACAACATAAGAGATATTAAATAACAACGCCCGATCCACACCTCGGGAGCCTGATTGAATTTCTGTTCCGCATGATTTATCGGACATAAATACGGTTCCATCGATATCCATGGACGCCTGATCATGCAGTTTTGTGGCCGCCATTTTGTTTATTGAATTCCGGAAAATGTGTACACGTGTTGTTTTAGTTTATTATCATGGGACATGTGGCTAAATGATAACAGCCGCACGAGTCGATCGAAGGTTATGCTACGCTTGCAGATGTCGGTTCATGGATAGGTGACCATCCACATAACATATCGAGACCCCTCCGTGCCTCTGAAAGCACATTAAGTCGTTGGCTGTCATTCGTAGATCTTTGACAGTCCTTACAATCAGGAGCCCAAAAGTCTGACAACCAGTCTTACCAAGGGGTATTGTGTTACCCAGTAATTGGGTTGTGGAAGTCAGATAGGCAGTCGCTCCATGTAAAATACTAGTATCCAGCTGCATCCGGTTAGACCTCAAGCCGACCCCAACATAATTGGAAAAAGGCTAGGCAGGTTTATTGCGTACACGTTATGTTTTTGTGTCAACGTTGACTCAGTGATGTGAGTAAAATGGTAATTTCAAGGTCATTCGTGACGTGTTTGTTTGTGTGGGACGTGGTATATTTAGAAGACAAGTAACTTAGGAAACAATAAGCTCGAATGAACATCACACGAAAATCGTTCATCCGTATTCAAAGAACAATAATCGTAAAATATTCTTCCGGATTATTCATTGGTTTGCACTCATAATGGAATTTAGGAAAATAGCTCCCGCAGTGGTATTTTAAAAGGTTAGCTAAAGGGTTAAGTGGCTACACACCTTACTAAAACCTCGAGAAGCCACAAAATGATTGTTAAAGCAAGCATGTTGTCTCGCTTGCAGTTACGTATGTAGTCACCATAAGGACTCGGGGGGAGGCCACTAACCATCATAATTATAATCAGTCAATAACGTTCAAACTCAAACTCAAAGCATTTATTCCAATTAAACCATTTACAGGCACTTTTGAATTGTCAAGGGGTCGGTCAGTCAGAAAGATGAAGCTAGTTGCTCTTTCCAAAGCGTAGTAGGTAACCTACCTACTACGCTTTGGAAAGAACAACTAGCCTATGGAGAAGAACGGGCAAGAAACTCCACAGACACTCTTTTAAATCATAATAATGTTATAAAATATCGGTTACATCATTCGTGTTGAAATGATACATGTGAGAACAATTTAGAAAGACGTGCACGTTAAAAGCGTCCGTTATAAAAAGATCAAAAACAATTCAAAAATTAAAATTTAAATAAGCCGTGGCAGCTAAGAGATGACCAGCCCCTACTTACGGCGCCCGTTCACGTACATGACGCATGGATCAGCACCATTTAGCTCAACCGTTTTGAAGGGAACTTAACGACCCAACATACACGCCACCACCAGCGAGACATTTGAGTGAGCATGACATACTCTCAGCCGCCAGGGCACATTCAAGTCAATGAAAGACATACCCAGTAAATGTTCCCACTAGAGGAGGCCTATGTCTCAGCTATAGGTCTTCTCTGTGAGAGTGACTATCTGACATTGCCCAGTTTGCGTCGGATTTATGAATTCACATCACGCCACGCTTGTTTTCTCCAAAAGATTAGGCAGAGCTGTACCTAACGTACACATAGCTCACAGTAGTAGGTATTTAATTACGTCACACAAAGAGTCTTTTCAGCTTAAAATAAGCAAAATTTTAATCTTTCTTTCCATTATTCACCAACCACAGGCCAAAAAACCCACTCGACAATCTGGCACACATTTGAACGCTCAACTGCCAACCACCAGCCACCAGCAACCAACAAGTTAATGCAGTAAAAACTGCGTCTCAAGTACTGAACTCAGTAATAACTTTTTGATGGACATCCAAGTATGATCGCGCAGCCCAACTGTCCCCTTTGGCAGCGTCCAGAACATGCGTTGCCAAAAAGGTTTTTAGTAGTATAATCCAGCTATGATTTATTTGCTGTAAAACGTGGGTAGATAAAGTAGTTGTTAGTTTTTGAGGCCGTCTTAGGAGTATTTTTGTTTGAGGAATGTCTGAAGACTTTTTTGAGTCTTAGTTTCTTTATTCTGTTTTATGGTCTTCATGGCGTCTACAAATCACTTAGCATTCAAAAGGTCACTGAATATAATTAATCTGTTGCGAGTTTCTGACGTTTTAACTTGCACTTTTGCGTTCACCTTTTAATTAGTACAAGATTTGTCCAAATTGCATGAATAAGTCTGAGCAGTTTATAAAACTCAACATCCTTGTACAAAGCAATTTTTCATGCAACAGTACCCTATCCTATTTACTTTTATTTCATTAGCAACACACCAATTCCAATACACCAACCTTTCGACCCCAAAACAGTTTCTTTTATTAACCTATAACAATAAAATCGCCATCAGCACCTAATAATCCCTAATAAATTTATATCTTCCCACCGAGGCTTGATATTTCAGCCACGTGACAGAACTGCGGCCATACTACATGATATTGGCAACGCAGGTCACGTCGCCTGCCAAACACTAGTTAGGAAATGCGATGACGCTGCACAATCAATTGTATCAATAGTGATGTCTGTTATGTAATTTGGTCTTTGAAGTGGTTTTTGTGAAGAACGGCTTCTGTGCTTTCTTTGATATTGTTCGTCGAGTCGTTGAGCTCCTTAAGTTTGAGTTGAGCTACGCGATTGCTGGCATCTGTGCACTGACTGGACGTTTCCACTCAAAGTTAGGTAGTTCTTTTCTGGAAATACCATTTCAGACATTAATCTACATGATCCTAACATGATCTGACCAAGATAAAGTCTGGACTTTAAAAGTAACAGTGACCTCTGAGTTTGTTTCAGTATTTTTTCTCAGAGATTTATACCTTACTGTTTATAGAGTTTTTGCAATGGTCTTATGCGGAGAGATATTCGGTTCATCATTAAATCCTGTCCCTTTATTTTTTAAAGTCAGTGTTCGTTTTGTCATAACATGGCATTTTGACGAGCATTCCTATTTTTTTAACCCCCGACGCAAAAGAGGGGTGTTATAAGTGCTATGTGTGTCTGTCTGTGACACCGTAGCTCTTAAACGGGTAAACCGATTTAAATGCGGTTTTTTTTATTTGAAAGCAGGTTTTCTAGCAATGGTTCTTATATATGTTTTATCAAAATTAGTTTAGCCGTTTGAAGATTATCAGCTCTTTTATAGTTGATGAATGTATGTGAGTATCTTTCACAGGTCTGATCGATTTGAAATTTGGTATTCTGTTACTTCAATGATATTAGAAGAACAAAGTAACCTTGATCTGATGCTGCAGCATCACCTGGAATTTGCAGGATACCCAACTCTCTTACCAACTTACAGCACAGGTATTGTGTTTGGGCTCATTGGAATGGTCTCAATGAATAGGTTATAGATAGATGGTGAACAGGGTCTAGTGATGGAGACTCGTGCACTTATTTCTAGATTGCTTATCATTGACTGAACTGTATTCGTTTCAGTTATAGAATCTCTCAGATTAAAATCTGTCATAATAATAAAGATTTCCTCCACCCATCGATACTATAAAATTACAATTCCACATCTCAACCACATTTTCAGTATTATAATTCCACTGCAGTTATTAAAACCGATACAATACCGAATACCAATTCCTGTTCCCGTTCTAAAATTTAACACAACGACTACCTATGTAATTGAACATTAATTACTGCCCACACTGACCGCCACATTCGGGATCTAAGTTGAATGTTTCACAACGAATTACTGTCAGCATTTGTACATCATCAGAATTATTGCTGCTGAGCTAATATTTCCTGGTAATTAATTTCCATGGAATTAATTGCAGGTATTTTGATGTCGAGTGTGTATCAATTTCGGATATTAGGGACTAGATAACAGGGAGCATTGTTATCTGGGATATGCGTTGCGTTGTTGTGAAATTATGTTTTGATTGATCAAATAAATTGGATGAGTTTAATGTTTAAACGATTCTAGATTGGTATTCTGAATTATCAAATCAATTGGAAGTTGGTTTCGTTGACTTTTTAACCGACTTCCAAAAAGGAGGAGGTTATATGTTCGTCGCGTATGTTTGTTTTTTTTTTTTTTCTTTTTTTTATGTATGTCCACCGATTTCTCCGCCAATTGTGGACCGATTTTGAAAATTATTTTTTTGTTTGAAAGAATATGCTCTTGAAGTGGTCCCATATAAATTTTATTAAATTTGCTTCGATAGTTTTTGAGTTAGCTTCAATAATACGTACTTTTTCCCACTTAGTATGTGGATGATATGATAAGTTCCTGTCACTGTTATTTACATAGCAGGTAGTGGTATTCGAATTTGTGTGGGGTAGGTACCACAACTAAAAAGTGAAAAATAAAAACTTTTTAGAAAAAAAAAAAACAACCGACTTACAAAAAACACTACAAAGTGAAAAATAACTTTAATTTCGGAAGTCGGTGACAAAAAACGAAAATTCAAAACCAAAGACACCGACTTCCGAAATTAAAGTTATTTTTCACTTTGTAGTGTTTTTTGTAAGTCAGTTGTTGTTTTTTTCTAAAAAGTTTTTTGTATTATATGATCAGACAGGAGACATTATTATTTCAAGTTTTATGACTGATATAAGGTTTCGAGCAAAATGCATGCTAAAATTACTACCAGTAACAAACTGCGATCACCATGGATTGTGGCCGTTTAAAGACTGGTTAAAGTTATCATATTGATTTACACTACGCCGTAGGTTCAGTCACTAACAAAATTCGATTGACAATTTAGTTTTCTAAATATTAATTAATGAGCAAAATATATTAATGAAGTCGAAACAGATGTAAATTTTAAAGAATATTAACAGTTCAAAGCCATTATATGAAATGCTAAAATGCCGATTATTGAATCATTTTGGAATCATACAGGCATGAGGAACAGAGTGTAAAGTTCACTCATCCTCTATAGAAAAGGGAGGATCCTCCGACCTGACGGGTGACGTGTCTGGTGGGCAACTGCCCAACGATTGAAGTCGGGAAGTTATGTATATTTTGATCGCGCGGTAAACTTTGCTTGCGCGATGCAGGATTTTGTGTGACGTCATGTCTTTGATGCGTAGTTCACATGTAGCGATGTAGATGGTGCCTCAAATTCATTTATTTATGTTACGTAAAAGTAACTGTTAATCGGGTTTTGTTGCTGAATGTAGATACCTAAAACTGACTGCAAGTTAGAAGAAAAACACTCGTAGAAACTTAAAAACGGCATGTGATATTAGGTTTGAATATAACAGCTAAAATAACAAAACTTTCTTCTTTAAATTACAAGAACAACAATTAACTTCCAAATTAGTAGAATCCAAAGTTTATACTCGCAGGTACAAAATACCCATATTTTTGACACTCCACCACAAATGTACCTAGTTGAACCACTTCTATCAAACTGGTGTTAACGAGGTGGTTGCTATTGACGGCCCTGGTTCGCAGCCAAATAAGTTTGGAGCCGAACCTATTATGTAATTACACTGCGAGCATAATTACTCACACTTGTGATGAGTTTTGGCGATTTTTCATTAATTTTATGGATGATAGGAGCGGTCTGGCTGGGGTGTGGGTTTGATTTTGAATTAACTGCTTTTGAATACTACGGCCAAGTCGGCTATTTTCAATGATTGGTAATTAACAACCATTGTGACGAAATTAAAAAAATATGTTTTTTTTTTTTTTCAAATGGAATATCAGTAGTACGCTACTGCGCGCGGCTTGAAGAATAATATTTACAGCGCATTTCTCAGAGTGCCTGAAAATATGGAAAAGTATTTCCCCTAGAAACATAACACGACAACTACATTACAATTGTATATTTCATCTTGTTTGGAGTTTGTTGCGTCGCTCTTTCTTTCTAGTTTGAAGATTGCGCGATTCTGGCTGTTATTTCGGGTCCTGTCTTTTATAACCATGACTTTCAAAGAGCATTATTAATTTGTCTGTCCACCCAAAATAACGAGTTTAAATAATGGAAGGCACAGCGTAGCTGAGAAACGCGCGCCAGTTAAGTGGCGATCCGTGGATCGATTGGACGCCTTATCAACAACATATTAGCATCTACCAGGCTGCGCCACAACGCCTTAGCCTCTGCCTTTCGCATCCAGTTTGTCCCAGCCACCTTTTTAAGGTCATCGGTCCATCTAGCTGGCGTCCCACACTACACTTTCCGATACGCATTTACACTCCAGGGATCTTCTGCCTTATATTGATAATGAAAGAAATGACGATAGGATACTCTTACCGCAGAGAAGTCTTAAGTGTTTACTATTTTACCTCGTTGGTCGTCGCAAGTATGACTGCTGAGCGTGAGGTCCATCCTGGGTTCGATTTCCCGGTCGAGAAAAGCGGTACTGAGTTTTTTCTTTACAAATTTTGCCAGCTTTCTGGAGTCTGGATTTGTACCCGGTTGATGGAAATAGGCTCCCCCCTTATTACATGGGACTTAAACATAACTGGCGAAATGTGGGTGCCCTATATAATATACAGTCTGCCCAATCATTTGGGGGATTTCCGGCGTGATGTTACGTTGTGGCCATGTTTATTATTTTACCACATTTCGTCCTTGTCTTTGCTAATCCTCTATGATTTTCCCTAATAACGTTTTTTAATCACACTTTAACAAGATCGCCGACAAAAGTTTACCACTTCCATACTTAGCGCAATCAATCATCACTTTCGTCATTAACGCGATAACGTCAATTTAATTATCGCACGATAATCCTTAGGGGCAGCTCGGATGAGAATAGATTATAGCACAATAGATAGAGGGGTATTATGTTGTCGGGAACGGATATTTTTGTGATTAGGTAAAGGTTATGTGTGTGTTGTGGTATTATGGTAGCGTTATATCAACCATTTTATTGATACACACTAGACATTTATCATGAAGAATCCATAGAGCGTCTAGTGGTGTAGGGCAGAGTGGAAGGTAATACGCCACGCGGGAGGTTACCAATGAGGTGGACCGATCAAATAAGATTCGCGGGTGGAGACCCTGTTAATGAATGCGCCAGACTGTCATGTAACAGAACCAGATGGAGAGTAAGGTGGGCAACGACTACACCTGCGATTGGACACAGTTCCTGACCACGATGCCGACGACCGCTCTGTTAAGAGCGAAGCGAAGAAAAAGAGACATTTTAATAATTTCTGAACTAATATTAAAAACATGTAAAATTATTTGTTTGTAAGAGGTATTTTCTGGCAGCACAGAATCGATTGCAAAAATTCTGTCACTGATAAAAAGCTACTCTATTGCCTAGTGTCATAAAATTTTGAGAATTATTCATTTTTCACCTGAACCGTTTCTTTTACCTGCGTGGACAAAGTTGCGGGCAGAAGCTAGTTATAAATAGATACTGTCTGTGTTAGTAGTTCACCCGTTATAATATTTTAATTGTAAAATGTCATCGCCAACCTGAAACAGATTTATGACTCTTTTGATAGTAAATGGTTTGCGATGGATCAAATGTTTGATGATCAAAATCAAAATCAAAATGATCAAAATCAGCTTGTTCCAAATGTGGCTTCATTCTGCAATGACAAGGTTTGCCAATAAGTTGCAAACCCTATGCGCGTGAGTCAAAATATTTCATACACCACAAATTTTATTCAGAATCCAAAAACCGGGACACAACGACAGCAGTGCTTGGCAACAGTAATAAATGATAGTTGTCTTGTTTTCCCAGACATTTCCTCAAGAAACTCTACTATAATGGTTAGCTCTATAGCTATAGAGATTTATGTTATAACAGGTACTTTAAATACCTACGTATTATTTCCTAACCACCTTGCGCCTTGTCAATCAAAACTTTCTGTGGTATTCATGGAAGATAGGTAAACATTGCGAAGATTGCATTTGGTTCTGAACACCTCAGGGGAAAATGAAGGAAATCCGCTCTTCATACATTTTGATAGGCATTGTTAGAAGTATTTTGATATGTATTATTTTAACCCAAAAGCATTCAATGCAAAATGGTAGTAGATTTTACTGTGTATGGTTGGAAGATATAGAAGTATATCTCCCAATGACTAGGATTTAGACAGAAATCCATTTCATAATGTTGGATTAGATCAAAATCACACCCTTTGCAGAATTAATGAGATTGTCAAAATCCGCACCGCAACAGGAATCTCAATGCTACAAATCTAATAATAAATCCTCATTTATATCCTTATGAAACCCAAAAATACGTTCCTAATTTCTATAGCTTCCTTCGTAATATTGCCAAAAGTAATTAGGCTATATTTAGGGGCTTACCTTTGAAGGCGCCTATCTTGGGTCACCTGATGTGATCGACGACAACCTTGGCGAATTAGACCAGTAATTAGGGGACATGGCTTCTTTTGATGATAACCTTGACTGATATGAGAGGCGAAATTGGATTGGATTTTTATGGCATTTGTATGTTTATTCTGTTCGAGTAACATGGTAATGATCTTTAAGTAGGTAAGACGTACTGCGATGACCCCTAAATAAAATGGGATAGGGGCACGAGGATGATGATACAGTAGGTAAGTACAATAATAAAATAATTTAGCCAATAAGCCTGATATAGTGGTGGTGGATCGAGGAGAGCGGCGCGCATGATTATTGACATAACGGTCCCGCATGACGGGAACCTCGTGAAAGCCGAGAAAGATAAACAAATCAAGCATCTTGACTTGGCTCGCGAGGTTGTCGACATGTGAGATGTAGACTCAGCAATCATTGTGCCGATAGTCGTATCAGCCAATGGCTTAATTGCCAAGAGCCTCGACCAACACCTAAGGAGGCTCTCGTTGGGCAGCTGGATTAAGGGCTTGATTCAGAAAGCGGTACTCCTGGACAGGGCTCGCATTGTTAGAAGGTTCCTCTCTCTGGAGCCCTGACCGCCACGCGCCGGTAGCTTGGATCCAGTTCCTGATACCGGTGGGCTACAATTTTTAGATTTTTAAATGTTTTTATATTATTTTATTCTAATTTTTTTTAATATAATTTATATGTAAATAATGAAATAAAGGAAATTATTTTGTATACTAATGTAATAATATTCATTATAGCGGACGTCACGCGGTTTCACCCGCGTAGTTCCCGTTCCCGTGGGAGTACGGGGATAAAATACAGTTTATGTCACTCGCTGATAATGTAGCTATCCATTGCTGAAAGAATTTTTCAAATCGGTCCAGTAGTTTTTAAGTTTATTCGTTACATACATGATAAATAATAAATATACATGATAAATATCGCAGCATCATGCTGAAATAGGAGCCTTTTTGACCTCGCACAGGTTGTTTTTAATTTTGTTCGTTAGTTTAAAATGCTCCTTTTTTATATTTGTTAAGTTTTTTTTTATTACTGTTTTATATTTCCTGTGCGTGTCCCAAATAAAATATTTTTCTTTCTTTCTTTTCTTTACATACAAAAATACAAATCTTTCCTCTTTATAATATTAGTATAGATATAATCACGGTAATGTTTTGTATCAAGATAAATGAGGCCAGTGTTCTCAATTCAATTTAAGGAACGGGACGAAAATTTTCGAAAAAACATACGTCACGGATGCACGGACGGGACAGTGACGTGGCACCCAAGGGATGGAAAAAATAACGTCGGTTATGATGTTTATTATTAGCACGTTCCGCCCCGCGCGCGGCACATCCCGTCCGTGGTTCCGCTGCGTATACACACTCGCTCTGGTCGCTTAGGAGAGTTACTGTTGCGATGCCATCCGTGTTTTTTATAACAGCAAGTTTCGTCTTCACCCCGTCTACGTCCTAACGCCGGCAACGTTCAGTATGCAGTGACTTTAACTTTGTTAAGAAACAAAAAAGTCAAGGTCTCTTTTTAAGTTTTAAACATTTCGAATATCATGAGATTATGGGAATAATACTAGTTAATCAGCGTTTAGAAATATTTAAAAGAGTGTCCGTTGAGTTTTTTGCCCGTTTTTCTCCATAGGAACCTACCTACTACGCTTTGGAATGGGCAACTAAATGGTTTAATTGCTATAAATGTTTTGAGTTTGAATTTACTATGTAGCTGTCTACTGTTTGCATTCTATTGCGCGCATACCTATTATTTTGCTGCTGTTTGATTTCCCAAACCAATTAACACTTCTTT
Organism: Agrochola litura; assembly: GCA_949152395.1. Taxonomy (NCBI): domain Eukaryota; kingdom Metazoa; phylum Arthropoda; class Insecta; order Lepidoptera; family Noctuidae; genus Agrochola; species Agrochola litura. The sequence goes on from OX424506.1 coordinate 4,062,143, forward strand.
GTGTGATTTTTCATTAAAAAATATGCCAGACACAGTTTCGCTTTTTGTCGCTTGGTGTGTTTTGTGTCGTAACTATTGTGTGCTAAAATTATAAAATCAAAGAATGTTTGAAGGTCAAGGTTATACCCATAAGTTGTACTTGTACTTATGTATGTAGGGTATATACCTGCGTCAGACCCTGTGTTTTATAATATTTTGTTGTGGTGACATCTACACTGCCACATTGGAACTACGCATGACATCCCGTCACACAAATCCTACGCGCAAGTGAAGTTTATAGCCTGACAACAGCCATCGGGCAGTAGCCACAATAACAGTCTTGTTGGAGTGGTTTTGATGACCGTCGTTAGTCAGTGATAAAAATGCAGATTTTTAGACTTTAATATCTCAATAACCATTTGAGCTTTATTTATGAAATTTGGAATTCTAGTTAATCTAAGGGATATTAAAAAATAAACTAAATTTCATGTGTTTATTGCGCATCGTATCGACCAAAATCTCAAAACACTCATAAAATGACTTACGCACTGTTAGAACTTCACTGACGTTATGTTACATATATTTTGAGTTATTAAGGGATCAAAAGTGGCTCCAAATGGTTCGTGTAATAAAACACACTGCAGCCGTGTCTTGCCTTGAACTTGGCTTGACACGCTGCTGCGTGTCTAGATAATGTCTGTAAAATAATTAAGTTAGGATTTACTGACAAATTATTAACAGATATTAACCTACCAATCTGTCTATTTCTCTTCCTACTTTTCAAGGAATAATACTCATAAAAGCATAAGCGACAAATCGGGATTAAGTTTGACAGATCCCTAATCTATTGCGGAAGCGTCCCTCACTCGCCTGCTTCCTTAAGATAACTCTCGCTACAATGAATAGCAATTCGTTTGATGAGTTTCTTTATGCTCTTATTTTGATGGAGTTTGTTGTGATGGGAAATTTGTTGTTTTACAAAAAATGCTAGCAAAACATAGTTTGGCCAAAGCTGTCGCACTTTTAATGTGACAAAGTTTTACACCGCAGGTTCAAAAAGATTGTTTCTGGGAAATTATTTAAAACCTCAATACAGTAATTCTTCTTCTTTTTATGTTATTAGTGACTAACCTGGCGTCAGAGTTTTAAAGCCGCCCATTGGTTTCTGACTTGGCTTCACATGCCATCAAGAAATAATTAAAATGGTATGGTTGCACAATAAACAACAAACAAAGGACTGTCCGTTAATAAATAATAGATAACTTTATCATAATACAATTAGGACAGTTGATTATTTTTTCTCGATGACGATGTTGGTCCTATGGAGAAAGTTGTTCAGTTTGTTAGTATGTAGCACACCCTCAAATAAGATTACACCTTTCTGATACATCCTGTAAAAAATAAAAAATAAACTGGCCAAGTGCGTGTCGGACCACGCACAATGAAGGGTTCCGTAGTTGGGATGAATTTATCCCAAAAACAAACTTAACTTTGTAGTTGAAAAGTCTCCCATACGGAATGTATGGGAAAACATGTTTTTGCAACTGCAAAGTTAAGTTGGTCGATTATTACTCATTAACTTGTAGAGCCTACTTAGCTGTGATAGTTTTCCTTTTAATTTCGTTATATCAACTACTGCTGTGATTTTTCACACATCCAAAACCAACCATTTAGCTGGCAGGAGGGGGCGGGGGGCCTAATATTTTGCAAACAGATCCTTGAATTAAAAAAAAAGAAAAAAAGTCACCACTTACGTGTAGGAGAGGTACCCTAAAAAAAATGTTTTTCATAATTTTGTTTTACCACTTTGTCGGCGTAATTAATATGTATACTTATGCCAAATTACAGCTTTCTAGTACTAAGGGTCTCGGAGCTAGACCGCGGATAGACAGACAGACAGACAGACAGACGGACAGACGGACATGACGAAACTACAAGGGTTCCTTGTTTACTACGGAACCCTAAAAACGACACGACCAGTCACACACGCTCTGCATATTAGAATGGCGTTCGATGGCACGGTTGGCATAGTAACTGAGAGATTGACTTCTACGTCACAGGCGCACGTGCCTACACACGATTTCCGTACGGAACAAATATTTGTATGGCCTACAGATAGTTGTTCCGGGTCTATGTATATGAGATTCGTATTTGTAAACGTACCCATGTCACACTCCTACTGAGTGCCACCATTTTTTGAGAATTTTCCACACTGCCTATATTCACAGATGGTGTATTTCGTGAAAATCTCATCGTGAAAACTAAGTTGAAGTGAGGTTTCATTCTACCTAATGCTAGGAATTGAAATTAATGACAGCTCACTTCAAATAAGTTTTCACTGAGATTTTTAAAAAATACACCATCTGTAACCGGTGGCACAAGCGTAGGCGTTAAATGTAGTAGCTTTAAAAGGCATTGTGAAAAGGGACTTAAAAACCGCCTCTGTGGGGTAGTGGTTAGACCACCTGTCTCAGACTCAGAGGTCCCAGGTTCGATTCCCAGTGGGGGCAAAATTTTCTGTTCTAAGTCCGCGTGGCTAGCTACCACCATCTTATCTAAGTCTGTCGCCATCGCAACAATGTTAAGCATTGTTGTGTTTCGGCCAGTTAGAGGTAAGATAGCCAGTTCCTCTGTGGTTGGGGATTCCGGGTGAAGCTCGCTTCCACCTTCGGTCTGATTATCACTTACCATCAGGTGAGATGCAGGCCAAGAGATTCCCCGTAGTGGATAAATAAAAATATATTAAGGTATATTTACAATGGCTACCTGTAAATGTTGGAAAAATTATACTATAAGCAAATAATCCTCTAGTTTAGTTTAGGTTGTTCCCATGTTATTATTCTATAGAAAACTAGAAGGCACGTGTAAGTAAAAAAAACGAACCTATTATATATAACTATGTAAAAGACAGAATTATGTGGAAAGAGGAGAGAGTGAGGCCTTTACCCTGCAAGAGGACAGACAATACAGGCAAGTTAGATTAGATTATATCCATGTAATAAAAAATTGTTAGTGTGGTCGATCATATAGTTATGAAAATACGTTTTTCCTAAGTTGAATGACCATTTCCACTAGTTCTCTATACCTTAATAACTCCAAAAATAGATGTTAGACCTGAAATAGACAAAAAAAGAATCCCCGAAAAGCCCACAGCACTTTATTAAAAATACCTGAAAGATTTCAGGGAGCAAAACCTACAAAATGAGAACAATATGAAAGTACTCGAAATCTGTTCTGAATTTTCCCGAAATACTGCCTGAAAACTTACTCTGGTGTAGTTATTTCAGTAATAAATTACTGACTAAAATTCTGTTATAAATGGACATTTCCCTGAACTGGACGGTTCACAGATTTCGCTGTAATTTACTGAAAATACCTAAATGTTTTTGAAAACCTTTTTGTCAACTTATTTTATTTACTTGCATATTTGTCTGTTATTTATTATTTAAAACTATATTCTGTCAACAGTATTGAACCCTTTTTTAAAATGAACATCTTTGTTCATTTAAAAAAACGGTTGTTTAATAATATTGTACATTGCAGAGTTGGAAAGCTCTAAAATTAAGTGCGTAGGTGAAAGCTGATAAAAACTTTGAATATTTTTCATCTAAATGAAACTCAATCAAAACTTTGTTTGGTAAAATATTCTTTGCAAATTATAAACATGATTTTTTCCAGTCTAAGTACTTGAAAGGTCTCTTCTCACAACTTCATCAAACTTATAACATCAACAAAATAAAATCTTATGGGCCTTTTTTTTTTTGGTTGAGACATTATCAAATAACTTCTCCCGCTCTGGGCGGAGCGGGAGAGCGTGTCAAACTCTTACTGACTAATACCCACCCGTGTTCCTTCAGTTGCCTGTATGTTGCCAGGGGCCACGGTAACCCTTTCGGACAAACCCGCAAAATCTTATAGGCCTCAAGCTCTTAGAAAAATGTTAATGTTAAAGGTTATATATATCAGAACAAACAACTAACTGAGACTATCCCCATTAACGACTATTTTTCTACATGATTAGACCTTTAAAACTGTATATAAATTATTTTTCATCATCATCATCAGCCTATAGTAGTCCACTGCTGGACATAAGTCTCTCCAATTGCATGCCATTCAGCTCGATTCTCGAAAACTCTCATCCAGCTGCTACCAGCCACTCTGCGAAGATCATCACTCCACCTAGCCTGAGGGCGTCCTACCTTACGTTTGCCAATTCGCGGTCTCCACTCAAGAACACGTGTACCCCAACGGTCATCGGTTCTACGGCTGATATGGCCGGCCCACTGCCACTTCAGCTTGCTAATTCTGTGAGCTATGTCGATAACTTTGGTTCTCTGCCGGATCATTTCGTTCCGGATTCGATCTCTCAGAGAGACTCCGAGCATAGCCCGCTCCATGGCTCGCTAAGCAACCTTAAATTTAAAGACCAGCCGTACCGTGAGTGTCCACGTTTCGGCTCCGTAGGTCATAACAGGCAGGACGCACTGATTGAAGACCTTCGTCTTTAGGCTCTGTGAAATACGCTACGAGAAGACTCGACGAAGTTTCCCAAACGCTGCCCAGCCCAGCTGAATTCTTCTGTTCTGTTCTTCTTCTTCTGAAATTATTTTTATTGGTTGCCATTGGTTTTCGGGTGCCAGCTTCCAAAAACTTTTGCTCATCCTCCAAACTTCAATAAGGTTGAAACTATCAAACTGTCACATAGAAAAATAGAACTTGTCGTTTTATGACGTACAAGTGTTATACAACCTTAGGGCAGTAAATAAATTACGAGGTCGACTATATCGTACATTAAAACTCTTGCCAATAATTTACACTTTTTTGCACCAACAGAATGAAACATACCTCCACCGATAACCCTTTCTATTCATTCACAAAACAATGCCACAAGTGGTCCATTTCTTCCCATTTACCCCATAAAAGTTGCAGAATCAACGTGTAATCGTTATATCCTAAATGCACCCAGGAGGCGAGCTGGAACAAAAGCGGCGCCACCCGTTCCTCCCCTTTCGTAGGATCTTGATAAAAACAAACGCAAAGGTTCCCACTTGATGGAAGAGATTTATTACTGAAAATCTCTGGAGACGAACAGATATATTCTTTTGAGCATACAAATTTAAGTCTGGATTGTTTCACACCGACGCCGACGTGACCCGGAATGAGTAGTGAAAAGCTATAAATCTTACGAGAATAAAAAAAGAAATAATAGTATGTTAAAGCATATTTTCTTGAACAGTTTTAAATTCAAACATTACTAACCAACAGGAAAATCTTCTCAAGCACAAACACATAGACTCCTAAAGGATTGTTTGTAGGCCATACAAATATTTGTTGCGTGTAGGAATCGATCCTATAGCGAAACAGCCAATCGCTCAGTTACTGCGCCAATTGAGTTGGCGTACATTGAAAAAACAAGGATAGGTTCTGGCACCAAGTTTTTTTTTAGCTCATAGACTGGACTGTACTCTTGAAACTTAGCCTTGTATTGTTTCAACGCAATGGCATTTTTAGCTTTGTTTACATTCACTTTTCTCTGTAAATCATAATTTTATTACTATCAACCGAAATACAAATTACCAGCTACTATTACCTCGTGTTGACATTATTTATTTATTTATTTATTTATTTATTTAATACTTTAAGCACGTACATGTACAGAGGCGGACTTAATGCCATAGGCATTTTCTACCAGTCAACCTTTGGGTGATGCAGAGACAAACAGTGGTAGGTGCAATATTGAAAATTTTGGAATAAATATTCATTTAAATATAAGGATATATATATACCTATCAAAACAAAATATATAATATAACTATATATATAAATATAAGAACAAATAAATACACATAAATAGACGAATATATTTATAAAACAAATAAGACAAACAATGGGAAAACATTACCGCTGTGATGATACTGCCAGCTTCTTACGAATATGCTCGCGAACTTTAACTTTAAAGGATAATCTGTTGGTTGCCATCCTGATTTCTTGGGGGAGCGCATTCCACAGAGAGATAGACTGAACGAAGAAGGAAGAGTGAATGAAATCAGTGCGGTGAGTGGGACATAGAAGAAGACGATTGTGTGATGAACGTAGAGTTTTATTGTGGTTTGCGCAAATGTACTGAAAGTGGGGGGCTAGATAACTAGGGGAAGAGGGAGAGTCAAGAAATGAAAACAAGGTGGTCAGTGCCCTTTGCTCCCTGCGCTGGCGTATGGGCAACCACTTTAGAAGCGACCGATGCGCAGAGACATGATCATATTTACGCAGATTGAAAACGAATCGAATGCAGTTATTGAGAAGACGGTCAAGTTTGTCGAGGAGATCTGCATTCAGGTCATAGTAACACACATCACCATAATCGATGATAGGGAAAATTAAGGACTGCACAAGCATTGTCTTGGTACTTGACGGTAATAAATTTTTCAGTCGGTACAGAGCCCGCAGCGTTCCAGTAACCTTCTGGCTGACCCTAGCGACTTGAGTACGCCAGTTCAAGGTACCATCAATGTGCAAGCCTAGATCCTTCACGTTAGTGCTAAGTGGAACGATCGTACCATTAAAGAGAACTGGTGGCAAGGTTGAACCATCCACCTTACCAATACTGCGAGGACTCCCAATTATGATCGCTTGACACTTTTTAGGGTTTACTGCAACACCAAACTTATCAGACCAGGTTTTTATGGCTGCCAAGTCCCTATTTAACTTTTCTATAGCGTCAGGTATTTCATCAACCCTCCCTTGACAGTACAACTGCAAGTCATCCGCATACAGATGATACGCACACTGAAGCTCGGAAGTTATAAGATTAATAAAAATAGAGAACAGAAGAGGAGAAAGAATGCCGCCTTGAGGAACGCCAGCTTCCAAATCACACCAGCATGATGAAGAATCCCCAACATGAATGGACTGCTGACGTTCCTGAAGGTAAGAGGAGAACCATTCCAGTGCTTCGGGAGAGACCATAATATAGGACAGAATAGCTAACAGAATGTCGTGACTGACGGTATTAAATGCATTCGAGAAATCAACCAACACTAGAACAGTAACTTTGGTGTCTTCCAGTCCTGCCCTTATATCGCCAGTCACTTTAAGGAGGGCGGAAACAGTGCTGTGCCCTGGCCTGAACCCAGATTGAAGAGGGCTAATTAGTGAGTTTCGATGAACAAAATTGGAGAATTGTTTGTGGACACAGGCCTCGAGCACTTTGGATAGGAAGGGAAGTATAGAAATTGGACGGAAGTCTGTAGGAAGAGAGGGATTAGATACCTTAGGTAGTGGGCGAACATAGGCTTTGCGCCACAGGGAAGGGAATACTCCAGTGTACAGGGAAAAATTTACAATGTGGGTAATAGCAGGTAGGAGATGATCCAAAATAGTTATGATCATACCACGGGTGATATTGTCACATCCCACAGCTTTGGATTTAATCGAGAGAATGATCTTTCTGATCTCTCCCGGCTCAACTGGAATGAAACTGAAAGGATTAATACTAGGACGCGTTAGACCAGTTATTAAAGACAGAGTTTGTTGCTTAGTTAGACGATCCATAGTAGAAACAGAGGAGAAATGACGGTTGAGATCGTCTAAATCAATTGAATTAGGAAGGTCTAAATGTCGCGGTTTGCCGATACCAAGAGTTCTAAGAAATTTCCAAATATCGGCAGAAGATGAAGAATTGATAGTATCCAGAATGTGGCGGCGTTTAGCATTGCGTATCATCTGATTGCATCTGTTCCTTGCAGCCTTGAATGTTGTCCAATTCTCGTCAGTACGATCCCTTTTGAATTTACGGAACGCACGGTCCCTACGTCGCATTACCATTTTTATTCCTCTTGTCATCCATGGTGCAGGTGGGCGCTTCAACTTTACCTTTTTGACAGGAGCATGGATGTTATAAAGATTGACTACAGCATCATTGAAAGTGGCAACCTTGTCGTCAACTGAAGTGGCTTCCATCATAGGCTCCCAATCAACCACAGATGCATCTTCTTTGAGTTTCTCGACATTCATCCGCGCAAAACAACGCCTGTATAGAACCTTGGGTTTAGGTTTAGGAGGTATCAGGATATAGGAAAGGAAAATCATGTCGTGATGAGAAAAGCCAGGAGCGTCATGTTGACCATGGGAGGAAACGAGGGAAGGATTCGAGGTGAGAATCAGATCGAGCCAGGTGTCATCGCCGACAGTGTTGTGATGAGTAGATTGCAGCGGCAATACGTGCAGACTAGCTGACTCGATAAGATGGAGGAGCTTACGGGATCGGGGAGAGTTGTGGACAAGGAGATTTGTATTGAAATCACCCATAATGATGTGATGTGCATACTCCGAACCCAACGATTCAAGTACTGATTCGAATTCAGTGAAGTAATCAACAGAAGGAGGACAATAGACAACACCAATAATGGTTTTGGCTCCTTTGACACACACTTCAAGGAAAATAAACTCGGCAGAAGCAGAATAATGCGAAGAGGAAGTAGCAAGTATTTTGTAAGGAAAATCACTGCGAAGGTATATGGCCACACCACCCCCTCCTTTACCAATCCGATCATTCCGTATAAGAACGAAACCAGTAAGAGGGTAAGTGGTGGATAGAAGATGCGGTTTGAGCCAAGTTTCAGAGATCAGGATGGCGTGAACGTTGCTATTATTAAACGCGTCGTACAGCTCACTGTAGTGGCTTGGAACACTTTGGGCGTTAATGTGACACACATTCACCAAACGAATAGACTTATCATTGAAATTTTGTTGCACAAAGTCACCAAGGGTGGAGTTGAAAGAACAAAAGCTTACATCGCTTGAAGAGGCAGTAGATTTGATGGCAGAAAAATAAGACTCATTGTCTGACATAAATTGTAGTTTTAAGTTGATATAAATATATAATATATATAATAAGTTATGCTATTCCAAAAATACAGCAACAAACTGGTGCAAAACACTGCACCACCCGCCAGCTAACAATAAGCAAAAACAAAACAAATCAATCAACAATCATACACAATAACAAAACCCGAGTTAACATTTTTTTGTTTACTCTATTAGAAACAAAGCGAAAAACCGTAGTTCTCAAAAAATATAAAAGACAAATACACAAAACTATGAAAATAAAAGTACAGAAAAAAGAAAAAAAAATATTGAACACCCAACTGCAAACTGAGTGAGTGCAAACATAAATGAGTTGCAACCTGGAACGAAACGTTAGCAAATACTATCTGTGAACGCACGAAAATAAACTACGCGAAATTTGAGAACGTATACTTTGAACGTCAACGTCAAACAATATTATAAATGTCAATTTGACAATCAGATCTGTCATTCACTACAAGCAAGCTAAAATAAAAATAAAATATACACTGTCGAGGGTATCAAAAAACCAATACGCCCCTCAATTTAACAATTTAAAACAAAGATTACAGAGAAAAACAATTCGGGCACAAAACAAAAGCAAGATAATTTTGGGACGGGACAAGTACACTACGGTAAGTAAAGATTACGAATGTTAAGAAACAAATACAACTTACAAGCAACAACAAGACATCAAAGTAAACATTCACTTAAATACCTAATAACAAATTGTGTTTTTCAGGCTCCCGGCAGCATCGACACTTCTTCATCTCGCTGATGGAGTCGCGCCCGGCGCCTTCGGGTACTTGGTTGTCAAGGGCTTCAGCTCGTCGATGGAAGTAACCTTGTGCCGACTTCCATCAGGGGCCTTAATGAATATGACACCGTCTTGAGACCAACACGACCGCATACTGAAATGCTCACGCGCCTTTCCGAAGACAGCTTGCCTGGCCCTAGTCAAGAATTCCTTAACTGATATTTTGGAGCCTTTCAAACCTGTCTTTGCCTTCCAGACTGAGGCCTTGATGTCCTCACTAGCGAACCTAACGAGGATAGGCCTGTGATGCTCCTTGCTGGGGGCTCCAAGCCTGTGACAGACTTTAATGGAGGACGCTGACAGATTCTTGAGGGCAAGCTTAGTACTGAGAACATCCAATATTATTGCTGTACCATCTTCATTATCCGCTTCAGCAAGGCCTTGAAAAATCAATGCTTTCCGCCGATGCCTGGTCTCTAAGCCATCAATTTGCTTGGCACACTCACTGATCTGGCTTCGGAGCAGACCAAGCATGGAAAATATGAGCTCACGGAAGCTGCGAAACTCATCCGCTATCTTAGCGACCGTGTCCTTGGCAGGACCAGCGCACTGGATTTGTGCTTCCAGCTCACCCATTTTCCTTAAAAAGTTATCCTCGAGGGTCTTCTGTGCAGCAAGGACTTCGGCAAATTGAGACATTTTGTGTAGTGAAGTGCTGAGAAACGTTGTGTGACAGTGCAGTTGATCAGCTGGCAGGTGGCGTTTATAATGTATGTGTATGTCACATAAATGTGCCACAAACGTAAGTACTTGCTAAATGACTATTGTAGACTAAGTACTGATGTAACTTAATCAGTATTTTCAATTAATTATATTTTAAATAAAATTCTAAATTTATAAAACGTCTATACTTTTTTAACACCTACCCGCGAAAAAAAACATTATGTTACAGTTATTTATTTACTTAACTTAATAGGTATCTAAAGATATAATGATATCGGAACTGTGACTTGCATTAAGTCCATCTATGTACCACTATTGCACATCGTGTAATTTAAAATAAATAAAAAAAATACCAAATAAAAGTAAAAACTTAAAACTGGTATTAGCGCCATCTATATTCTGTAGTAGAGCACTATGGCGCGTCGGTGCTGCGAATCCATAACTTTACTCCCTACCAAAAATTGTTTGTTGTTTTTTTTTTTATTCGTTTCATTTATTTTTCATTATGTTCTCATTTTCTTGATTCTTCTCGCGGTTCTAAACTTCACCTACTGAGCATTGATTTGTATCGTTCTTTCCCTAAGGGTATTGGACCGTAAACCACAGTTAGTAACTATCCCACACAATGTTCCTATTTCCTACTATTTCCGACCTAGCTTTTATCTGTCTGCAACATTTGTGAGTCAACTAGGGAAATTTATAGCTACCTACTGCCTAGGTTCCTCCGGGTGAAAGCGGTTCAAACGATAAAGTTATACTTTCTACTAGGTGTTTTGTTGGTACTTTTCTGGTTAAGATTTGGGAATAAAATACCTACCTATTTATTTTTGAAGTGAAAACTTCTTTAGGCGCGTTGGGCATTTTTGAGATGGGAAAAAACAATTGAACTCGCGACTCCGTTACCGACACCTCATTTTTGTAAACGCGATTGTGCTCTTTATTTATATTAAATCACGGATCAATGTTCTATGCAAGTATTTTTACTTTAAAGGTTTTGGAAGTTTTTTTTTTGTAAACGCGATTTTGGTCTTTATTTAAATAAGATTACGGACCAATGTTCTATAAAAGTATTTTTCTTCCACCAAGGCGATCTTGTTCACGTTTTCATTTCTGGCAGCATTTCCGGAGTGCCACTGTTTTTTGTTTGTATACTAGTATTTTGGTCATGGTTTGTAGATCTTTGACAGTCGATAAAGGTACTCAGAAGTCCAAAGGTCTGACAAACAGTCTTACCGAGGATATCGTGTTACCCAAACTAACTGGGTTCTGGAGGTCAGATAGGCAGTCGCTCCATGTAAAATACTTCATATTCAGTTGCATCCTGTTTGACTGGAAGCCGACCCCAACATAGTGGGGAAAAGGTAAGGCAAATTGATTGAGTTTTGGTCATGGTTATTATGACTCCCTTTTTACCTAAATGAGAGGCAACCGTATTTTTTTTTTCCTTGGGAGAAATCCTCATGGATAGCCTCCGTCTTGGGAGAACGGAGGGTTATGTCCAACCGACTAAAACCCCATTGTTCCTACTACTACCCATGAGTTGGGGGCCCGGGAGATACTTGTACAGTCGCCGCACCTCCGACTGATATCAGCCTGCCATGCCTAGCGGGCCCCATCAAAAATTGCGGCCGAACTCACGACTGCACATCCTCATATAAAGACGCGCATGAAACACTGCGTGCCACCTTGCCTACATATCTTAGGGCCAGCACATCAGGCTACTACAATCTGTCAAATTTATTTAATAGATTTTCAACTTTATCACTGAACGATAAGGTTCAAAGTTGATCGGGAAAATTTGACAGTTTCGGGTAGCTTGATGTGCTGGCGTCTGTACATTATATTATACAAATAATATTCTAAATTGAATTCTATGAATTGTATGAAGAATTGCGCAATTATGCGTAAGGATAGTTATGGAAACATTAACTTACAGTTCTCTTTTATTAAATTAATGTTACGTGACTAATGTTACAATTTCATTTAAGTTCCTATTTTATTGTTACATCCAACCAGCAAAAAAGATAGTTTTGCAAACAAAATGGCTAATTATTGCTTTTATACTGTCACCTAAATACTCTCGCTAGACTGAGGATATCCATGAGGATTTAGACTCGAAAATTAACCAGTACTTCACTTAACTTATGAAAGTGTAGGTAGTATAATCTAATCAAAGTAAATGTAACCTAATGTACACTCTAAGTAAAGTTGTAGGTAATTCCGTCTAATCTCATAAGACTAAACGGATTAATATGGGGTACGCTACGGGCTCCCCCTGTATACACTGCGGTAATGCGAGTGTTTGAAGTGAAGATGAAATCTGAATCTAAACAGAGATTTTGATACGCCATACAAAACTTAGTATCTTTTTTGAAAGATTGGGGATTATTTTATTGAGTAAAAGTAAACTTTTGTAAGCTTATTTTTTTTCACTCTCCGGCAAAGGCCTCCTTCGGTAAAACTTTTCATAGATTAGAGGATTATAAAAAAAAATACAAATATTATTTTTTCAAATATGCTTGGAATTTCGAGCATTATTTTGACAAACTTCTTCGAGATAAATCGAAAATATTGTACTGATCGCATACATGCGAGCACCCGGCCGCAATGTTTTGAAAATCCATATCTGTAGTGTTTCGCGGCCGAATAAATTAGGTACTATCAAAACTCATATATGTCGTGTTATTTAATAAAAATGGAACAAACTTTTTACTTCAACAAATGGCAACCAAGGAGGTAACATAATAAAGATTTTATTTAAATTTCAATTCGGCCTGCAATAGAGCTGTTTAAAGTAAAGAAGAAACAAATGAACATATTGGCGCGTGATAAATTATCGTTGTTCGTTTGGTCATTGATTCTGGAATTTATAATTCATTTTCTTATTTTGAATTTCCGCGCATTTATTTGAGCAAAGTACCATAGAGGAAAGTAATAAGAGTACTGTAGAAGCCTTGGTCACAACCAGGCATTAATGGACTCACGTATGTGTGCCTCTTAGACTATAACACTTTGTCACAATCACAACACCAATTTATCTCGTCTGCTCGACGTCTGTATGTTACTGCAGGGATCCAGCAGAATATCAGCGTCAGGTATATTTGCCTGACACATGCTGAGTTGGACTCCCATTTGGTGCAACTTTGAGACGCACACCGCACCTTATATATTTAATTTTCCGAAGTATGCTATAATGTCAGTCCATTTCTATGCTTATGTTTTTTTCTTTTTTGTACATTGGCATTTTGTTTTTATATGTATTCATGTAATTTATTATAATTAAATTGTGTTTATGTGTGTCTTTCGTGTGCACTAAATAAATGTTTTATCTATCTATCTCGGCTTCGCTTTGGCCCACATTTTCACGACCATCCATCAATGCCCTTGGGTCGCGACAGTAATGTACTATTCCGCATTCCAAAGAATAATTACCTTGAAGCTACGATACACTCCGGTGTAACAACATCCACGATAGAAAAAAAGAGTTCACTCGAACCGTTTGCACAACGAACGTCGACGTTCGCTTTGAAATTCAAATTTTCAAACGCATGTTTCATAAAGCGCGCTTATCTGTATTCTCTTTGCATAACTCTGTCGTGTTCAACTAGAAATATTCTGCTTTTAACGTTATTACTTTATGTTCAAACAATTACTACGGAGAAGTTTAGTATTGTTCAGTTGGAAGCAATTTTTACTTTAGTTTTTTGCTATTATACCAAGTTTTTTAAAGGCTAAGCAACACAAAAAACTCAATAGCTGATAGACTGTCCAACTCACGTTAAGTGATTATGATTGGCTATAATAACTAAACAAAATCAATAATCAAATTAATAATCTTTCGACAGTTTATAATCTAACGGAAATTAGGTACCTACATACACATTAGATTATAAACTGTCGAAAGATTGTGAACTGCAAGAAACCATTTACTCAAAAGATTATGGCGATATATTGAGTTAAAATGTAGTATAACGTCACGCCTTGCTAGATTTTATACTGAATTATGACGTAACGACCGCCGCTCCCCAACTTTAATGCATGTTTTCTAAGTTATTTTTGATTAATATGATAAAGCAAAAAATACGTGTCTAATATTTTTTATTATCTGAAAGACGGACTAAATACATAGAATTTCGTTTTTTTTACCTAGGCATCGGCCCTATTCTGCCCTGCTAAGCCCAAAGGCGGTATCTCTGAGATACGCCCTTTTAGTTTTTTTAATATCATTCAATAGCTTTAAAATTTTCGCATCTAACGGTATAAGCGGAATAGCGCTATCTAACTTAAAACAGTAAAAAAAACCACTAAGAAGTTGTTTATATCACCATTTTTCCTTATATTACAATTTACAAACAGTCAATTTTCTCAAAACTTACTCCGGTTGAGATACCGCCTTTGTGCTTAGCAGGGCAGTATTTAACGCACTATTTTTCGATTGTTTATAATCTATCTAAACTGACAAACTGTGAACAGGCATCAGACTTGTTTGCGACGTAACGCACATAGTGCTAATACTAAATAGCCTGCCTAGTAGGGAGCAACTTGAAAGTAGCGCTCGACGGCGGCTGCCGCGGCACCGCTTGCTTCGCTCGCTCGGCTCGCGCGCGTTTTGTCACAGTTCTAACCTAACATAACCCGTTTCACCCAGTTCACAAATTTTCAACAATTTCGATCTTTTGGCGCTCGAATGACGTTGACAGTAAACCTTTGTGCAGGTAAACGTTTTATGAAATGTACTGAAAAAGCAAAATGGCGGCGTTAGTTCCAATTATGGTCACACACCAAAATATCCTTGTTGTACCTATGAACTAGGTTTTGTTTTGATTAGCCTTTCAAATACCAGTGTTAGACAGGCCGGGCCATACCGAATACAGTCAGAAACGTGTAGCACATGCGGTGACCAGTAGGATTTGTAATATACGAAACTCTGTGTGAGATGTCACCAAAGGAGCCGCACACAGACTGTAAACTGCCACTACATTTGGTGTGAAATCTCACATAGAATTTCATTATGTACTGCACGCTTTGCAATTGCAGCTTATTTTGTGTACTTCGCCAGCATAAGGAGTGCTTTTACTTTTAGTAATAAATGCCAAAATTAGTAACAAAAATAACACTCACATTCGGTGTTTTATTTTGAACGGTAATAATATCCGATTGACGACTCCCTTGAACTTCATTTCAGTCAAAAGACGTCCACTGCTTGACACAGGCCTCCCCCAAGCACCGCCACTTCAACCGGTTCTGTGCTTCTCGCATCCAGCGGATTCCTGCTTTCTCTTGAACTTATTTTATCTTCCAGATCTGCTTAAATATTTTGACATATCAATATTACCTCCTTCGACCTTGGGTAGGTTTCACAATTAGCAAATCATAACAAGAACCAACTAATACATATAACAATAATTTCTAATTGAACCTCAATTTGTTATCAATTATAACGTAAATCGATCCCGATTCAATTGATTGAACTAACGTTCCTGCGCTCCCATAATTGAACCAATCGAATCGCGTTATGAAAGTGAATTACCCAAAAATGATATATAATGATATACGTATAACAGCCTAGTACGTGATTAAAATACGAAATGGTTATTTTAGGGGTTACAAATGAAAGGGAAAAGTATTATATTCCTTAAAACACGAATGGATTCAGTGGGGAAGTTGAATTAATTGCAGTTAATAATAGTTTTCGCCAATACATTAATGATAGTTGCTGTCTCATGTATGAAACAATGTCTCAATCAATATTAGTATAACAACAACAGCTCAAAAAAAAAAACACAGTGGCTCTCCGGGAGTGCCAACCGAAGTGAAAACTTGAAAAAAAATTGACATCGCGGTGACATCAACGCATTGATGTCTTTTACTCCACGGTGTCGGTAACAGGTTGCGAAATCAAAGGTTTAGTCCCATCTCAAAAATGCCCAACGCGCCTAAAGAAGTTTTCTTTTCAACAACAACTACGCTACAACTCAGAAATTGTACCGGTATCGGCTTTGAGAGACGTGACATCATATATAACATCACGCTATGTTTCCCTGTAGGGTTGGACAGAGGTATACCAATAGTACACCCACATTTCACCAGTTATGTTTA
Source organism: Agrochola litura (assembly GCA_949152395.1). Taxonomy (NCBI): domain Eukaryota; kingdom Metazoa; phylum Arthropoda; class Insecta; order Lepidoptera; family Noctuidae; genus Agrochola; species Agrochola litura. The sequence continues at coordinate 4,078,545 of OX424506.1, forward strand.
AGTCCCATGTAATACGGGGCGAGCCTATTGCCACCAACCGGGTACAAATCCAGACTCCGTGCTACTGAAAAATTCCAGAGAGAAAAATCCAACAACATTTTTCCCGACCTGGGAGTCGAACCCAGGACCTCGTGCTATTGCGGCGGTAAGTTCACTCTTTGATGAGAAACTAGAGAGGTGCCACGGCATCCTCACCTTCCGCCTGACGCAGGTCCTCACCAGACACGCTTGTTTCGGGAGGTTCCTGTTCAGGATAAGGCGGGAGGAAACGCCCGCGTGTCAACATTGGCGAAAGGGCATGGGAGGCCGTCACCTTTTCCTGCGAAGGAGTAATGCTCGCGGAAGAGGAGGCGGAACGCGTGAGGGAGAGGCAAATTTCGCACCCTCACGCCCTTAACCGCCGCAGAAGATGCCCTGGGCGTCGGGAGTCGCAGGCCGATTCCCGGCCCCCGTAGGCGTGGGCTTGCGGACGGTGAGCAATAGGTAGCTCGCCGTCCGATAAGGACCAGGCCTGGGTTGACAGTGCGTTGTGTTCCACACGCGCCTCAAAGAGATGTCAGCAGAATTAACGGGGTCCGCTAGGGCCAATGCCTGCCGGGGCTGCGAATATGGGCCTAAAGGGAAATCGTGGCCCCCGGCAACAGGGCAACTGAAGGAACACTGGTGGGTTTTAGTCAGTAAGAGTCTGACACGCCCTCTCGCTCCACCCAGAGCGGGAGAAGTTATTTGATAACTTCCCACCCAAAAAAAAAAACCTCGTTATCAGCAGTTGCACTTGCTACCACTAGACCAACGAGGCAGTCGACATCCATTACAACAATTATGTGACTTCAGAATATCAAAGTAGGTATTATGAATGTTACCTAAAATATTTCGGACACAGTGCGGATTACAGTGCCATGTAAGCAGGAATCGTGACCATTGAGCTACTTGTAACAAAAATAAATAAATACAACTTTATGTATTACTAGCTTCCGCCAGCGGCTTCATCCGCAAGCCTATAAGCTTCCTCTAGAATTGGACTATCCAATGCATAAAGAATTTAACGAATCCGACTGGAAGTTCCGGATATTACCCCTACATACAAACTAACAAACAAACAAACAAACATTACCTCTATAAAATATTAGTATAGATAGCCTACTATCTTTACCCGGACCGCCTTCGTACGGGTAGCTTGAGTTATAAATGGTGTTACTAACCCGATTTTGTTTTATATTTAAAGATATTACTCAGTGAAAATGATAACATAGCTTTATTCTGGTGAAATAATTTTTAAAATCGGTCCAGTCGTTTTTGAGAGGAGCTCGTGGCTAAGTAATAACAGCCGCACGGTTCGATCCATCAGGTTAAGCTACGCTTGCCGAGGTTGGTCTGTAGATGGGTGACCATCTTAACATCCCGAGACCCTCCGTGCCTCGGAAAGCACGTTAAGCAGTTGGTCCTGGCTGTCATTCGTAGATCATTGACAGTCGTTACGGGTCGTCAGAAGTCCGAAAGTCTGACAATCAGTCTTACCAAAGGGGTATCGTGTTACCCAGTTACTGGGTTGTGGAGGTCAGATAAGCAGTCGCTCCATGTAAAATATGGTATTCAGCTGCATCGGGTTGGACTGGAAGCCGACCCCAACACAGTTGGGAAAAGGCTAGGAAGATTGATTTGGTCCAGTCGTTTTTAAGTTTATTCTTTACAAACAACAATAGGTTCAAATCTTTTCTCTTTATGATATAATAGTGTAGATAGACAAATCTATCGTCCATAATGATGACCCCGTCATCATAGCTACTCACACTTTTAGGTTAGCCTACCCAACAGACCAACTATCTTAATAACCCAGTAAATTAGTGGCACATTCTAGAATTTCAAAATGAAACCCTTTCTGAAAATACCCAAAAAGATGGTACCTAAGTAACCAATACCCGAAGTAGATCAACAAAGATGATATAACATTTACGTGCCAAAAATACCTACTACCCTTCAATTGCCTGCCTATCCAAAAATGCTACATTCACATTTACACCCTTTTCCGATCGTTAGAATTCAGTGAACGAAGCCGCTGTAAATTTCCGAGTTATTAGAATTATATCGGTCCCCAATAAAGGATTATTAAGTGTCCTTTCGCCTCGTTCCGGTAATAGAAAAACGATGTACTGATTGCAAGATTTTGTTCGGTGTTTAAGGGATATTTTAGGGCTTTTGTTATACTATTATGGGAACTATGTTTGGGCTTATCAGTTCCCTGGTTTGCAAATAAAAGTTTATTACTAAACATGAATGGCTCACTTTTTTTAGGTTCGATGAAAAGAATTTAATGAATCAAGCTTCGAAATTTAATTCTGATTACATTCAAAATATTTTATTTCACATTGAACTATATTTTTTTGAAGTGAAAACTTCTTTAGGCGCGTTGGGCATTTTTGAGATGGGAAAAAACAATTAACTTGCGACACCGTTACCGACACCTCATTTTTATAAACGCGATTGTGCTCTTTATTTATATTACGTTACGGATCAATGTTCTATGCAAGTATTTTTACTTTAAAGGTTTTGGAAGTATTTTTTGTTTTTTGTAAACGCAATTGTGCTCTTTATTTTGATAAGGTTACGGACCAATGTTCTATACAAGTATTTTTTATTTTTACACTTCTGTTGGCACTCCCGGAGTGCCACTGTTTTTTTTACCACAACGGTAAAACTCTTGGCCTGTATCTCACCTGACACATAGACACACACCACCTGACACTTATGAAACGTCAGAAGTTAGGTGCACGGTCGGTTTCTATGGAAAAGAGCCGGCAATAAACAACTCTTTTAATAAGAAGCTCAAGTTAGCGACATATGGAAGAAATAGAGGTCTTTGGCCAGCATTGGGACAGTAAAAATTGATAATTATAAAATACACATTGATGCTGCCTTTGGTTTTCGCTATTTTGTGAACGCAGCTATACTTACCCAGGTATAGCTGCGTCCTTAAAATCTCTCTCTTGACGTTATTCCAAATAAATTATACGTCATTATAATATATGACCAAGAAAACATACGCAATTTCGCATAATTAATTGCAGGCTGTCCATTTGATTGGACCCTTTCAACTACAGTTTTCCCTTCATTGATTCAACAAATAATTATAACTCACCACAAACTACGTTACAAGCAACATTTACAACGATCTAAATCAAATTATGCTTACCAAATCATAGTAACCGTTTGGATGTACATTTCAGTGACGTCACACACTATCACCCATTAATAATTTGAAACTCATTTGGATTATGTACGTTTCATGAATTAAATTACATTTTGAAAGCGCCTGTAAGCTCTCTGAGGGATTAGTGTAGCTTGCATTTCGATGCTTTAGCTTTGTTGAGAGGAAGATTGAATCGGGAATTCGGAATTTTGGGTATAAGGAGGTTCTACCTGAGATTTTAAAAGGGTTAAAAAAAAAAAACCTAACTGTAAATGAAAGTCTATCACATCTAGATAGGGAGCAGACTGGAAAAGCAGTAAAAACATATTGTGTTGCAAATTAGGAGAAGCTCATAATCTAGTCCAACAATGACTGTGATAAGATGTGTTCATTGGTACAGTAATTAAAAAAACAATAACAAAAAGAGGTTCCAAATTCAGAAAAAATTTAAATATAATCATCAAACAAAGCTTTCAATTTAATCCGAGGCCTTAAACATTTTTATGAAACCAAATCTCTTTGTTTAGTAAATACTTTCATTACTTAATTACAAAGCCATGAAGATGACAAAAGAAGGCAAATAAAGAATATGAAACGAAATTTTGGAAAAAGCTGGGATTAGGATGGCTGTATAATGCATAGACTTTTTAAGCACCTATTAATTAAATAGCTATTCATCGTGATATTAAGTAGCCTTGTTGTTCGGGAAAGGAAAAGTAGGTCACTGAAAGGGTGGCGCTCTTTCTTTTCTGTGAATATTTTCATATTTTTTAACGCTTTGAACAAGGATTTAAAATATTGAGATATTCAATAATGTTTACCACGAATCATTCTGCAGGTATTCATATCTCTAACGAGTTATCACATCTAATTTATACATCTCATAATTATATGCAAACCAAATACAAAGACACAATCTACTACAAATTCAAGCTAATCTGAACAAACACGATGTCCTAACGTAATCACTCTCACTTGTTTCAGATGACAATGGAGAGACGAATCGCCGGCGTAATCTACATATTGATCACTTTCGCTCTCGTTAATGAAATGTCAATAAACGTGTACGCCAGGGACAACAACAAAAGGCGCACCAAAGAGAAGAGCGGCGGCTTCCAAAAGAATATTTGCGATATCACAGACAGAGATTCAAAAGTTCACTGCTACTGCGAAAATACTAGGGAGCCAAGGAATGCGACAAAAGCGGAATGTTGGGTGTTCAACGGTGGAATACCGCGCGACGACCTCATCTGGCAGAGTTTTGCGTCCCAACCAATTTTGCAAACTTTGTCTTTTAACGTCAGAGTCGATGGCGCTTTAGGCTATATACCCACAAAGGCACTATTCTATTTGCAACGCTTGAGGTCAATCAATATAAAATATGGCAACATCGTTGATGTAACTCCTTTCGCTTTCGCCAACTTAACTAATCTAAAAGAAGCAAGCTTATCCCAAAATCAAATTGAAAATCTGCAGCAGTACTCATTCGCTCACTTACCTAACATAACAACTCTCAATTTAGAAGAAAACATGATAATAGATATCGATGCCGAAGCGTTTTATGATCTGCCTAAATTGCAAAAGTTGGTGTTCACCAAGAATAATATAACTACGATCAGAAACGGCACTTTCCAGCACACGTTCAATTTACTGGAATTGGATTTGAATAAGAACAACATTTACTATTTGAACCGACGGACATTCGATGGATTGGCGAATCTGAGGAAATTGGATTTGAGAAAGAACCGAATACAAAATTTGACGGAATTCACGTTTGCCGAGCTGTGGAATCTACAAGAATTACTGTTGGGCAAGAATGATTTGCGGTACATATCGGAGAGGGCATTCGACGGACTCTCTCAACTGCGAAAGTTGTCCCTTGATGACAATAAACTGGCGTCGCTCCCGTCGGGCTTGTTCGAAGGGGTGAGGGGCCTCAGCTCCCTGGACTTGCGCTCCAACGAACTGCATGCGTTAACTTTTGACAATATCAAGCCTATATTGGACAACTTGAAACCGCAGAACAGCAATCTACTACTCGAAGGTAATAATGAATATATAATACTTCCTCATGTTGAGTTTCATGAACTTAAAACACTCGATGAATATTAAACGTGTTGAAACTGAGACGTTATTATTAACTTTAACACACTTGGAAAGTTTGTTCTTTTATGATGCCTACGGGTGTTCTTAGTGAGGTTGGAATGGGCCAGATAGAAGTGGAAAATGTTGTATAATCCGTTTCATTCCTAAATTAATTGTAAATTAGTTTAAACTTGCCAACCCTAGGCTGTTACGTAAAAGTTTTAGTTTTAATGTCCATTGTCCAGTGTGTTTTCATCTATTTAATAGAAAGTTAACTTTATTATGCTAACGAAACATTATTGTTTCTTTTTACAGAGAACAACTTCGTATGCGACTGCAGATTAAAATGGATGCATTCACTGCGAAACGAGACAAAAAGTCAAAATACAAAAGAGTCCCTAGACGGCGTAACGTGCAAAATGGATCCTCCTATCGTGAGTTCCGCTTACAACAAAATGCCTGACTCTATGGACAACAAACTGGATTACAATCAAGACATACTCCACGCCGGCTTGACCATCGAAACGCTGAACGACAAAATGAACATAACGGAAAAGAAGACATTACCAGGCGACCTATCTAATGACGACGGTAATGAAATATCCAAAAAGGGTGTTAAAAGGACTGTTTTGAAAATCCCTGCTGAAACCCTTCCGTGCCCGAGGGAAGCTATAAAAACAACTGAGATACCAGCTTACATAGTAGACCCTGTTATACCAATACAGAACGAAATGAAAACTTATAGATTCCATGAAACGAATTCGGGTTATATGAATTTGAGGTCTAGTTTTGGCTTTGTAGTATTATGGAGTATTTGTTTTAGATTTTTCTTTACTTAAGTAAGTGACGTATCTAGTCGTTAAAGTAAGTGAGATACAGACTATTAGGCCGGCGATTGATGGCTGCGCACGGGTATAATGACTAACACTTTGCTAAGTCCTGTATGAGATAAACATGGGAGATTTACGAGTGTGGAATAGAAACGTAATCTGTTAAGATGTAAGAACATTGATTGTTAGAATAACAAAGATGACGCATAAGGTAAGTGATGTTGTTTGAAAAACAGGGTCAATTTCTTTGGGATATGTATGGAATTATGAATTCAAGTAGTGAAATAAATTGGGGTGTAAATATTATCTCATATTTTTTATCAAAGTTCTTAAAATGTTTCGTCATCATAGAAATAATTGCACTATTAACGAACGCAGTAATTGATATAACAGACATAACACAAGATATTAGATTCGCTTCTGGCATTGCTGATTCTGGTACCATTAGTTAGTGATTAAGGTTTCAGACTTTCGTTCTCAGCGGCACTTAGGTTAAAGCCTCAGAACTTAAATATAATATAATCAAGCAAGAAAATGTACTCAACGTAGAAAAACCAAACGGCTAATTTTAAAAGACTGTAAAATATATTAAAAAAGCTAGAAAGTAAATTATAGCAGCAATAGAAAAAAAAAGAGCGATCAAATAGTATATCCGTATGCAGCAATCAAAAGCCAATCATTTCACGTATACACAAGATAGGCCACGTTTCATTGCAGGTGTTTGATTTTTATGAGCACACAATATATAAAGCAACCAGTAAAATGATTATATCCACAGTATGAATGTTGTAAATTATAATTATAATGTTAAGTAGATTAATGTATAAAGCTCTGTTTTAACGCACTCGAATTTTCACTCATTGAACATTATTTTAAGGGAAGAGGTGTGAGCATGCTTAATTTATTATTGTAATCTTGGTGTTAATTTGGTTTCGATAAACTCTGGCTTCGCGAAAACTTTTTATGGGGAGGCAATAAACAGTTTAATTGGAAATTCATTTGATTTTAAACGATTAAGTTATATCGATACAGCTCATGTGTAAGATTTGAAGCTGTGATTGGGTAAGATCACAACAACATTCGATATTTTCAATGTTCGTAATGCTTAGGTACTTATATTTCATAGCTACAATAAAATAAAAACAAAGAATACTATTCTACAAGTACTATTCCAGTCTACTATTTTAAATAAAGTATCTCTTTAATTTAATTTTGGTACTAAACGTAATGCCTCTAGATAACTATACCCAAATGATTTTCTAAAGAGATTTATACTGAACAATATTACTTTTTAGATCTCCAGGGAGCTACTCGTATTAGATTATATTGCTGTTGCAGACAAACAGAAAAAAAAAACATCATTAAGCTAAAAGACGTTAAGAAGTTATTTTGAAAAATATGGGCAAATAGACAAACTTTGAAAAAATCTACAGTTATAATATCTAAAAACAAAAAAATCTCTACATGAAACTTATAAATGACTGACTTTTAAAAATCTGAACCGGTTTCAGACTTTTTGGTTCTAAATTTCTAAACCAATAATTTTATTCCTTAAACGAAAAAAAAAAAAAAAAAAAAAATTAAAAAAATGTTTGTCTGCGATATTGTTTCTATGATATTGTAATAGATACTAGGCTGCAGCATAAGTTAATATTAATTCTATTATCGTAGGCGAAGCTAAGCTTCAGCTAACATAATAGCATTATGATATTACCAAAGGAGTATGAGCAATAGAACGTTACAGAGGGTTTAGTACTATAAACTCTAAATTTGGCTAGTTTTTTCGTAAGTGAGAGAATACGTCTTCAACTTTACACATCTTATAACGGAAATGTGTGTTGTTGTTATTTTATCAATGGGTGTTGTATTAGAACCAACTAGTTTTAATAACATCTAAATTTAATAAATTGTACTTACCCATTATCTCACATGAGGCCGACACCTAATCTGGCATCGGCCGAGCTAGGCTTGTACGTCGACGGCCGAACTCAGCCGAATAAACTAAACATAATTATGATTACACTACTTCAACCGACATCGTGTAGGTACGTGCTCACGTTCTTTTACATAAATAGATAAATAATTGGCCTGTGTCCAAAATTTTTTTGTGCGTCTTGTAGATTATTAAAAAATATTTAACACGTATTTTTTCTTTTTGACGTAATCAAAAGATTACGGCGATACATTGAGTTAAAATGTGGCATGACGTCACGCCTTGCTGAGTTGTGACGTAGCGAGCCCCCACTCCCCAACTTTAATGCGTGTTTTCTAAATTATTTTTGATTAATATGGTAAAGCAAAAAATACGTGTCTAATATTTCTTTATTATCTGAAAGACGGACTAAATATTGTAATTACTTTTTTGTACCTAGGTAACTACCGTATTATTCACACGTGAAACTATCAACGAATAATTAAGTTTGCGCAACTAGTTTCGTAATGTAAATCCGGCTTTAAAGTTATCGGCCGATGACGGATTAGGTGAACGCGAGCCATTTCAATTGGATACACGTATATCATTATAGTCATGTGTTTCTCGATAGCCATTTCTATACATTTTTCGAGAAACTAGTTTAGTTTCAATTAGGTTTACGTGGAAAACGAAACACCCAAAATACCTAACATTTAAAATGGACAATGAAGACACGTTAGCAGTGACCTTCGTGGTACTGCATTCTGAATACTTTGCGGTCATTCACATATGGATAGATATCATCCATTCACATTTTGCATAGATCTGCATTACCCTTGGCACATTGAACGCACCGCATCGTGGAACGTAACGGTCGCTTCCACATGCAGGTAGAGTTCCAACGAATTCTATGTTTCTGAGTGAATAAACCAGAATTAAAAGTGAGTTGGTCGTAGGAAAAGAACTTGGGTAAGCAATTTTATTCTGGTCTTACAGAAACTACATATACGTGATCAGGGAAAAAATTGTTTATGAAATTGACTACCAACTTAAATTAACATAATCAAATCCCCAGATACTGTAATTTTTTTAAAGTTGTATGTAATGGGTTTATCACGGCAAATTGACGTAGTTTGCCAATTTGATAATCAATTCATTTCCCTGTACATCCCTGTTCATACATTATTTATTTACCTGACAAGCCACTGTAATGTTTAAGCCAGTAGACATAGAAAAGGTTTTCTGATCCAGATTTAATTTCATAAAGTAACTGGCTCGCTGTTCAAGTATCCTGGCTTACTTGCCAATTTAGTATGCAAAAAAAAATGCTATGATTTCAGTGCTTACAAATTTTAAAATAAAATCGTTAAAGAAAATCTTAATCCTCCTAATTGGAATATAAAATGCTATTTCGCTGACCCGACAAAAACAAAGACATTTCCAACCAAAATAGCTGCATAAGATAATGAAGAAAAACATTATGGCTGTATAATCCCATATCTAAATTAAGGTTTTAAGTTACTGTTATTTTTACTATCATGGTCTATAGCCGAATATCTTGAGGGGAGCTACAACAAGAGCGAGTGGGACCACGCTATACAAACATGTACAGGACAGAAAGACAGGGAATACCGAACGCAAGAGGCAAATTGGTTTTATGTCGCAAATAAAACAAAGACCCCTTACTAGTGATTAAATTTTAGTACTGGCTTTAGGTTCCTTTATATCGGATTAGTGTTGAGGAAAAAAGTAAGAAAAGACAAAACAGTAATTAGAGGGGGATAGTATTGATGTTGTTTAGAATTCTGCGAATTACTTTCTTTGATCCGCCTAATACATTTACAGCTTCAATATTATCAGTATTTTAAATTCTTAATAGACGGTATTTTAGGGTTCCGTAGTAAACAAGGAACCCTTATAGTTTCGTCATGTCCGTCTGTCTGTCTGTCTGTCCGTCTGTCTGTCTGTCTGCGGTCTAGCTCCAAGACCAGACGAGTACTAGAAAGCTGTAATTTGGCATAGGTATACATATTAATTACGCCGACAAAGTGGTAAAACAAAATTATGAAAAACATTTTTTAGGGTACAGACGCCAGCACATCAAGCTACCCGAAACTGTCAAATTTTCCCAATCAACTTTGAACCTTATACGTAATCACGATAAAGTTGAAAATCTATTTAATAAATTTGACAGATTGTGGTAGCTTGATGTGCTGGCGTCTGTACAGTAAGCGCTCAAAAGTGCATGAGCACGCTAAGAGTCGTATTGCTGTGAACACGCGGTATAGTCCGTACATTTGTATGTGTAAACAGTCAGACGTCTGTGGTGTGAGTGCCGTACACACACCACAGAGAACGCAGTTTTGAACTACACACTATCGTATCGTCACGGTTCGCGGGCGCCGCACTTATATTTCCATAACTTTTGTTAGCACGCATCATACTCGTACGCGTGACCTTGGCCAGTGTATCGCATTGCTAAAATTCGAAAGTAAATTATATGTGCAGATAGCAGAAGGCGTTAAGCGTTGGTCTTAGATTCAAGATGGCTAAGGTTCTAATCTCGTAAATCACAGCGCTGTTTTTGCAAATATTATTATTTTTGTTTGCAATAATAATATTTTTAAATATCCTGCCTATTTATTAATGTTGTTATTGCAATAAAGGGTTTAGAATAAAAAATGCGTGATATGTTATAATAAAAAATAAATAATATTTATTCGTTATGTTTATTTTACTTAAGTATACCTAGTTATCAAACTGCTACAATTATTTATCATTACTTCACCTGAATAATATGTGAAATAGATGTCTAGAAACTTAGAAGCAATTTGTATTATTTTGACATATTTAAATTTTGAAATGTTTTAAATTTTAAATGGATTTTTTTGCACCATAAATATAAAGCTTTGATCATGGTCTAAGTAATTAAGCAATAAATAAGAATATTAGACTACTTAAAATGTAAAAAAATCTACTGACAAAATTGTTGATTTTAAGGTTAAAGGCAGTTGTTCATATTAATTATTTTAAACTTTATTTGGCTTTAGTAAATATTGGTTGGTATTGAGGTTATAGCTTAAGTATTCATTTTCTTTACGAAAAGAAGATTGAAACTAAACCTCAAATTTTAATCCTAAAATAATACTATTACTAAAATAATATTAAACAATTTCGGTATATCTGCAAGAAATACGACAAACACCCTATTGAAACGTGCTTAAAAAATTCGTTACCATAAATTCATGCAATAACGAATAAAGATTATATAAAAATTTATTAAGTTGGTACGGTCAATATTTTAAGGTCAAAAACGGTTTTCTAGCTGGTCTTCAGTGATGTAAGCCTTCAGAGTGCAAGCCTTCAGAGTGCACGGCGAACGGTTCATAATGACGTGTTTTTAATAATTCAGCAAAATATCTCGTTGGTATGAAACCATTTGTTTCATTCACCATTTGACGTCGCTGCTACTCGATAATAAGCCCCTTCCTCATATCTCTTAACCGTCACAGTATTTCTCTAGAACAAAGAAAAACATTGTTTTTATTACACATAATACCTAATTATTTATTATTCACTAATCGAATTAAACCTCACAATGAATTTAAAACTTTAAAGGCATCTTCTGTCTCAACAATACCTCTGTTCTATCAACAATACCCTTGATTAAGATTTATGTTTAGTAAAATATGAAATATATAAATGATAACACTCACACTTAGTCCGGTTTTATTAGATATTCACTTCACTTTTACGCAGCGCAATAATATTCTCTGATCTGATCTGATCTCTTCAATATATTTTATGCCTGCTTTTTGATAATAATAACCACAACACTGCGCTAAATACTCGTCACCAATATTATCCACGAACCAACAAAGTTCTATTAATTGAATACTCGTAACAAACTGCATCTACCCCACAGAAATCGAAATAATTTACTTAGTTTTTTGTGGTCTACCTGCTAAACTTTAATATTTATGTGAACAAGACGAATGAAACTAAAAACGAATGATGATTATCGAACTAGTCATTGGTTGCAGACAAAGTGAGTGTGTGTGTGTAATGTGCGTGTCTACAGTATTGTAACAACTTATAGAAGAAGGTCGTAAGTCAAACCGAAGCGTCAGTCTATTGCTTTGTGAGATTGCTTATGGACTTTTGGTCGGTACTGTACCTCTCTTACACGTAAAGTGGAGATGTTTTTTTTTTTAAACCCATGTTGGGGGATATCATTGGAAAGGTCAATCAAAAACATTGTGAGTTTGTAAAACCATTTTTGGATTCAAGGATCCGTTTGCGAAATATTAAGCTTTAAAGTGCTAATTTTTGTTAGAGTCAAATGTCCCCCCCCCCCCTGCCAGCTAAATGGTTGGTTTTGGATGTGTGAAAAAAATCACAGCAGTAGTTTATATAACGAAATTAAAAGGAAAACTATCACAGCTAAGTAGGCTCTTAAAGAGTAATAGCAAGTTAACGAGGACCAACTTAACTTTGCAGTTGCAAAAACATGTTTTCCCATATTCCTCCGTATTGGAGCATATATTTTTCAACTACAAAGTTAAGTTTGTTTTTGGGATAAATTCATCCCAACTACGGAACCCTTCATTATGCGTGGTCCGACACGCACTTGGCCGGTTTTTTTATTTAATTTTTGTGTCAGCATTATTGTATAATAGTGGTGCTGGAAATGTATTAATGTAATGTAGTAGCGCAGGGAGCAAAGGGCACTGACCACCTTGTTTTCATTTCTTGACTCTCCCTCTTCCCCTAGTTATCTAGCCCCCCACTTTCAGTACATTTGCGCAAACCACAATAAAACTCTACGTTCATCACACAATCGTCTTCTTCTATGTCCCACTCACCGCACTGATTTCATTCACTCTTCCTTCTTCGTTCAGTCTATCTCTCTGTGGAATGCGCTCCCCCAAGAAATCAGGATGGCAACCAACAGATTATCCTTTAAAGTTAAAGTTCGCGAGCATATTCGTAAGAAGCTGGCAGTATCATCACAGCGGTAATGTTTTCCCATTGTTTGTCTTATTTGTTTTATAAATATATTCGTCTATTTATGTGTATTTATTTGTTCTTATATTTATATATATAGTTATATTATATATTTTGTTTTGATAGGTATATATATATCCTTATATTTAAATGAATAATTATTCCAAAATTTTCAATATTGCACCTACCACTGTTTGTCTCTGCATCACCCAAAGGTTGACTGGTAGAAAATGCCTATGGCATTAAGTCCGCCTCTGTACATGTACGTGCTTAAAGTATTAAATAAATAAATAAATAAATACGGCTGTATACCTTACTAAACATAAATCTCCTAAAATATTCCTATGAATTATGTAATTTTTTATGTGTTACTCGTACTTATATTTTCTTCTAATCATTTACCAACTAATAACAACTTTATTGTAAGGTACTTTTTGTTAAAAACTGTGTTAATGGTGGTTCACGGATTTATCCACGCACTCGTTTCAAGAATTTCCGAAATGTTTCACACCTCTAATCAAGCGCAGCGGGGTAATTGCATAACACACTTACAGAAGTAATGCCATTCATGTTGACTGTTCAACAACATTCATTGCGTTACGTTGTCGAGCACACGAGTTTTTAAACTTTACAGCAATGAGTTAGCAATTTCGTTCAACAAACATCCTTTGGATTTTGATTGAAAGTGTGTTACGTAATTGGGATGCTGATCATAATTACGAGTATGTGGTGACCTCACAAGTCAACCTGTCTTTCTCGAGCATCCCCGAAACATATACGTGTGTAAAACCGTAAAAAACCATATTAAATATTAACGTCATGCTCACACCCCTCATTCTAAGATCTCATGTAAGTTCATCTATTGTGTATAACGTTGTATAAAGTATTTTGACAAGGCATTTTTTGTATGAATAAAAAATTATGGTGTAATTTTTTTTTAAACCAATTTATTTTTATTTTTACCCTTACCAATGTTTTATGAAGAAGCGAAGCTAGGCGTTGGGTTCGATTCCCTCGTTCACACATAACAAGTCACTAGAATGATATGAACCAGATTCTTGAAGGAGTACAAATAGCAATAGAAAACGTAGGTAAGTTTGTAATCATGAAAAAAATATACCAGACAAATTACAAAAATGTAACCATCTTTAAGTACCGAGACTCCTCCGTGTCTTGGAAAGCACGTCCCGGCGGCCATTCGTGGATCATTGACAGTCGTTACGGGTCGTCAGAAGCCCGAAAGTTTGATAACCAGTCTTACCAAAGGGTATCGTATTACTCAGTTACTGGGTTGTGGAGGTCAGATAAGCAGTCGCTCGATTTAAAATACTGGTATTCAGCTGCATCCAGTTAGACTGGAAACCGACCCCAATATAGTTGGGAAAAGGCTAGGCAGATTGATTCACAAATTACAAAACCCAACTCAAGTTTCCATCTAACAAGAAGCGTGGATACATGCAGATCTGAGATTGCTCTTTGCAGTCATGCAAGCATAGTAAAGTGCAGGTCAAAATTTACTCATTATAATGATGAAGATAGAGAACATAAAAGCCAACAATACAATTAAAATAACTTGAACTGAATAATAGTAGGTACTCAGCACATAACTCTGTCCTAACATTATAACTTTTGTATAATTAATTCAAATCATAATGTTCAGTATTAACACCTTAATTTACCGTTAATCGTAGAGGGCTATGTTTGTATATATGTTTCCCTACATGATCGAACCAGAAATGAAGAGATCCGTAGGAGAAACAAGGTAACCGACATGCCCGAAGAATTGCCAAACTAAAGTGGGAGTGGGCAGGGCACATAGCTTGCAGAACAGATGGCCGATGGGGAGGATGGAGCCGAATGGTACTGCAGTGGCGACTGTGTACAGAAAAACGTAGCGTTGGAAGGCCCCAAGGTGGACCGATTACCTGGTGAAGGCCGCAGAAATCCGCTGGATGCGAGAAGCACAGAACCAGTCAAAGTGGCGGTGCTTGGGGAAAGATTATGTCCAACAGTCGACGTCTTTCAGCTGAAATGGTGATAATGATGAATTACCGTAAGCATATATAGAGTTGCATCCTTGCTTGTAACACACGAACAATTCTCCCAACATGGTACGAATGTGGACGCGAATTTTAGCAATTTACTTAGCGAACAAAACTGACTGCCTCATTGGTCTAGTGGTCACACGCACTACTGCTGAACACGAGCTCCTGGGTTCGATTCCCAGATCAGATAAATTGATATTGGGTTTTCCATCTGGAAAATGAAAAATAGATGGAGCATCGGTGAAATGTGGGTGTACTAAAAGGTGCACTTCTGTGAAATCCTTCGGGGAATATGGCGTGATGTTATGTAATGTTACTAAGTGAACCTCCAAATTAGTCCAACAAAGCGACAACGTGGTGACGGTTAGAGACTCAGATCATACTTTTAGTATCGTGCGTATAGAGTTCAAACTGATCAGAACAGAAGATCTTTCTGGATTATCACATAAAGTTGAATGTCTTATCTGGGTCTGAGAAGACTGAGTAACAGGTATCAAAACAATCAAAATATTTTGATTTCGCATTAACCTACATGGACACGTCAGAAGGTAGGCACAAGTCTAAGCAAAGCAAGGTACAAGTTCTAAGTTTTTGCGAACATACAAAATACTTTCAAAGTTATAATAAAGAGAAGGCAGAGCCAGTATATCAATTACTTTGAATTTGGGACTCACGAGGACTCATTTTATAGACCACGTGGATTACCCTCTTTTTTGTAAAATGAAAATTTAATCTACGTCAGCTGCCGATCGCCACACACAGTAGAACGCCATAAGACGTAATACTATGAAAATAAGCAAAGTATGCATGATGCAGTAGCTACACTTACCAGCACACGACGAAAATAATGTGCTTCTGGTTACGCTACCTACCACACAAAGACTCGGCTATAAGCTTGATATTATAATGTATGATCTGAGTTTACCGCGCAGTAAACAGTAACTCGTCATCGCTTTGTTAGGACTAGTTCGGAGGTTCACTAAGTGAAATGCTAAAACCCCGTTCACCTTATGCGTAACATGTTGGTCACTTTGTTGGGAGAGTTGTAGGAGTGTTTGTAACATGTGGGAACGCAGCTTTAGACAAACTCATAAGTTAAAGTTTCATAAGTCTGAAAGCTAGTAATTAATATACTTGCGAAGAGCTAGGCAAACTAAAAGTGTTTGTGTTAGGACTGGGTTCACTACGACGACAGTTTGACTAACTTTGATTTAAACTCTGGAGCTATATTATTATAAACAGTTTTATTAACTTTGGTTAAATTTTTTTTAAAGGCTTTTTGTAAATTTTAGGAGTCTTTTCTCATTAAGATATACGAGTGAAGGTTTTTTATGTTGTTAGTGCTTTCTAAAAAAGGTAATGAGGCAGGAAAAATAGGAAAGAGAGGCTGAATTCATAGCTAAGCGAAATTGATGCTAAGCAGAAAGCAGAAAACAAAGATAATTTTTCCTCTTACAACTATCTTTATAGATTTTAGACCAATTGCAGAAAAAATACACATTAGGTGTCTTGCTTATCATGATGGCATCTACTGAAAATGTTTTCAAGAAGAAAACAGATACACAACAGCAAAGCTAAGCAAAAATTAAGCTATACAATGTCGCCCATAGGCATGTGCCCACCCGCATTTTTCTAAATATTCATGAAAAAAATAATTTTAAATAAAAGAGGCTATCTTGACTTTTTTAGACTTGTATTTTTTTTTAAACATAATTATTTCACCTCCGTTTTTTTTTGCATAGTCGACAATTTTCAATAAAATTTTTAGTTATTCCAATAAAATAACTCATAAGCTTTAGAAATAATAAACAGAATCCAAATCGAGTCAAAAACATCGGAGATATGACAAACGCTACTCAAAACATTTAAAGTTATTTTTCGATAATTTTCATAAAAATTCAGAAAAATACGGGCGGGTACATGCCGATGGGTGACATTGTATATTTTAGACAAAGGTGGAATCAGGCTAGTCGGTTTACAAGTATAACAGATTTACACCCGTTTTCTTCTCCTGGGAATTGTATAAGGCGACGAAAGCTTACTAAGCACGAAAATTACAATATAATTAGGTAAATCTTACCTTCGACGACCGTTATAGGAAAAACAAGCAAAAGTAAGTACCTATAGAACTGCAATCCCAGGAAAACTAAACTAGACACAAACAAATATTATTATGTCATCACGATTTCAAACGATGCCGTTTGTTACTAGAAATATCTACCTTTTTTTTGAGTGGGAAATTATCAAATAACTTCTCCCGCTCTGGGCGGAGCGCGAGGGCGTGTCAGACTCTTACTGACTAAAACCCACCCGTGTTCCTTCAGTTGCCTGTATGTTGCCAGGGGCCACGGTAACCCTTTCAGACAAACCCACAACCCCGGCAGGCATCGGCGCTAGCGGACCCCTTCAGTTATGCTGACATCTTTTTGAGGCGCGTGTGGAACACAACGCGCCGTCGACTCGGGCCTTCCTTATCGGACGGCTCACCGTCCGCAAGCCCGAGACATATCTACCTAAGCCATAAATAAAAATTTCAACTACAATAGGTACCTACTTGTGTATTGTGGTCTACTTGAGTTTATATACCTGGGAAAATAAAACTAAAGTGAAAAAGTGCTGCTGTTTATTTTATTTCATTTCTATACACTTATCAATATTATTTTATTAAGAATTAAACCATGAGATGGTAACGTTGTATTTTTCTTTTATACCTACCCAGACAAAGTTAGCTAGCTACCAAAAATCCAGCGAGTGAGTGAGAAGTGATATCTTAGTGGTCGGCCTGGCAATCGTCTCAAATTCGAACCCAAGGCACGCACCTCTGCTTTTTAGAATTCATGTGTGTATTGTAAAATTATCACTTGCTTTAAAAACGGTGAAGGAAAACATCGTGAGGAAACCTGAAAGATATTTTAGACGGCATGTGAAGCCAATTCAGAGGCCCATGGGTGGCATAAAACTCTGACACAAAGTTAGTCACTAACCACACGATGTGAAAAAGAAAGAAGACAAAAAAAAACAGTGGCACTCTGGGAGTGCCGACAGAAGTGAAAACTTGAACGAGATCGCCTTGGTGGAAGAAAAATACTTGTATAGATCATTGGTCCGTAACCTTATCTAAATAAAGAGCACAATCGCGTTTATAAAAAAAGTACTCCAAAACCTTTAAAGTAAAAATACTTGCATAGAACTTTGATCCGTAACGCAACATAAATAAAAAGCACAATCGCGTTTACAAAAATGAAGTGTCAGTAATGGTGTCGCGAGACCAATTGTTTTTTCCCATCTCAAAAATGCCCAACGCGCCTAAAGAAGTTTTCATTTCGATAAAAGACAACTTATAACTACACACACCCAAAACTATACTATAAACTCGACACAACAAATCCCCTATTTCATTTCAGCAAACTCTAAACCATGTCCCAGCCAAGCAAATCACGCTTTAAAGCACGAAATTAAGCCAAGCCCATAAATTACATTCGAGACCCGAGAAGATTTCAAGGGATTTGTGAATTAACTCCGTATAAGGGTCTAGATAGTTGGTATTATTCGGAATAAATGAGCTGTAAATGTACGCGTCGGTAAATGCATTTGATAGGAACGGTTATAGATTGTGTTTGTGCGAAACAGGTCGGTGATCTATGGGGTGTAATGAGAGAAGTATTGATTGGACCTATTCCAACGTGCTTTCTAATAATTCAAGCAAAATCACACTATCACACTAATATTATAAAGGCGAAAGTTTGTGAGTGTGTGTGTGTGTGTGTGTGTGTATGTTTGTCTCTTCTTCACGCTTAAACGACTGGACCAATTTGGATGAAATTTGGCACACAAATAGTTTATAACCTGGATTAACACATAGGATACTTTTTATCTCGATATTCTCAAGGGATCGAGACTTACGCGGGTGAAACAACGGGGCGCAGCTAGTCTAACAATAAGACTCACTTTTTTGACTTAAACTTTATTTATGTACACACATAAATAAACAAGAAGAAAGGAACAGAAAAATATGTACAAAGGTGATGTTTATTTCTGAAGAAATCTCTTCCAGCATACTTGCGATTGAAAAGTAGTAAAAGAGATGTAGACAACGTGTGTAAGAGTAGAAGAAAAAACAAAATACATAAAATAAAAACTTAACTGTTCACTAATTTAAATCTAAACATACAATATGAGAATATACCTAAATACATACTTCTAAAATACATATCACTTAAATAGTTATAAATATTTAATTATAATGTAGTACCTATAAAATAATAAATATGTCGGAGACGGGTATGTGACTCTTGTTACTATCAGCGATATTTTAACTACTGTGGGCGTAGTGTGGGTAGTGTTGGTTAATGCGCAATAGAAAAACAGTTTGCAGTTCAGATCACATTATAATTTACTATCAAATGAATCACACTAGCTAAATTATACACAAACTGGGTGCGACGGCGTTTATTAAAATCACCAATTAACACAATGATCACAAATTACAACTAACACAATAACAGCACCACGAATTGAGAACAGTTCCGTGACGTCTTGACTCCAATGTGACCAGAGGCCTTAAAACATCACGATTCTGTAGAAGCGCGCCTTTTTTGGTGTAGGTAGATCACTCTTGATGTTGCCAGTGGCGCGCTTGCGATTCGTTTCGTGTCCGTACTAATAACCGGATCCGACAAATACATAATATGCAACTATGACGAAGTGGAAAGATAGTGTTCTTTCATTCTTCTTTTTAAAACTGCAACAGTTTGGCAGTCCCTAATGTCAGGCGGAATTTCAGTGCATGATTAATTCAAATGCAATTATTTTATTCGTCAAATTATGGCGGTCTTAAATATTAGTTGAAGCTTTAGCTCATAACTGAAAAAAAATATACAACCCTGACATAATATTAGAGATGATGTCCCACCTCGTAACTTGTACTTTGTTCAATAGCACTTGTGCTACTAAAACCAGTACGGGAGCCATTTGCAACGTCAATGTTGACGTTGCAAATGGCTCCCGTACTGGTTTTGCCCAAATTATGCCCAAATTATGTTCAAAACCAAACTTGGGATCATCCACAAAACGAATATGGCTACAAATTGAAGACTGGGGGACTGAAATCTGTCATATATCAAACAATAACACAAAATCGAATAAATTAATCTAAAGTTCTTCTCGTCCTCCTTGAAGGAGGACAACGCCGTCGAGGTAGACCGCGGTGAAGGTGGTGTGACGATCTAGTCATGTTTGCAGGGCCAACATGGCCTGAAATCGCACAAAACAGAGAGATTTGGAAGGAAAAAGGGGAGGCCTTTGCCCAGCAGTGGGACACAATATAGGCTAAAAAAAAAGGTATTCTAAATAAAAAACAAATATCCTATCTGTACCATTTAGGAAGCATATAAAACCAAATTGTACAAATAATAATCTACTTGTTTATCGAAGTCATAAATGGCCGACCGATACTCGCCCAGTTTATTATGGCACAACCCATGACCGGTAAACGGAAGTCCTTTTGATATGTTTATTTGATTAATATGCAAGTACACGCGGGATGTTTAACTCATATTTGATTTTGGGTGAGTTTAAAATAAAGGGATAGATTTTTTTCAATGTTATTTTGAGCCGTTTGCTTTTTTAAACACATCACATTTTTTTAATTATACCTACATCCTATATTAAATGAGTAATAATTGAATATATTTAAACCTATATATATTTGTAATCACGTTCTCGAAAACGGCTCTATCAATTTCGACGAAAGTTATACGGGGGCGAAAAATCGATATAGCTAGGTTTCATAACTGGGAAAATTCGTTTTCTCTATTTTCGAGCTCGTTCGCCCAAAGTTTAGAACAAGATCTGCCTTAGAATAATAATATGGCAGCATGAAATTAGTATGCTATACCCATGAAATTAGTATGTACTATCCTATACTATTAAATGAGCATTCTCTATTTTCTCCAGAACAGAGTTCGGTCGCCCCATTATCATAAAAGAATGTGAGTAAGGCCCATTTTCCAGGACGCTACTAAGAAATAACGTGTTACAAACTCAGATCACCAATGAGAAGCCAGAATCTCACAGCACTAGTATTTCAATGGTGGTTCATACACGCGACTTACTAACGCGTTATTAACTAGTTGGGGATTGCTTGCACCGTGAACGGTTTACTAGAAACGTCTTTCTAAAAATCCTTTATCACTATTCTTTTAAACAATCTTCAATCTTCTGATATGAGAAAGTAAATTAATGTTAATAGTGAAATGGACGAGTCTCGGTCTAGGTACGTATATTATTTATGAGCAGTACAATCTTCTTCTTCTTGTCGTGTGGTTAGTGATAACCTGGTGTCAGAGTTTTAAAGCCTCCCATGGGCCTCTGATTTGCCTTCACATGCCGTCGAGAAATATCTCTCAAGCATAGTTTCCTCACGATGTTTTCCGTCACCGTTTTTGAAGCAAGTGATAATTATACAATACGCACATGAATCCGAAAAGTCAGAGGTGCGTGCCTTGGGGTCGGACTCGAGACCTTGGCAGCCCGACGGTCACACCACTAGGCTATCACTGCTCTCAACAGTAAAATAATATATGATGTATATAGGTACATCTAATGGATGGATAGATATAGAATGTACTGGCATTCTATATCTATTTATCCAGCAGACCACGAGAGGTCAGCATAGATTAGTAGGCTAACCGGGTGTTAGACTACCTGATTGGCAAATTTTTTGATGGCGTAATGAGCCATTCTCGATTCGCCGACATAAGAGAGAGATAAGCGTAATATTAATCTTCTCGAAAATTATCAACATCTGCCTAGCCATTATGCGGCTTCCAGTTATACCAAATGCAGCTGCATACCAGTATTCAACATGGAGCGACTGCTTGTTAGACCTCTACAACTCAGTTACTGAGTAACACGATACCCGTTGGTAATTAAATACCGATTGTCAAATTTTCGGGCTTCTGACGACCTGTAACGACTGTCAAAGATCCACGAATGACAGTCGAGACCAATGCCTTAACTTTCCGAAAATAGCACTCAAAATAATCAATTGACTTCATCCAAAAACACAGCTAACCCATTTATGCAGCTCAAACAAAAGATTTAGTCTGTGTACAAGCGGCGACCGAGCACTGCGGTCGCCAACTAGCAAAGTTGCGAACTGCGCTAGCACCGCAGTGTCAAGGAGACGTGTTTATGGGACCGCAAATTTGGTTCCTCCACCTCGGACGAGTTCTAATGTAATTCCAATATTTTGTGGTGCTGACTTCCTTGAGTTATTTGAAATAGTGCTGTATGAATTTAATCAATAAATTGAAATTTTACGTAAGATTTTCCGGTACTAATGCATGATCTCTCTTAAGGCGCTGTTCCTTAAGTATCCACGGCTAAGCTAGACACGTGCTTCGCTCTATAAGGAAACGTAGGTTCCCACACGGAGAGGAGGCCTGTGTCCCAACAGGTTCCCACTGTTGAGACACAGGTCTCCTCTCTGTGAGAGGGAGTGGGCCATAATCCACCACGCGGGGAACAGTGGTGATGGATCGAACCCACGACCTATACAACTCGTTAGTCGCGGCCATTACCACTGGGCGACCACTGCTCCACTATACAACAACTAGCTACAGCAGATGCTAATTTGATTGTTCAAAAGTGCCAAAACGATGTAGCAGGTAGTAGTCACAAGTTCTACGAAGAGTTTTAACAATAAAAAAATACCAAACTCAAGTCTTTTATTTAATTCTTTCCCCAACACACTAAAAGAAAATAAATAAAAAACTCACGAAAAAAAAAACCGACTGATATACCACCCAATTTTACAAAATTCTCATAAAATTACAATTAAAAATTATCCCTAATAGAATCTGTACCCTTGCCGGTTTTCAAGGACACTGAGGTAGGGTATGTAATGTATCCCCTACTTAATTTAAACACTATCAGGATAATCTAAACAATGTAATGAGACTATTTGTAATCCAGGCGGAGGGACCCTTAAAATAAAATTTATTAGTTCGGTTTAATGAGATTTAGAGTGTAAGGGACGTAGGGATGCTTAAGGAAGCTTCAATGATAAGCTGTTTTGAAGATTTTGGATTCAATGAAGTACGTGAGGAGTTTAAAGTAAGTAATGTATGATTGGAGTCTCTAAGTAGGTATATCCATAATCTTTTAAAGTCAATGTCAAAAATAATAATTGTTCTCGTTTTTTTGTTGTCCTTAAACAATAATTATGTAAAAAAAAAACCTGTCTGACCCGAAAAGGCTCATAGGTCCTGCAATAACATTACCTAAAGTCACATTTTTATTTTATTTATTTTTATTGAAAATAAAAAGTTATTGTTAATTAAAAATCTAATTTTTCGTATCAAAAATACGCCAAATCCATTAAAAATTAGCAAGTTTTCAACAGGGGTCATAAGTTATGACTTGTACCCGCTAAACGACGGCCGCCGGCGCCCACAAACATCCTCATTGAAAAAAAAATGTGACGATTTTTTTTTTCTTGTTGTTACCACAGAAATAGACTCTCAGTACGATACCTAACAACACCCTCACGGATCGGTTAAGGTTTTTTTTAGATGTTGTGTTGTATAGCTCAAGCTTTAGATATACAAACAAAGTAAGCAGTTAGCTAGGATAAGAGAAGGAAATATAATTGCGTTTTATTTAAAATAGGTTTTTTACTTTTATTAATTAACCTATTTTTTGTATAGATTCTTTTCTACATATTTTGTGAATGTGAGAACGCTGTAGGCTTAGTGGATTGTAGACCTGTTGACCATTTTCTATTTTGTTAAGTACTTGGTACTTATTAAAAGACCTACGAGTACACTGTCCTCCCATACCTAGAAACACTGTTATTTGAAAGTATTGTAAAAGCCAATTGTGCACCTAGCTTCTGACGTTTCATAAGTGCCCATGTAGGTTTATGTGAAATAAAATATTTTGATTTTGATTTTGATTTTTGATTTTGACTGGTTGACTTACACTGGAGGCGTTTGAAATGCACATCGACAAGAAGTGATAACAGATTATTAAAGATCGCAGTATGATTTCGCACCCTAGACGGCCAGTCGTAGCCGTCTAGTGGTATTGTAGGGTGTGTGATTAGTTAGCCGTTGCAACCAAGTGCGCGATTCGTATCGGTTTCTATAGTTTACCTAGTCGCGGTCGTTGTCGTGGTCGACTAATGCCCGAGCTCCCTAATAGTGCACGACAACAGTACCCAATCTCTAAATATCAAAGTTGCTGTAAATTTCGCTGGCTGTATATAGATACTTACCGTATCTACATACAGCCAGCGAAATTAATATTGGTAAGCGAATTGACACCAGTTACTTACAACCATTTTATATATAACTGCAGTAATAGCCTAGTGGTGTTACCGTCGGACTGCCAAGTCATATGTCTCGAGTTCGAACCCAAGACACGCACCTCTGACTTTTCGGATTTATGTGTGTATTGTATTATTATCACTTACTTCAAAAACGGTGAAGGAAAGCATCGTGAGAAAACTGAGAGATATATTTCTCGACGGCATATGAAACTAAGTTAGAGGCCCATGGGTGGCTTTAATACCTACTCTGACACCAGGTTAGTCTCTAACCATACGAAAAGAAGAAGACCATTTATACAACAGTCAAACAATGTAATTAATCTTCCTGACTGTAAAGTCTGATACCTACAAACACTGTAAATTCGATAACTGAATAAGCGATTTGTCAATTCACGTGTCCATGATAGAGAAATTGCTGAGCCAAACTTCAGTATATCACTTTGTTATGCATTGCCCAACTCAATCAATGGCTCTGACCCAGTCTCACAAAGCAGTAAGTATTCAGGTATGTAAAGTTTTTGCTTGATGACGATGAAGTTCTACTTTTAAGATATCACAAATTATACGTTAGGTAGGTATAATTGCGTTTTAATTTATAACGAATCATTTCATAAAATTTTATACCAATGTTACAAAACAGCATTCGGTGACAGTTTCCAGCAATAAGCAAACCAAAGCTCTTGTTAGTTCCAGATGTGACTACGAGATGGCGCTACTAGTACGAAAGGAAAGCAAATTAAATTGTTCAAGCAAACGACTGACAAATTATGTTTAATTTGTTAACAGATGTCTCCAGTATTTTCACGAGCCAATGGTTTAGAGTAAATGGTAAGACAGGATTTAATTGTGTGAGATTTAAAGTTTTGAGGAATGTTTCCTGTAAAATATACTTATTCGTAAATAAGGTACAATGATTGCATAGCTCTTAGGTATTCTGCCTTTAATTCCGACGTAAAAATTTGACATAAAATTACATCAAGCCTGTATATCCCGAAAGGTAAGATAGAGGTGTTTTGTAACACCCACATAACGACTTATAAGTATAGCAGGGCGCCAAATGTTTGAAGGCAAGCCGGGCAAAAATCAAGACTTCATATTACTACTGACAATTTTTCAATGTAATAAAACGAATTACATTGCCGATTTGAGGATTGGCCCCAGGATCATGTATAAAAGTGAGACTGATTTATTTAAACAAAATTATTAGGTAATAGTTATTCAAAACACTTCAATAGTAGATTGTTATACGAGGGGTTAAAATAACCCATTATGTCGAGGTAGTTTTACTCCCGAGCTTTAGCCCGTAAATAGAGACTGAGTTATATTGAGTTTTATTATTATTATTCTTTATTAATCGGACAACAATGATCCAACGTGTTAGTAAACAATAATATAACTTATTACTAGTGTTAGTAGTTACAATACAACAGAAAAGAAGATAGAATAAACTTGTATTGTGAAAAAGACACCCCCAAATTAGTGTTCAGTGATTGTCCTTCTCACAAAACTTTTGATAATCGGAGAGTCGATACTCTCCGCCATAGTTTTTAAAATGCTGTTGCCACTCGCCCGCAACCTTGACAACAGCGACGCAGTTTTTTTGCGAATGACGGCGTGGAAGCTGTCAGTTCGGTTTTGCACAAACATAGTAGACGCGTTGCACCATCGTTTTAGCGCCGTGTGTTACACTCTACTTTTCACTATGATTGCGAGAAAATAAAATAATCCAATACAATATTAAATAGTTTATTTTATTTAAAAAAATATACAATTTGTTCAATCTATATTATTAAGGATTTTTTTTATCCCGGTATGCGGTAGTAAAAAGCTAGTTCTACATAAGAATAAAGACTTTTTCGTTTTTGTAGGATCGTTGGTTACAGACAAAAAATACTTTTTCCCCTAGAGCAAGATATGCTATTTTTTCCCCGCTCTGGTACGCTACAATGACGAACTTTTTGAGCAAGAGGAGTGAAAGAAAAGTTACCGTGTTCCAAGTTTTGTGCATTGTCCCACTGCAGAGCAAATGCCTTTTCTCACACAGAGAAGGCACGAGCATTGATCACCACGCTTGCTCAAGATGGTTTGGCGATTTTAGACTTATATTAACTCAAGTTTCCTCACAATGTTTTTCCTTGACCGATGTCAGTAACTCAGAACTACATACAAATTGAAAAAAAATCATTAGTACTTGTCCGGATTTGAAATGTGGAGGCTAAAATAGCTTTAAATATTGGAATGCTGCGCTGTAAGCACCGATACAATCCAAGCTGTAATTTGAGAATTTAATAAAAACAAACATTGTGGATTGAATCAAAATTAACGGAACACAAAATGTATAGCTGAGTGTTTGAGCGCACAATCAAGATATGCGGGGAACTGAATGCGAACACAGTTGAGCGCTTTGCTTTTAGTGATGGGACGTATTAACTATATTGATATCGACATCGTCATGTTTTCAATTAGGTGGCCCTCATGCATACTTGAGAAAAGGGGGACAGTCAATTAGTTTGTCTGCAACTAAACCTTTAATCTCACTTTCCAGCGTTAGCTGTTGTGAATGGTGCTGTGGTTAGCTTTCTTTTCCTTATTCTCTATTTTAGTATAAGGTATTTAATTCAATTTTCAGAGACTGCATTCTTTGAAATCGTTGTAAATACGTGCATGAAGAATTATTGATAAAAAAGAACAAAACAAAAACTTTTTGTATTACTATCTACCACTAATAAGATTATAGTAATAAAAATATTGATAAACTCTTTAATATTATTAACTAAACCTGTAAAAAAGTAATGACTATTAAATCACCAAAATTATGAGTTCAATATTAGTTGTAGATAGCCAGGATTAAACAAGAGAAATTTAATTTGATTGCCAAACAATGAAACTAAATTTTATTTTGATACAAGATAATCTTAGTGCTTCAGAGATGGACAATATTTACTTTTCTAATTCCAATTTAATTTCCAATAACCTTTGATTAATATTTTCTCAAAATGCCTCTGTAATATTATCAATATTCGTAGTTCTAGGTTTACCTAAAATATTTAGCTCACGACCTAATCAAATTATCACAGAATTGTACATGTCACACGTATCGGTAGCTTACGCTTGACAGCGCATAGCGTAAATAATCAATCCTGTACATAATTCAATAATCGACAATTGACGGGTGCAACACTAATCAGAGAATATACGCCAAACGCCTCTGTGGAGACCTACAACGTTACCCTTGCGATTACCATCAACCTTAGCTTGTAAATTTTAAGGGTGGTTTTTAAATATTTTGTAATTAGTTAACTTTGTGAAATCAATCGTATAGAGGAGACAAGTGAAGTAGATTTGGGTTGGCGAGCGGTGACTTTGGATAGTCTATATATGTATTGATATATTAGGATTATCGTGGCTTTCAAGTAGGGTCTCAATTTTATACTTTTATCTTCGAGCTGCATAGAAGTTAGAATCGCAGCTTTTCGTCTCACGTAATTATAACTACTGAGGCCCTAGTGTGAGTTTCTTTTAACCATCTCGACTTTACGTATCGACAGCGTTCGGCGCTCTAATTGGCCCTTTACTGGCCTTCACTGGAGAAGGGCCAATCGGAGCGCCGAACGCGGTCGATGCCTAAAGTCGAGATGGTTAAAAGAAACTCACACTAGGGCCTCTGTATATTTTTAAATAAAATACTACCTCTGAACTTCGTCGAGTTCAGAGGTAAATGGTGCAATCCAAGGGTAGAAAGTCAAAGGAGATGAACACCATTTATAGTACCTATTGGTGCGAAAAACCTGAACCTAAAAAATCGCGAGGAAACCTGAACTTATAGTTAATACAAGTCTGAAATAAGCAACCCGTCTTGAGCAAGCGTGGTGATCAATGCTCGTGCCTTCTCTGTATGAGAAGAGGCATTTGCCTTTCAGTGGGAAAATTATAAAATTGGTATTACTAATATTATATTTTTCCACAACAATAACTGCTTCACAATTCAAATAAATACAGCGAATCCTCCCCTAAACACTAATTTACTAACAAAAACATAACATCTACTGAATTTCAGTAATAGCGCCAATTTGTGCGATGCTCCTCCCGCCCGTTTATTGCCAGCCTTTATTTTGATAAGCCTCAGAGGGAAGTTGATACTTATTGCTCTGTATGTTTGTACGTACGTTATTGTCTTGGGATGGTTTTGCTTTTTTTTTTTGAGTCTTGGAATGTTGGATTTGGTAAATGTGTTCGGTCTGATGATAAGATTTCGTCTAGCGATAAAATAGCTTTACACTGATAAAAACGTTATCGTATTTTAGTTTTTGAAGTGAAATTTCAGATTTTTTCGCAAGCCCTTTATGGATGTTTTCGGTATTAAACACCATTTTTTCTTAAATTTACAAAGAGTGTGAGTCTCGAATAAAAAAAAAAACAGTTATAAGCATAGTTTTCATGGCAACAACAACGTCAAGATGACGCGTAGCTACGGTAGGGTGACGTCGTAGCAAGTTGCTACGCCCTGGCTACGTCGTAGCACCTTCGTTCCATGAGCTTCATCTTTTAGTGCACCTTATTTCTAAGTATTTTTTTTTTTTGTAATATTCTACTGTTTGTGTTAATAATGCTATTTTGTTTAAAATAAACTTTTGTGTATGTGATGTATGTATTAACAACGCAGATGTGAGTGGAAATACCGGCATGGGACGCCATAGGAGGCCATAGTGACCTTATTGGTGACATTCTTCATAAAGGTCAGCTGCGAAATACTCGCAGCTGGCGTGCGTGTATGACCAGATATATGAACGTTCACGGAGTAAAAAGAGTATGTAAGGATCGTAACAGATGGCGTTTTGTGGCTCTATCATAAGTTTACACAGCCAAAATTCGATAACCTCCGTAAATGATATATAATATGAAATATTGTAGCGCCCTCAGCGGTCACAGAAGCAATTAAAATTCATACCACTGATTACTGTAGATTTCGATAGATAAGAAACCTAACGTAATCTATTCGATAGTCACTACCATTTTTCAGCTATCACCATACAAAACGCGAAATACGCTTGCCATAGTAGTTTTGTAGCTCACCAGCATTTTAAGATGTGAAACATTTGTTTACATTAAAATTATATACGTTTTTGAGTCTACTAAAGTCAAAATAATATTGGAAGAGCTTATTTATCATGGAATATGTTAGCGGCCGCTGAATTTGAAAACCAACGACGTGAACAACGTGAATTTTAAGCCAAAATCAAAATAAGTTTACAAAGTTTTTTTTTTAAATAATATCATAGTAAAAAATCCGCGAACCACATAAAAAAAACTACAAATTGAATAGATAACAGCGACATACATAACATAATCAGCCTATAATATTCCCACTGGTGGGACACAAGCCTCCTCTCTGTGAGAGGGAGTGGGCCGTCCACCACGCGGGCCCAGTACGGGTTGGTAGATGTCACATGTCTTCGAATTTTTGGTTCTAGGACATGCCGGTTTCCTCACGATGTTTTCCTTCACCGTTTTGAGAGCAGTGGTGATAAAATAATTTACACAAAGCAAAGCGCCTGTCTGGGTTCAAAACTACGACTTACAGCTCGTAATTCGTGGCCGTTACCACTGGGTCACCACTGGGCCACCACTGCTCTGCTGGGCCATCACTGCCCACTGCTAACAGTAACATATTATAAGGAAAAAAAACGTGTGGTACTCGGGGACTGCCGCGGTAAAGCTATTGCATAGCATTTGTAACCTCCATACTTCCTATTTGTCAACGCTACACTTGGGATGATGACGTGATGACATAAAACAAAAATTACGTTCCCATGACAACATCACGTTTTCCATGACAACATCACGTTGTCATGGGAACCGTCATTACATGGTAGGCGGAGTTTTATTTTCGTTACGTTACGGAATTTCTTGATTCGGTCGCCGCGCTCAAAGCCCGCAATAAAAGCTATGCAATAGCTTAAAAAAAATCGACAGCCACTAAATACCATAAATAAGTAGTCTACTAACCGGCGCCAACCATACTATTTATAGCAGGATTATTTCGTGATATTGACTGCCATAACATTTTTAGCATAGCGATACCACTACGTTTTGATCATATGAGCCGTTCTCTCTTCTTATTACTGAGAAAGAAAGAAACAAAACATAAGAGTGAAGTTAGCTAGAAGACACGACCTATCGGACTTACCTTAGCCCCTGCGTAAGACTCCGTAAAACTCATGGCGTTTTTAGTGACTCTTCACCAGTGAAGGCCAGTGAATGGCAAAACGGAGCACCGAACGCGGTCGATGCGTAAAGTCGAGATGGTTAAAATAAACTCACATTAGTGCCTCTGCAAGCATTATCGAAATCTAATTGATCCATGCTAACGCTACGAATAACTTTTCAACGACATCTCATAATAGACGTACTGTAGTTTCTGCGTACCCCATGGGAAGAACAATTGAATTTATCTAAGTACTAGCTTTTGCCTGCGGCTTCGACCGCGTGGATGTCGGAAAATATCCCACGGGAACGTACTACCGAGATTTCATACCTAATAACAGAGGAAAACGTCATTGACTCCTACCGCTGCGCCCGCGTTGCTCTGCGTAATTTTGAAACTGTGATATCTTTTAAACTATTCATTTAAATGATATGATGTAAAGGTATATTTTAATTCAAATTAAATGCCTAATTTGAATAACATATTTTTTTGGATAAGGATTAATACTATACCGGTCAAAAAAGCTTCGGAAATAACAATAAAATTTTTATCAAATTGTGAAAGATAAAAATGGTTATTGTGGGTCATCCTTAAAAGATAGACGTATGCCACCGTGGACTTTTTGTTGAAAATTTTAAGATATACAATACCGTAGAAAATAAATTTAATGTATCTTTTCCGGTTAACGCAGCGCACGCCAGTAAAGCTCCCAGTTGGCATGATTTTTTCCGACTTTTTCAACAATAATCGTCATATTTCAGCCAATTTACACAAAACCTTAATGAATTATACACTAAAACCTTCCGCATGAATTATTTCATTTATTGGTGAAAACCGTTTGAAAATCCGTTCTGTAGTTTTTGAGTTTATCGCGTTCAAACAGACAGATGCGGCGGGGGACTTGGTTTTATAATATGTAAGGATGTGTAGATTTACAACAGTAGCATTGGCGCTTGGACCAACTCAACCTAGAATAAAAACATTAAAATTCGAACTTCAGTAAACACACACAATACAAAATTTTGAACCCACATTATGAAAACCCTAATAGAGTGTAGTAACAGGTAGATAGGCTATTACCTACGGTACCATCGCGACCCTTTTCTCCTAACAACTTTTATAGCATACATGAAAATATAATATACCTATATGCAGCCTATTATTTTTGAAAATG
The DNA here is from genome assembly GCA_949152395.1 of Agrochola litura. Lineage (NCBI taxonomy): Eukaryota > Metazoa > Arthropoda > Insecta > Lepidoptera > Noctuidae > Agrochola > Agrochola litura. Next base: position 4,110,324 of record OX424506.1, read on the forward strand.
GGTTAATAATACGTATCAAAACGTTTAGGACATAATCATCATCCATAATTATTATTTTTTTTAATTAGAATTTTTGACTTATAATTTTCGCACAAAAAATTTGTACAAACTTATTTTATGGCTCACTCCATCCAATTAGCGCTAAATGAAACTAAAATAATGTCATTCTTTAACTGTCATTCATTTATCCATGACAAAGACAAATTGAGGTTTTAAAACAGTTTTTTTTACAGTTAAAAGTGGTTTGTGTTGCACATTTACGTTTCACTGTTAGGAACAAAATATTATTTACAGTTATCAATTTAAAATAAAAACGGGCCAAGTGCGTGTCGGACCACACACAATGAAGGGTTCCGTTGTTGGGATGAATTTATCCCAAAAACAAAATTACTTTTGAACTTGAAAAACATTTATTGACACTTTTCCACTAAAGGCTAAAACTATTTACACAAAGTTCTTATTTAGTGATTGGGCCACTCCAGGTATTCGTAAAAGCAGGAAAAAACTTTTTGAACTTTATAGCCTAAAGCAACATATGAATAATACAAGCTTTCATCAGTATGTCGCAAAATATTCTAAAACTTTTAAAAGTGTGTGCAAAATAGCTAAAGCTCTTTACATTAGCAATAAAATAAAATCAGCTGATGATAAAATAAAAACTGGCAAATAATAAATAATGAAACAGGTAGGAAAAAACAGCGTAATACTGAATTAAATTTAGAGACAACACATGGCCCCATCAACTCAGATGTAGAAATAGCTCAGGAATTTGAAAACTTTTTTGCTAATGTTCCCCTTAAAACTGCCGAAAATTTAAATTCATCACCCGCGCTTTCTGCGACCTTACTTAGAAATAATGTATGCCCTTTAGAGTTTAGGTTTCAGCATACAAACCCCCAGGGTGTTATAAAAGCTTTTAAATATCTTAAAATTAAAGCTCTTCTTCGCCATGCATTTTTATTTTTACTATAATTTGCTGCAAAATCGGGCCGTATAAATTGTTTAATTACTATGAGGCAGACTCCAAAATTGCCTCATCACGGATGAAAAACTTGGTGGCGCTTATAAAATTAAAAATCCAATTATTACCTCGTGACTTGATGATATCACCAAAACATGCTGACATCAAAAGAATAATAATTATGTTGGATACATAGGTCTAGATAAATAAACGCTACCTACATATCTAGCATGTGCTAGATAATTATGTCCCCGTAGATCTTTTACTTGTAGATCGACAGCTGTTGTGCGACAGTGACAAGTATAATCTTAAGCAAAAGCATGTGTCTATTCCAAGAGAACGGGGGTATAACTCCGTATCATAACAACTTCACACTCTTCTTTAAGTAAGTATGCCTAGATAGTTTGGTCATCTTGAGAGGATCAATCAAAGGCGACTAACAAAAGGTATTTACAAGGCACATCTGCCTTGTCATCTGTTATCCTAGAAGGACAAATAGTGCTACCTTATTGGTGATGTTATTCAGAAAGAAACTCGCAACCGGCGTGCGTGTATGGCGATGTATGAACGTAAACAAAGCAAAAGGCGTTCTCTGCGTTCATCGCTCGGTGTGGCAACACACCGTGTTCGGGTTCGCGACAAGTCAATCGTCATCCTGAGGATACCACGTTGAGAGGTGAAACACGTGTCGATTTCTTTCAGGGCATTTTTATGGCTCTTTAGTAATAGCTAAGCGGAACAGGTTACTAAATATATCTACGTCTATTGTATTTTATCATGGATTTCCGCAACGCCTGAATCAATTAACTAAAGCAAAAGGAATATGTAAGGATCATAGCAGGTGGCGTTCTGTGGTTTTTATCTACTCCCAGGGGAAGAAGGGGTGAGTTTATGTACTTCATACTCTTTTTGGTACATCATTACAAATTCAGCTAACCTCGAGCCAACCCGAGCGCAAAGACTAAACACGATAGTGAGTAGGCCACTTATGCACAAGTCGTCCCGAACGACCAATATCAATGTGAGGGTACTGAATACAGAACGAGCTATTATTCCCGCAAAATGCTCGAATGTTTAGACAATTTGACTGTTTACTTTTATGTCTCGATTGCCTGCTCATATTATTTCATATGTGTGCTGTGGGTTGAGGGTTGGTTGGTTTTGTTGTATAGTGGAAGTCGTTATGGGTTAAGAAAGTAGCGTAAAATTTGAATAGGTAAAGAAAAAGTATTCAATTGTCGTGTCTGTGCTCTGATCTTTAATATATTTTTGAAGTTTGGAAGTGACGCCAGTGCCATGAATCGTTTGTCCTTGTATACATAGGCATGTGATGAGAAGGGTTGAAACGTATGTGACTAAAAAAGTGATTAATATAATTTTGATGAATGGAGAGGGAGAGAAGTTCTAAGAAAAGATGGATGGATTGTGTAAGAAATGATGAATTGTCTGAAAGAAATAGAAGTGAATGATAGCATGGCGTCTGACAGGGAAGAATAGAAAAAAAACAGTGGCACTCCGGGAGTGCTGACAGAAGTGATAACATGAACAAGATCGCCTTGGTGGAAGAAAAATACTTGTGTAGAACATTGGTCCGTAACCTTATCTAAATAAAGAGTACAATCGCGTTTACAAAAAAAAATACTTCCAAAAACTTTAAAGTAAAAATGTTTGCATAGAACATTGATCCGTAACGTAGAATAAATAAAGAGCACAATCACGTTTACAAAAAATGAGGTGTCGGTAACGGTGTCGCGAGTTCAATTGTTTTTTCCCATCTCAAAAAGGCCCAACGTGCCTAAAGAAGTTTTCACTTAAAAAAACTTGTTGCGTCCATCCCAAGTAACATGAAACAAGGGCAGGACGATGATGTTCATTGGTCATTTTGACATTGGTGGCGGGTGACAAAAATTATGGCTGTAGACTTATACAGTACATTTCATCAATTCATGGAAAAGGCGATCACTCAGCAGAGCAGAATAGTATTTTTCAAAACTAAGGACGGAACTGGGGTTTTTCGCCATTCAGGAAATTACAACATAAATTTTTATCTTGTTCACAAATAAAGAAGTAAGAAGCAATATTTCAAACGTAAATCCAAGGACCCATTTAAGATATTGACTCTTCCTTAAACCACAATATTAATCCTAACATTACTTATAACACAATATTAAGGGTTTCTATCATAAAGCATTATTAGTCCTTGTATTCGTAAGCGAAAAACTTTATTTTTCTCTGTGTACCCTCATAAAACACAAGAGGCCAATAATCTCTATTTATTAAACCTTCCCAGGGATTCGAGTTGACCATAAGTTAGTAGATAACTGACTAACGAGATAACTTTCTTACGATGTGATGTCTGGTATACACTAATCTGTAGGGCGAGGTGAGGATGTGGAAAAAAATGGAGGAGAGCTAAGTTTTTTTTTTTCGATTTCGATTCGATTCGACTTGACTATATTGTCAAGTCGAATCGAACTGTCAAATAGACAACTTACTAGCAGTGCCCCGCGGTTTCACCCGCGTAAGTCTCAATCCCGTGGGAATATCGAGATAAAAGTATCCTATGTGTTAATCCAGGCTATAAACTATCTGTGTGCCAAATTTTATTCAAATCCGTTCAGTCGTTTTTGTGTGAAAGAGTAACAAACATCCATCCATCCATCTACCCACATTCACAATCTTTCGCGTTTATAATATTACTAGTAGGATTAGTAGGATACCACATCCACGTCCATCCACATCCATTGATGTCGAATCAAACAAGTTGAACGAAACATGGTGCTCGGCGTAAATTCATCCATCGTTCCGGATACCGAGTTAATTAGGAAATAAATGGAATACGTGAGACTTTTGGAATATGTTAGTTTCTGGCTAGTCCATATAGTTTTGGGGAGTGGCAGTTCTTCGGGCAAATGGGGTGACAAGATGGCGAAATTATTTTGTTTAGAAATGTTCTTGGAATGATAAGTATTCTTTAAATTAGATATTGTTGGAACTCATTATTGTACACTTGATGCTATTAAAGTTGTGTTTTTCTATAATACAAACCATATCATTTAGTTTTCTTAGCAAAAAATATTTACTCATTAACAGGATCAAACTCTGGCGACACGTGGCTGTTTTTGCGACCTTAGATAAAGTACCCTATAGTGAAGTAACATATATAAAGCATTCCTACTAGATGTTTTTATTTCAACATAATATACATTATTTATACTATGTATATACAACTAACTGTTATATATGTACAAGTAAGTAAAGGATAAAATTAAAAAAAAATTAATTAAAGAGAAGAGCTCATTGGGCGTCAAAAAATTCGTCCGCATAGTGATGCCAGCCTTTTGGGCACTTTTCCCGCTGACAGTGGTCAGCGGGAAAAGTGCCCAAAAGGCTGGCAGCGTTGCTACGTTGGAGACAATGCTGATTCTTTGGCCTAAGAATTGGGCAGCCCTCTGGTCACGTAAAGAGTCGACCAACCGCTTGGCATTATTATTATAAAGCATTGTATATTTTTAGAAGAATACTAGCTGACATTAATATGGCAAACGTTGTTTTGCTATATAAATGTTTGGGGTGGACCGCCCTTATCACTTAAGGGTATGAAAAATAAATTACGACCGATTCTCAGACCTACCAAATAATACATATAAAATTTCATAAAAATCGATCAAGTCGTTTCGGAGGAGTATGGCAACTAACATTGTGACACGAGAATTTTATTTTGCAGTATATTTGAGTATTGTTGTTATGCAAATAAACTATAGTTATAAAATATTTGATTTGAACAAATAGTCGGGACGCAAATATTCGAGAACAATAATGCATTGTGGCCATTCAAGACGTAACTGTTAAGAAACTTTCTTTATTTATACGTTACGTTACGACTCGACTGTGACTGAAATCGTTAGTTTCCATTACGATACTATTTTACTCTAGTGTTTGTTTTTAACACGCTTTTATTAGGTCGACCTGTATGTAACTAACTATATAATGGAATCTAAGGTAACTAATTTAACCATCTTCCAAGGGTCGTAGCATAATGAAAATTGGCAGCTGTATGTAGTTCTGATGACAATACAATAATATGGTACTGTCGAATTGATCTGATGATGGAGCCGGATGATATTAACAGGAACTTCATGATGAAAAATCGTATCATAGCTGTTTTGGATTTCTTAGAAAAGTCTTGTAATGAACTTTGACCACAATTTTTTTGTTTTACGTGTATTTATAAAAGCGTGTTTTTCTAGTGTTTTTTAAACTATTAATTTTTATTCAAAAGATGAAAATGTAAATATTAAACGTATTTTAGATTTGGCACATTGCTCGCAAAACAGATGGCCGATTGGGCCGAAAAGTTTTAGACTGGCGACCGCGTACCGGATACGTAGCCTTGGAAGGCCTCCCACAAGGTCGACAAATGACCTGATGAAGGCCGCACGAATCCGCTGCATGCGAGAAGCACAGAACCGGTCCAAGTGGCGGTGCTTGCGGGAGGCCTATGTCCAGCAGTGGACGTCTTTCGGCTGAAATGATGATGATGCAACCTTTTTTTTGTGATTTCCGCATCTTCGAGTAATTAGAAAGTTTTTGTCCAAACTACACAAAGGTACCAGTTTATAACAAAAAAGTGTTTATTACTTACTTTATGATATTTTGATCCTTCAATTGGTGCAGCACCTTTAGAATTGCATTTTTTATGCAGCTTATTTTAACCCACAAATATGGAGCTGTTTTACGCTGCAACCAAAACAAATCAATAACAAATTACGATATAATCGTCGCAAGAAATCATCATTTGCCTAACCTTTTCCCAACTATGTTGGGGTCGGCTTCTAGTCTAACCGTATGCAGCTGAATACCCGTATTTTACATAGAGCGACTGCCAATCTGACCTCCACAACCTAGTTACTAGGTAACACGATACCCCTTGGTAAGACTGGTTGTCAGACTTTTTGGGCTTCTAACTACCCGTAACGACTGTCAAAGATCTACAAATGACAGCCCGGACCAACGGCTTAACGTGCTTTCCGAGGCACGGATGATGAAAGATGGTCACCCATCCATAGACCAACCGCAGCAAGCGTAGCTTAACCTGATCGATCGACCTGTACAGCTGTTATTACTTAGCCACAAGCCCCTCGTTGCGAAAAATCGCCCCTCGTTAATCGTTGCGAGAAATCGTGACGTAAAAAACTGTCCTGAAGACGCAGCTGCGGTTAAAACGTGTAATAGTGCAAGAGGTGCCAACAAAACAGACATAAGGGAATGGCCTTGTCCAATATCTGCGTATTTTGTACAAAAAATATTCTTGTCGAAAAAGTATGATGTATGGGGCCGTGCCCAAGGCCACTCTTAAGAGTCGATATGAAATAATTAGCAATTTATTTAACTGTTACACAACATAAATAAACGAATGCCTTTTTCTCATGGCGGCAGGTAGAAACTACAGGACACCACCTGCTACGATCCTTACATACTCCTTTTGTTTAATTTACGTTCATATCTCGTCATACATGACCGCCCATTGTGTCACCCAATGTAAAATTTCTAAATTGTTGTCTGCAATTTTTATGGTGTACATAATAAAGAATATTCTATCTATCTACATGCACGCGGAACAGTATTTGTTATTGCTTCTCATCTAGGTGTTAATTTATTCGAGACTAGCGGACGTCACGCGGTTTCACCCGCGTAGTTCCCGTCTCCATGGGAGTACGGGGATAAAATATAGCCTGTTACTCGCTGATAATGTAGCTATCCATTGCCGAATGAATTTTTCAAATCGGTCCAGTAGTTTTTAAGTTTATTTTTTACATACAAAAATACAAATCTTTCCTCTTTATAATATTATATTATAAGTAAGTATAGATATAGATTAGCTTTTGCCCGCGGCTTCGCCCGCGTGGATGTTGGAAAACATCCCATGGGAACGTACTACCAAGATTAAATGTAAGCTATGTATTAATCCAGGTTATAAACTATCTGTGTATTGTGAGCGCGCGCGCAGGTGACGCGAGGGTGAGGGTGGGAGCGAGACAAAACACTTGTATATCCTCGTGTAGTAATAATATGTTTTAGTTAGGAATCTGCATTATTTATGCACGTATGGTGATGCCTGCGGATTATTATTTTTTTATTTATTTTTTATGTTTTTAATCATATTTACCTATTATTATAATTCGTTGTACAGTTGTCTTATATTCTAAGCACTGTTTATTTTATTTTGTTACATATTTAATGGAAAAATCACTGAACCTGACTTGATTTCCGTACATCTTCTTTTTTTTCGGGTGACCACTGAAAATCAGCGCTGTGCTGTGGGTCCCCCATAGCACAGCATCATGCTGAGTGGAAGCCTTCTTGTCGCAGTAATGTCGTGCAGCTGCCGCCTTAGTAAATTCTGTTCTATGGTCGTGATTTATTATGTACTTTGTGTTATTCTTTGTTTACTCATGTTTTTTATGTATGCACGTGTTTCTGTGACAAATAAACCTATTTTTCTTTCTTTCTTTTCTTTCTTTCTGTGTGCCAAATTTCATCAAATCTGTTCAACCATTTTTATGTCAATCCGGAACATACATCCAGATAAACGGACAAAAATTCTAAAACTATATTTTCGACATCAGATTCGTTAAGCACCTTAAGCAAATACTTAAAAACAATGTACAGTTTTGACTTCGTGACTATTTTCGTGTAATTATTACTATGTATAACTCAAACTCAAAACTCAAAGCATTTATTTCAAATAAACCAATTACAGGTACTTTTGAATTGTCAAGGGGTCGGTCAGTCAGAAAGATGAAGCTAGTTGCCCATTCCAAAGCGTAGTAGGTACCTATGGAGAAGAACGGGCAAGAAACTCCACGGACACTCATTTAAATAAAAAATATTGTTACAAAATATTGGTTACATTATTTATGTTGAAATTATACATGTGAGAACAATGTAGAAAGACGTGCACGTTAAAAGCGTCCGTAACAAAAATAAAAACAAAAACAATTCAAAAATTTAAATTAATAGATAGATAGGTATAGATTTAGATTTGTGTCGTTAAAAACGTACATACCTCATAATAAAAGAGAAAATACTCATGAAAGGCGTTTCTTTATAAATAAATTCTTGAGTAAACTTCTTGCAGCTTTGTCTTTAGCAACAAATTCTCATAACCATTCCGCAAGCACAAAAAATTATTTACCTTAAGAAAAAGTTCAAGGAACAACAGTACCTCAAAGTTAGTTTTTAATTAACAAACAGGGTTCATTTAACAGTTCTTAGCTGGATAGTTAAACACGCATAAGATTTAATCAGCGCTTATTAACTTTTCTCGTGTTAATTACAAATCCAAAGGGCGACGGCTGCAGTCGTAGTTAAACTGTATAGCCAAGTTAACTGGAAGTTATAACGATAGTTTGTCGTAAAGTGTAAGAGATAGCGATGAATATTTCCGCGAGGAAATTGGAAATACACTAGTGGTTTTACATGCCTCGGCAGCATACATTATCAACTGATAATTATGTCCTCCAGACCAAATTTTTAAGTGCTTACAACTCCTATACAGTAGAAAAAGATTGCAAGAAGAAATAGTTAAAGATAAGAGGAAGGGAGGCCTTAACCCAGAAATAAAAGAAAAAAAATAACTTTGAGACAGAATTTTCATACGGCTAAGGTCAATTTTCCAAATCATGGTCGATGTATTTCTTAAGAAAATTATAAACTTTTACTAAAATAGAATAGAACACTTAATATTTGAGATTGGTCGATGATCTCCAAATAAGCGGTGTTTACTTTAGTCATCACCATCATTTCAGCCAAAAAACGTCCACTGCTGGACAAAGGCAATACCTATACCGAGGGCGGTATATCTTGTAACTTGCAGCACTCGCACACCGTTGGGTGAGAGCAGCCATTAACTCTGTTATGGGATGGGTAAACGAATTTTATTTCTTGTTCCCGTACTAGCCACTAAGCGAGGTGCTCCTTTTTTCAAAACAGTTAATAGCCTTCTGGATAGTAAGGTTTTTTTTAAGCTATTACGTTGAATATTGCAGCGGGAAATATAACGTGTATACAACCGGTCTGTTATTTAAAGGTTTTTAATTGTTTTTTGCAAAAATGCTTGGACGAGCTATTGGGCCATGAAAGATCTAATGAAGGGCGATCTTCTTCTATCCCTCAAGAGAAGACTCATCGACGTGTGTATTCTTCCCATCCTCACGTATGGTTCTCAAACATGGTCTTTGACAATTCGGCAGAGGTCCACGCTCGGGATTTGCCTGAGAGCTATGGAACGGAGTATTCTTGGCATTAAATTTGTGGACCAGGGTAAGAATACAACAATACGTTCCATCACTAAAATAACTGATGTCACTCGCAAGCAGCCACGCTTAAGCCACGGGCTGGACACATCTGCCGCATGTCAAACGATCAATGGGCCAAACTTACGACCCAGTGGGTCCCGCTTAGTGGCAGACGTCATCGCGGCAAGCCCAGACGGAGATGGCGGGACGAGCTGGACTTCTTTAAAAAAGATTGGTTCTTGGAAGCTCTGGACAGAGAGAAGTGGAAAGAGAGTAGGGAGGCCTTTGCTCAGCAGTGGGACAATAATGCTAAAAACAATGTTTTTTTAGTGCTAGGTTCATTTGTGGTTTTGAAATTTTATTAAAACAATATTCGAATCTAATTTAGTTTGGATTGCGGCTAAGTGAACATTATTTACATGCGTATCATGAGCACAATAGAAACGAAAAACAAAATGACAGATTGTAGAAAGATTTCTATGATCCGATGTCAAATATAGATTCAGATAGCTTTATTTGCTCAAACATGTGTGTACATACAATGCAACGGATGCAAGGTGTCATAAGTATGTGGAGTTGTGCCAACATGTTTACCATATTGTCATGGTGTGCAAATATTAAAATACATTTGACAATCAATCTGCCTAGCCTTTTCCCAACTATGTTGGGTCGGCTTCCAGTCTAACCGGATGCAGCTGAATACCAGTATTTTACATGGAGCGATTGCCTATCTGACCTCCACAAACCAGTAACTGGATTGTGGAGGTTACATATTCATTAACATTGAAAATGCTGTCATAAGTGAATAAATTAAATTGAATTGATTACATAATTAATTCATATAGAAATAGATAGGAGTTATATACAAAATTGTCAAATATTCAAATATCAAAAATAAAAACTTAATATAATAAACTAAAATAATGTCAACGTAGGTCTAAAATATTCAATCCAAACATCATTATCAAAATCTTTAATTACATACATGATAAAAGAAATTATATCACTTTGTCTACTTAAAATCGAGATATCACGCGTTAAAAAGCATTACTAACAAAGCAAATATATTCATGTAATTTATTGCCTCCATCACCTCTGGAAGATATCCCGTTAACTTATAAGGTTTTCTTAATTAAAACTTCTTTAGAAGTTTCGCATTGGGCATTTTTGAGATGGCAAAAAACGATTGAAGTCGCGACACCGTTACCGACACCTCATTTTTTTAAACGCGATTGTGCTCTTTATTTAAATTATGGTACGGATCAATATTCTATACAAGTATTTTTCTTCCACCAAGGCTTCAAGTTTTCACTTCTGTCAGCGCTCCCAGAGTGCCACTGTTTTTTTAACTTTCTACGGGAAAACTCTTGGCCTGTATCTCACCTGATGATAAGTGATGATCAGGCCGAAGGTAGAAGCAAGCTTCACCCGGAATCTTCAACCACAGAGGAACTGGTGATCATACCTCTAACTGCCGAAAGCACAACAATGCTGTTAACATTGTTGTTATGGCGACAGACTTAGATTAGATGGTGGTTGCTAGCCAGGCGGACTTAGATCACCTACCCTTCCACCACCACCACCACCCAAATCATGATGATCTTTCATACAAAATCGATACCTGTTTTTTTTTTTTGTTATTTTAATTTTCTTGTTGAAGCAATAATATGATTTTGAACCTACTAAAAACCTCTTAGCAAGAACTAATTGAGTTGTTCCAAGACCACGGGTTTTCTGTTACTGTCATGTTTTCTTGCACCCAGTTTTCAATGAAATAGTTAGTTCTTCGACGGAGTTTCTTCTTGTAACGTTGACGAAGTTATCAGCGAACAAACTGCGAAGTGTTGCGTACATGTTTCGTGAACGTTATTCGTTGCGAGATTGTTAAAAGTTTTGCTCGAATATAATATGAGCTGGTTGTGATGTCAGATTTTAGTTGGAGCATCTTGAAGGAAAGATTTTTGAAGGAATATTTTTTAGACATTGATACTCTCACAAACCTACAAAAGTTACATAATACGAGGACGAAATAAAAGGGGATGTAAAGATCGGAGCAAGTGCCGTTCCTTAGTTTCAGCCCCTATAGGAAAAGACACCCACTTCCACAAACCCACTTCTCCTTCTTACCTGACTTCTCTTGTTCAATACCTATGCCCTGCCCATACTAAAAATTTTCGTTCTACCAACAATCGTCTTCTACAATGTCCTTTCTTTGGAATGCGCTCCCTCTGAACATCAGGATGGCAACCAGTCGGTTATCTTTCATAGTGAAGGCACGTGAACATATTCGTGAAAAGTTGGCAGACACTTTGCAGCGCTGATTGCTGTATTTGATTTCTCCTCTACTTATCGTTATTTCTCCTGACAAAGTTTATTCGCTTTAAATGTATGTATGTATGTATTAGTATGTATTTATTTTCAAGTTATCTATCACTTACGTTGCACCTGCTATGTTTTTTCTCTGCATCACCCTAAGGTTGACTGGTAGAAAATACCTCAGGCATTAAGTCCGCCTTTGTACAGTATTTTTTTACCTGTGCATAAAGTTTTAGTAAATAAATAATAAATAAAGGAGAGTGAGTTTATGTATGTATACAATATATGTTACTGCTGTGAGCTAACGGAAGGGAGAAAGGTTACTGTATGCTTTTCAGTTTACAATATTAAAGTAGGTAGCAAAAAAAAAAAGTTTTAAAACCTGTAACCCGGGAAAATAAAAGTGATCTAAAAAGTACGAAACAAGAAAATATTTCAGACAGAAATCAAGACATAGGTACAAAAATGGTCAAGGTAAAGCCATCGTCGCATGCCATGATAATGTTGTAGGTGTTCCTGGCACCCACATGGTATACAAGCATGAATACACGTAAATACAAACATTCACCCTTCCGTTTGAATTTGCCGTAGTCGAATAATAATTTGAAAACAAGAAATAATCTTACTGCGGTATATTTTTCGAGTCGAAACGACAAAAAAAATATTAAGAAAAAATACCAAGGCATTGTAATTTGAATGATAATACCTTCTGGTGATTAAAAGCACCGTTTTTAAAATCTGGGTATAACAACAGTAAGGAGGAGCGCCACAGATCCCGGGTGCGAGAGAATACTAAGAAGAAAACGTCTGAAAAACTGACTTGCTACATACGGTTACACTGTGCGACGGACCATTATGCTTTAGATTAATTTATTTATCTATGTACCGGGATTCAAAACAAGCCTCGGACACTTCGCCGTTTTGCCAAGGCTCTGTAGACAGTATAACGAAGTATCGAAGCGTAATGAATTGGATATAACATGCAATATGTCAAAGTTCAAAAAAATATTACAGTCATAATATCCAAGACATAAATCACTTAATCACTGTTTATTTTTTTGTCTGTTGTCTTTTATGGTTATTGTTATCATTCATTATTTTTTTTCATATTAAATACATTTTTAAATATTTTTATAAAAATCATTAAAAAAAACATTTAAAAATATAAAAAATAGTGGCCCGTCGGCATCAGGAACAGGATCCAAGCTGCCGGTGGTCAGGACTCTAGAGAGAGGAACCTCCTTACTATGCGTGCCGTGTCTAGGAGTACTGCTTTCTGAATCAAGTCCTTGACCCATCCGCGCAATGAGAGCCTTCTGAGGTGTTGGTCGAGACTCTTCGCTATTAGGCCATTAACCGTAACATTATGGTTATTATTATTATCAATTTTAATGAACGTTTTATTATTAATTTGTTTTGTATTTAATTTTGTTTCCTTTTATGATTTCATGTTTTTTATGTTTTGATTTATTTTATCATTATTATTATTTCGCTTTGTCAAGTTTTAATGTTTTTACCTAGATTATAAGAGAATGATGTGGTGTCCCATAATTGGAAGTGTACACTCGTATTTGTCCTCGTATTTGTAATCTTACATGTAATTGTGTAGCCTCTGTTGGAGATCCAATAAAATAAATAAATAAATTTGAGCCTAAAGTATAAAATATTTTTCCTTTAATAGTTAGTTGCAACTTTTAATATTTTTAAGGTTCCGTACGTCCAAATAAAAATAACTGAATCCTTATAGGATCACCCGTGTGTCTGTCTGTCCGTCCGTCACAGCCAATTTGCTCCGAATCTAATGTACCGATTAAGTTGAAATTTGGTTCACGTAATATGAATTTCTGTGACCAAAACACGGACGTGAAACGTAAATAAATGAATTTTACTGAAAATATTTTGTATCCACCTTATTCTTCACTAGCTGTGCCCGCGGCTTCGCTCATATGACTAAGTTGGCAAATACCTTATGTTTGAACCCTGACAGGCATTTTACTTTTTGTAAATTATTTCATAACGACTGGTCTCAAAACGGTGAAGGGAAACATCGTGAGGAAATCGGCATGGCCTAGATCCAAAAATTCGAAGATATGTGACATCCACCAACCCGCACTGGGCCCGTGTGGTGGATTATGGTCCACTCTCTCTCACCAAGAAGAGGCTTGTGACCCAGCAGTGGGGACATTATAGGCTGATAATGCTCTGTATGCTTATGCTACTTTATTCTTCATTCTACGTACCCTTATGTTTCACCCCTAAATAATTGAGATATAATCTCCTCGAAACGGTCAACCGGAAATACGTAAATCCTGCGACTGTTCTTTAACTCGAACGGGGCGGACTTAAAACTGTCGCCGTTGCCAGATAATGATGGTATTTCCTGCTTGACGGATTCCACAGTTGAATTAATAATAACAATCTGTTGTTGTCTTTAATTTCTAGCGTTTAAAATACGATCATAGCACTCATTTAGATTCAGTGTATATTTTAGCGGCTCTTGCGACGGATCTACTAATTTAGATGTCCTCTGGCGCACTCTTAATTTTTGCCATCGTAAATAATAATACTAGCTGCGCCACGCAGTTTTACCCGTAGAAGTTTTGTCCCGTGGGAATATTGGAATAAAACTATCTTATGTCCTAATCCACCTTTTAGGATACTTTTGACAATGACCACATAGTCTATCAATTTTCATCCTAATCTCTTTAGCCGTTTTGGCGGGAAAGCGTATAAAAAAATAAACAAACAAAGTCACTTGCGTTATAATATTAATATGTCAGTTGATTTAATTTTGAAATGGCGTCATCTTGGTCTCTAGCCTCGCTGAAATTTCAAATAATTCTGTCTTTTACAACATTTGTGGTAATTTTTAGTTTTAGTTATTGTTTATTTTATTTTATTATATTCGGAAAACTTACAGCTAACTTACACAGTGTTCTTAAACTGTATTAAATTGAAGGCCATTTACAAGTTTCCACTCAAGTTTCTGTTTTAGTTGACATATTGTCAAAAGTCAAATAACTTCGTTGCTAAATTATGCAAACTTAACTATAAACCCGTTTTATATCGCAATTATATAAGTGACATATTAAAATATTACTCCAGTTTAGGAAAACTATCATCATTGGTACACCAAATTTCACTCAACGGTATAATAAAGTTGAAAACTTTAGTGTACATAAAATTGTAAATTCTAAAGTCTTTATAACTTGTAATTGGGGAATTCAATAGCCACGTTTACGGTTATGAATAGACTTTCTTTAGTCCCGAAGGTATCATACATAAGGCCTTAGTGTAGGTGGGTGTGCAGAAGCACCATCATCTGCCTTTTCACAACTATGTATGTTGGTGGTTCCATTTGAACTAAATGCAACTAGACCGACATTTTTTGTCTTTTTGAACTTATTATTACCGATAAGCATCGTAGGTGGATTCAACTATTTATACAAAAAGTACATTGAATATTATATTAAGATATATTATTTAGGTACATATAATAATATAATACATTAAAATCGTAAAATAAAAATAAAAAAGTAAGAAATACTACAGTAAGTACAATTTTATGATTCTGAAAAGTATACTGAGTAAGGCATAAATTAAGCTGTTCCTATCTAAGTAGAGATCTGCCACGCCTTAAGAATAAGTTCTGCTCCACGTTCAGCGATCATAGAAACAGCGGCGTTGATGTTGGAGCTGACTGGCGCCGGTATGACGCTTGCATCGACCACTCTCAAGGAATTTACGCCTTTTACTCGCATGCTATTGTCAACAACCGAACCCATAGCACATGTGCCCGCAAATTGCCACATTGTACCAGACATACCTAATGCATAGCACTCCCAGAATGCATTACCAGACTTGCCCGAACACAGTCCCATATCAACCAGCGTCGCATTCACACTTCTGAAGTATGTCGTGTTTAACACTGAGGCAAAATCCACCAAGCATTCACCCATCAGCTTCAAGTCAGATTTATCGCTATACATTCCGGTGTACACCAGAGGATCGACAGTAGAATCAGCGCTTGCAAGTAACACCTGACCTCGAGATTTTGGCCTCAACAAATTAGGTACAGCAAAAAACGTCGTCCTGCCAATACCTGCTGCGTAAAATCTGTTGCAGATGTCGTCAGAGTACTTGAAAACGTTGACACATACCTGAAGCAGTGCGGGCGAGTCGTGTGGAATTACCAGGTTGATACTCTGATAGTCAGGATAAGTCTGTGATTTATTAAGCGCCACGTACCCAGTTGTCATTGGTAACGGAAAATCGTATGGGTTCACAGGTGGGATGGGTTCATCGCTCGCTTCCATCTGCATTAATACTACGGCTAAGAAGTGGTCCATTAAGTTTTGGCCAACCGGCAAGTCGGCGACCACCGGGATTCCAAGAGACATGAGGTGTTTCTTAGGTCCTATACCGGACAACATCAATAGTTTGGGGCTGTTGATTCCACCAGCGGACACAATCACTTCCTTTTTCGCATACAGTTTGTACGACTCACCACTAGATGTCGTTACTTGTACACCGAAAGCAGTACCGTTTTTAATCAAAACCTTTGTGACTGTAGTAGATGTTGCAAGGCAGAGATTTGAGCGTAACTTCGCTGGTCCTAGGTAGGCGATCGCGTTACTGTGACGACCTCCATCACCGATTGTAAACAGAGGCTCAGTGTAGCCAAGAAATAAATGCTTCGACGTTATATCATCTACAAGCCTATGCCCGAGGTCTTTAAAAGCTTCCAAAATTCTATTATTGCTATCGCTTTTTTGTCTAGTTATTTTTAACAAACCGTCTGTACCATGGAGTTTGGCGTAAGGTGAATCTAGCAACTCTGGGTCGATCAAATTTTCTAACTTTTTAAAGTAAGGTAAAACATTTGTATAGTTCCAGCTATCATCATTTAAAATCGTTGCCCATTGATTGTAGTCATTGAAGGCTCCTTGTACATATATCATGTGGTTGCTTGCAGTGGTGCCTCCAAGCATTTTGCCTTGCTGTAGTTCCACGTGGGAGTTTTGTAGGTTCTGGGCTGTGTAGTTGTCATTCACTGATGTTAAGTTGTAATCGTAGATCGAGCTCGGAAGCACCGCGAATGTGCCTGGCATCTGCAAAGGATTGCATGTGAACAGTTAAATTATTCAAAATACATCATGTAGGACTGAATTAACTACGGTAGAAGTACTTTATTTGTAGACTAAAGTATTTTTAAAGCTAAGGATTAGAAAACTGCTACAAGATTTATTAAAGGTAGATCGATTTAATACATTTTGGCTAGAAAAATGACGTCTACTGAGATGACGATTAATGTAGAAGTATGGACGAAGGTCACATACTGCATCAAATAAATTGGAATACTGTCACGAGAATGAAAATTATCATGATTAAAAAAAACCTTTATAACTTACTTCTGCCTCGATTGGTGCGTAAGGTCCTTGTTCGATCAGCAGAACGTTAACGCTGCTGT
This sequence comes from Agrochola litura, assembly GCA_949152395.1. NCBI lineage: Eukaryota > Metazoa > Arthropoda > Insecta > Lepidoptera > Noctuidae > Agrochola > Agrochola litura. The sequence continues at coordinate 4,127,371 of OX424506.1, forward strand.
TAGCTGAGAGTCTGTATGCCAGAACTGATCCTGCTGCGCCACCCCCCACGATAATGAAGTCATAGGAAGTAGCATCTGTGGAGTGCAAGAGTTTATCGTGAATAAATTCACGTATTTAATAAGTAGACTAAAGACTCACTCATGATATTGAATTGTTTATTATTTTAGAGGTATGAGAAACAGGGTGTAAAGTTCACTCATCCTCTATTGAAGAGGGAGGATCCTCCGACCAGACGGGCGTTGTGTCTGGCGGGCAACTGCCCGAGACGGTTGATGTCGGATAGATAGTCTTACGAGTACAAGTGTCGTTCGTGTGGTAAACTCTAATTGCGCGATACAGGATTTGTGTGACGTCATGTATTTTTGATGCGTATTTCGTATGTGGCGGTGTAACCGCTACATCACTCACCTCCGGAGATCGGAGGTCGATAGTGGGCTGAGTCTTGTATCTTGCGATGTTTTATAGTGCCAGCTGTGGTTTCAGTGAGTCAGAACCGGGTGCCGCATAGTTCACGGTGGGTCGGAACTTTCTGTGGTGATTGCGGCCAATGCGATGATTGTGGTGATTGCGGTGATTGCGGTGATTCCCCACTGAGTCGGGGTAATGAGGCTGAGGGTGATGACCAGGAATGTGCGTTCGCTGCATGCTGGTGGTTAGGATAACCGTTGAAGTCATGGGTGCTAGCTGGCGCTGTGTGACTCGCCTCACGTAAGCTTGCGGGAGTGATGATAATGACGTCACGCTGAAATAGTTGCACGAAGGCTGCGTTGACGTTCATATTCGGGGTCACTCATTTAGAGGTATGAGGAACACGGTGTAAAGTTCACTCAACCTCTATAGAATAGGAAGGATCTTCCGACCAGACGGTTGTTGTGTCTGGCGGCAACTGCCCGATGTTTGATGTCAGATAGTCTTATATAATGTCGTTCGCGCGGTAAACTCCAATTGGCGGTGTAACCGTTACACTATCTTAGTAGACATAGCCATAGGAAATACCAAACTCAAGTACTTTTAAAAATATTGACGTGTAAGTGTTTGTTTAAACCTGCTTACAGAAATAAATAAAAAGATTCAAAATTGTACATCACGTCATTTTAAATTTTGAAGGAGCAAAATGTCTTCAATCAGAGACGATTGTAAAAAAAAAATGAAACGAAAAGAAAAAGTATTTATTGAGACTCACACAGGAATTCACAAATTAAACTAAAACAAACACACTAAAACAAACGTAAATAAAAATAAAACAATCAAAAAAACAAAGTAAATCAGAACAGAACAGATTCAGATGGATTGAATGATTCAGTTTGTGAACTCAGTCACGAGATGTATAAAAACTTATGAAAGAAAATTAAATTAAATGATTTATATCTTTTGTAGGTCTCGGGAAGACAAGGGATAAAATCGGTACAGCAAATGAATAAATGACATAGAAATGACACCTGTTCTCTCATAAGGTGTGTGGAGTCACATTTCGCCAGTTATATTAGAGTATTAGTATTAATAGTTCAGTGATTGAATTTTGAAAGTCAAATAGCAGTTGCCCGATATCAAGGCAGCAGAGCAGACCTTGAAATAGCTGGAGAAAACTAGACAAAAAATGATCATAAACTTACTTGAAAGGACACAATCAGTTGGATAGCGCCACGCTGTGAGCGCCAAGGAACTGACCACCGTCAACGCCATCTGTACGGTCTGGATCCCAGACAGAGCTGCAGCTGCAGCCGACATTTTACGCTAAACAAATTCAAAGCATCCTAAAGGTGACTATGGACTAGAAAATTTACTTTACATCGAGCATTCGCTGTTTAAAAAAATTAATTAACCGCTCTTCGTATACGTATGTTTGTGTGTATGTTTGTTTACAACCTGATTTTAAAAATGAACGAGCGTATTAGTCTAACATTTTATTAAGCAAAGGCATGAGCGCGGGTGATGCGGAGTGAGATGCGCGGGCCGAAGGCAGGTCGTAACAATGAATGCAAGGTAGAAAGTAAATGTTACAGGTAAATGCTCACTTGCACCGTGAGCATTACGTCAAACACATCGTCGAACATTCGCTGGAACGTTATATTACGTGGAAATGCTCGACAAAATGCTCTAGTGCATACTCACCTTTATGTTTCCGTCAATCTTTTGAAAATGACAGAGGCAGAATGATGTTTTAAATGGGTCTACCTCTGATGGTACATTTTTTAAAGTCATAATATTATTTTGCATAACAACGAATAGCAAAATCTTCAAATCGTAAAAAAATTTTTGGCCCACACTCATTTAGCATACATTCAAAACTCATAATTTTGTAAGTCAGAATCATTTTTGGCATAAATTTCATAAATCCATAATAATCAAGACAATATTTTAATTTAAGAACAGTGGTGGCCCAGTGGTAACGGCTCCGACTTACGAGTCGTATAGGTCATGCGTTCGAACCCAGGCAGGCGCTTTACTTTGTGTATTTAATTTCATCACCACTGCTTTCAAAACGGTGAAGGAAAACATCGTGAGGAAACTGGCATGTCCTAGAACCAAAAAATTCGAATACATGTGACATCTACCAACCCGCACTGGGCCCGCGTGGTAGATTACAGCCCACTCCCTCTCATCGAGAGTAGGCATGTGTCCCAGCAGTGGGAACATTATAAGCTGATTATAATGATTTTAATTTTAATTTAAGGTTAAAAATGCAATTTTATAGAAAAGGCAATAATTATACTTATTGATTTTTATAACATAAAAATATTCGTGTAAAGATGATTATGCTAAGTGTGTTATACCAAATAAGTTATGGAGTATCAAGTATTTAGCGAATTGTTTTAGAACTTGTTAAAAAACCCGAACAACTGTAATGTACTACAATAAGCAAATAAAATTTCATTTCATTTCAAGATTCTGCCAAGTAGAGGGGACCCGTTTTAAATATGGTTATGATATGTGGTGCAAGTGGGCCAAAATCAACTTAGTTTTGTTATTAGAACAAATTATTTTGTAAAGCTATTTGCCATAACTTTATACATTCAAACACACGGACGTGTCGTTGACTATACACAATGTGTTGTAGGTATCTGTTTTTTGGGCAATTATGTACTTTATACGGAATTTTTAAAGTGAAATATATTTTTGCATTAAGTACAAATAAAATAAAACTTACAGCTTGTTTTGTTGTCTGATGTCAAGATAATATTACATTACTAGGTATAGAAACAAAACTATGACTATTTATATGCCAATTTTGAGAGTGGGGTAAAGACGGTAAGGCTTTGTGTTAGATTACTCTTAGATAATGAAGTATCTATATAAAGATATTATATCTATCATGATATGAGATAAAATATCAATTAAAACAATAAACCACACTCCTAAAAAGATAAACATTTACGACGAAATCAAATTGGTTTACAATTGATTAGTATCTGGCTCCATGTGATACGTAATTAGTTATTCATATACACTCTCTTATCGGTCAATGCTATAATTGATTAATAACTGGCACCATTTGTTAAGTAATCAGTCTTTCATCTACCCTCTCTTATCAGTCAATATTATAAAGAATGTTTAGGGGTATGAGGATCAGGGTGTAAAGTTCACTCATCCACCATAGAAAAGGGAAGATCCTCCGACCAGACGTGTGTTGTGTCTGGTGGGCAACTGCCCATCGGTTTGAAGTTGAAATCTTGTTTGTATGTCGATCGCTCGGTAAACTCTAACTGCGCGATGCAGGATTTGTGTGACATCATGTCTATGATGCGTAGTTCGTATGTGGCGGTGTAACTTCTACATCACTCCCCTCCGGAGACCAGAGGTCGATAGTGGGCCGAATCTTGCGATACTTCACACAGTGCCAGCTGTGGTTCCAGTGAGTTGGAACCGGGTGCCACATAGTTCACGGTGGGTCGGAACTTCCTGTGGTGATTGCGGCGATTGTGGTGATTGTGGTGATTCCCCAGTGAGTCGGGGTGATTGAGGTGATTGCGTTGATGCCCCAGTGAGTCGGGGTGATAAGGCTGATTGCGTAGTTTGTATGTAGCGGTGTAACTTCTACAAATGCATTCATCTACATTTTTGGAATTATTTAATCTACAAACTCAGTCTATGACAGTGCAATATATACAGAAGAAAACTTTTTCATGTGTTTCTAAAGAAGAAGCCAAATATTAAAAAAAAAACAATTTTACTCAAGATGAAAGTTTATTATTTTCAAAAATATATTAGTAAAGAGTACAGAATAACGAACAGTTAAAAAAAAAATTGTACAAATAAAACAAAATTGTATCTAATTGTATTGTAAAATAAAAGAACCGCAAATGGTTTTTTTCAATATTGGTCGTAACATTATCGTGATCTATTCTCCAAGTATGAATGCTGCACCGCGCTCACCAATCATTGTGACGGCGGCATTGATGTTGCCGCTCACTAAGGTGGGCATCGCGCTCGCATCAACTACGCGCAAACCAGTCACGCCCTGCACACGCATTTCGTTGTCTGTGACTTTGCCCATCGCACACGTGCCCGAGTAATGCCACATAGTGGCAGACATTCCCAACGCATAGCATTCCCAAAATTCAGTGCCACTTAGACCCGTGCATAGTCCGGTATCGACCAGCGTTGCATTATTTTCTATAAAATACGTTGTGTTTAGCACCTTGTAAAAGTCCGCCAAAGAATCAATCATCAGAGACAAGTCATCGCTATTGGAGTATGTACCCGTGTACACATACGGTTCCACGATGGGATCAGTACTAGCTAGTGTTACGTTACCGCAAGATTTTGGCATCATCAGATTGACCACCGCAAATAGCAGTTTCGTCCCAACGTTAGCTACGGCAAATTTGTTGCAAATTTCAGCAGAATACTTGAAACAATTGGCGCAAACCTGCATCATTCCAGCCGAATCGTGAGGGAAAAGGAGGTTAATGGACTGGTAGTCTGGATAAGTCTGTGATGAATTAAGCGCAGCATTTAGAGTAGTTGTTGGTACAGGAAATTCATGCGGGTCAGACGCAGCAGTGACAGATGTATCCGAGCCCATTTTAATTGTAACTACGGCGGAACAGTGGTCCATGAGGTTCTGGCCAACAGGCAAGTCAGCGATCACCGGAATTCCAAAAGACTCGAGGTGTTCCTTAGGTCCAATGCCAGACAACATTAGCAGATGGGGGCTGTGTATCGCACCGGCAGAAACAATCACTTCCTTGTTCGCGTACACCTCCAAAGTCATACCGCTAGATGTGTGTTCACTTGCACACCAACGGCTTTGCTATTCTTGATCAAAATCTTAGTGGTTGTGGTAGACAGCGCTACGCACAAGTTTGAGCGGTTCTTAGCGTGAGCCAGGTAGCCAATCGAGCTACTCTGACGCAAATTATCGTCTATGGTGAACAAAGGGTTGGTTGCACCGAGAGATGATGTAAGCGACGTTATATCATCTACAGTAGGGTGTCCGGCCTGAGCCAACGCGTCTAAGATGTTACTGCTCTCATCTGATATCTGTCGTTTTATCTTAATCATGCCATCGTTACCATGGAGGTCAGCAAAGGAGGTTGCAAGTAAACCTGAATCAGTCAACTTTTCAAGTCTTTTGAAGTGCGGTAGAACGTTTTCGTATGACCAATTATCATCATCCAAAATTGTCGCCCAGTTGTTATAGTCATGAGGATCTCCTTGTACATAGATCATGTGATTGATATTGCTGCTACCACCAAGCATTTTTCCTTGCGTTGACTAACTGTGCTGTCCTGCAGGTTCTGTGCTGTATAGAAGTCGTTGACAGACGATGTTTCGTAGTCATAAGACATCTTCGGCATTGGCGTAAATAGTCCAGCAAACTGTTAAGACAAATAAAAATGAAGATGTTTTATTTAAACACTATCTAGACTTGCATTAAAAACTGTTTAGTCATATAGTTAATTAGAATTGAAGAGGCTTTTTATATAATTATGGGTACAGCATTCTTTCTGTATTGAAAACAATAGATTTTGCATTAGTTTAAATACGAAGTGTTTGTAGAAGACCTTAAACGTAGCGAATTAATCTGAATGTATGTATCTAGTGAAAAAGGTACCTCGGACTCAAAGGGTGGGTAGTCCCCGGATTCGATTAACAGAACCTTGTTGCTGCTATTGGTTGAAAGTCTGTACGCAAGAACACACCCTGCAGTGCCACCACCCACTATAACGTAGTCATATGTAGAACCGTCTGTAAATATTAGAAATAGAATAATTCGATTTCGTCAGCAGACAGATTTATTGGTTATATAAAGTAAAAGGAGTAAGTATGTAAGGACCATGGAGTATGTAAGGAAGCAGGTGGAGTTCTGCAGTCTCTGCTGACACCTATGGGAAAAAGGCGTGAGTTTATGCATGTGTGTATGAAACAAAATGAATAATCTGATTAGACAAATAAGTAGGTACTATTTTAGAGACAATTGTTTATTTTTCTTGAGTCAGTATTAATTGGTTCCATGAGAAAAGTTGACAAGGATCTTCAATTCGATTTAACTTAAGAATGATTGTGTTAGATTGTGTTGTGAAAGCCATAACTAATCTCTGACCTTTAGACATTTGAGCGGTAAGACATCGGTATACTTCAATATGTTATTGTGTAATTCGGCTGTCCCATATCAAAACCCAATTAGAGTTTCAAGCTAATTTTTTTAAGAGAGCGCAAAAAAGCTTACTAGGTTTTTTGATGGTAAATTGTCTTGTCAACTTGCGTTACATTGACGAGACAATTAACCAATACTAATACAATTGTTTTTTTTTATAGTTTTGGTACACACGGCCACACATCAAGCTATACAAATCCAGTTTATAAATAAAATAAAATAAATAAATAAACAATGCGAGGTCAGCTTAAACTGGAAATGTATAGCTTGATGTGTATCCGTGTGTACACTTACTAGTTCCATTAGTCTTCGTAATTGTTAAGAATTGAACCCAGGTGTTTTGAAAGCAATAAAAAGAAAAAAAGACTTTTCATTTTTATTTGTAGGTACTTTATTGAGTTTTTTTATATGGGATGGGTCAATTATTCAGAAAGCAATCGCTCCTCGTTTAGTAAAATATTCCTGCATCCATTAAGAATGAAACGTACAATCTCAATACTATTCGGAAAAGTCTTTGGCTTATTAGCAACTTACTTGTAAAGGCACAATTGGTTGGGTAGCGAGAAGCTGTAAGCTGCAGTGAAGTCAAAAAAGTAAATGCTGTTTGCACTGCGTTTATGGCAGTTAAAGTGTCAGCCGTAGCGTTCGTCATGACTGAAACAAAAGAAACACAGTCCCAAATTATAGTAGTTTATAGGAGTCCGCACCCAGAGCTAAAGGGGGCTTTGAGCATTGAACCATGAGGCCGCGCGCACTTTGGATGCGTTTTCGTACGAATTTCACTGGTACACGTACGACCATGGTCGTACGAATTGAGTGCACACTGGATACGTTTTTCTCCGTCAAAGAGACCAACAAGTTCGAATTGTTTTCGGACGTCTTAACTATACGTATGACTTAAGTCATACCCAGTCTGCGCACTTCGTTTGGTCGGTTCGAAGGTCGGTTCGTGCATGTTCGTACGTGTACGCACGAGTGAAATTCGTACGAAACCGGGTCCAAAGTGCGCGCGGCCTAATACTGAGCCTGCCTGAGACAGAAAACTTCTTCAGAATCGGACAGTCAAACAGTCTGCAACTTAAGCAAAGCCACTTAACCATTTTAATTAAATACAGGGTTAAATTAAATTATCTAGCGAAACCTAGCAGACGTAATGGGTATCGATATCTAAACATGATAAAAGAAAAAACCGGCCAAGTGCGTGTCGGACCACGCACAATGTTGGGTTCTGTAGTTGGGATAAGTTTATACCAAGAACAAACTAAACATTGTAGTTGAAAAACATGTTCTCCCAATGCAAATGTAAGTTTGTACGCACAATATTGAGACATTTTTCATGTTATTTTAAAACCATAGACTTCTTACAGGTTTTTCTGTAATCTATAAGTATAAAACAATTTTCTGTACAAAAAAAAATAAGTTCAGTAGTTTTGTAGGTAAGGTTTCATCAATTTTCTTAAATAACTATAAAACTATTTATTTTTTAAAGTATAAAAAAATATCTTGAGGCCTCCACAGTAAGCCCTTTTATTTGATATGTCTCACGGTACAGTTTGCAAAACCTTTTATTAAATTTTCTTTGCCCCTCAAAAGTGAACCCCGTACTCAAAACTTATTTATTTACGTTACACGTTCGTGTTTGGGTCACAGATATACATATTATTAGCACTTAATTTCAACTTAATCGGTCCTTTAGATTCGGAGTAGTGACTGTGACCATAGAAACATAAAATCTTATATCTATGGCTGTGACAGACAGATGGACACAAGAGTGACCCTAATAAGGGTTCCGTTTTTTTCATTCAGACGTACGGAACCTTAAAAAAAGACGAGGTAATGATTTTTTTAGCTAGTAGCGTAGTTTATGGACAAAGTGTTATTGGGTTCTTCATGCAATAGAGACGCCCCTATTACATGGGACTTAAACATTACTGGCGAAATGTGGGTGTACTACAAGTACACCTTTGCCTACCCCTTCGGGAATTACAGGCATGGTATTATGTATGTGTATGTCTCATTAAGTAGATAGGTAATTTAGAAATAAATATTTTTTGCCAGCAATATCTTTTGTTTTTTACTGACACCAGTATTGAATCTTTGTTACCTTGAACTGAAACAATAATTACGATAAAATCATAATATTTAACAAAAAAAATGCCAAGTGCGAGTCGGAGTCGACCACGAAGGGTTCCGCACCGCCGGACAATATTTAACACTACATATTGTTTAAAGCAAAAAACACCGAATAAAATATGTTTCTTGTATGGTAACTTTACTTATTTTATTAGCCCGGTGACAAACAAAGGGAAGGAAAATTTTTTTTTTTTAACCTCCGAGATGTCATGACTACTTAACCGGGCTTTCTTGTGGGTGCCTTAAGCTACTACATTTAAAACCTCTAGCCAGGGGACGGACGGACAGCCAGCGGAGGCTTAGTAATAGGGTTGCGTTTCGCAGAGACCTGAGAAGCTCCTCAGGACCCAACGGCTACATAATGGTCTTCTGAGGAGTTTTTAAGATGAGACTAGTATTCAGAATTTGTCTGTAAGGTTGGAATCAAATCTGCCTTCGAATGTTGGCATAGCCCAAGGGTTGTAAAGATCAGACGGTGATAATTTCAGGGTTAAACACAATACGATTCAAAACATAAGACGAGTAATTGAAAATAAGTGAGGTTAGAAAATTCAGGAAATAAAAAGATCAGTAAGGTACTTACCGTATCTGCTGACTGCTGGTGACTAGAAGTGAAGATGTCGTTTGATGATCAAGGCTCAGTATTTATACCAAAATAATTGGGAGGGACTTCTAAACAAATACTTATACAGGTGTTCAAATCAAAAATAAAATCTGTTTAATACTATAATACTCTCTCTAGTAGAAGTTCTATTTAGTATGCTAATTATTGAAATTAGCATAGGTACTAAAGAAAACAACTACCAAAATAATAATTTAGAATATAATTGTTTATACAGTTGTGGGTGGTACTTCGCGCTACTGTCATTGTTATTCGTATGTCATTAACCAAGTAAACAATATTTTGAATTTCTAAAAAAACTTTTTACAAAAAAAAAAAAACAATCGACTTCAAAAAAAACACTACAAAGTGAAAAATAACTTTAATTTCGGAAGTCGGTGTCGGGTTTTGAATTTTCGTTCTTTGTCACCGACTTCCGAAATTAAAGTTATTTTTCACTTTGTAGTGTTTTTTTTGAAGTCGGTTGTTTTTTTTGTAAATAGTTTTTATTTTTCACTTTTTAGTTGTGGTACCTACCTCACACAAATTCGAATACCACTACCTGCTATGTAAATAACAGTGACAAGAAGTTATCATATCATCTACATACTAAGTGGGAAAAAATACGTATAATTGAAACTAACTCAAAAACTACCCAAGCAAAGTTAATAAAATTTATATGGAACCACCTCTGAAGTATGATCTACCAAACAAAAAAAGAATCATCAAAATCTATTCATAATTGGCGGAGTAATCGCGTAACAAACATACAAAAAAAAACGTACAGACGAATTGAGAACAATATTTTGTTTTTAACCGACTTCCAAAAGGAGGAGGTCCTTTTGGAAGTCGGTTATAAACAAAATATTGTTTACTTGGTAAATTTCTAAAAGTTTATTCTAGAGGCAGGTGTCCTCGCGGAGGCGATCGACGGTGGTGATTTCTCGCGTCCGGCACTGGTTCAGGCCATGGTACGGAACGAGAGGAAATGGGAAGCCGTCACCTCCTTCTGCGAAGCAGTAATGCTCGCGAAGGATTAGGCGGAACGCGTGAGGGAGAGGCAAATTTCGCGCCCTCGCGCCCCTAACCGCCGCAGGCGGAGACGCCCTGGGCGTCGGAAATCACAGACAGATTTCCGGCCACCGTAGGCGCGGGCTTGCGGACGGTGAGCAATGGGTAGCCCGCCGTCCGATAAGGACCAAGCCCGGGTCGACGGCACGTTGTGTTCCACGCGCGCCTCAAAGAGATGTCAGCAGTATTGACGGGATCCGCTAGGGCCAATGCCTGCTGGGGTTGCGAATAAGGCCGAAAGGGAAATCGTGGCCCCCCGGCAACATGGCGACTGAAGGAACACGGGTGGGTTTTAGCCAGTAAGAGTCGACACGCCCTCCCGCTCCACACAGAGCGGGAGAAGTTATTTGACAATTTCCCACCCAAAAAAAAAAAAAACAATCGTGTTCTTTTGACACATTTTGGAATGTTTGCCTCATCTTAACTTACTTTTATAATAAGTTTTATTATTTGTTCATGTCTGATTGATCGATGAATTTTTTTTTACGTACCGTCAATTATTTCAAGTTTTGGCTGTCGTTATTGTCGAAGGTTTCAGAAATATTAACTAAAAATATTTTAACATCTTCAATCCTTCAAAATAAAGCCTTCGACTTTTTATTTATTTAAATCATTTTGCGATGTTGAACAGTGGTGGCCCAGTGGTAACGGCCGCGACTTACGAGTTGTAGGTCGTAGGTTCGAGCCCAGACAGGCGCTTTACTTTGTGTAAATTATTTCATCACCACTGCTCTCAAAACGGTGAAGGAAAACATCGTGAGGAAACCGGCATGTCCTAGAACCAAAAATTCAAAGACTTGTGAAATCTATCAACCCCTACTGGGCCCGCGTTGTGGATTTACGGCCCACTCCCTCTCATAGAGAGGAGGCCTGTGTCCCAGTAGTGGGAACATTGTAGGCTGATTATAGTTATTTTAATGTTGAATTATCTTTACAAGTTTGTCAGAAGGTTCAATTCTGACAATCGTTGGTCACAAAAATTACCAATATCAATCATGCCTAGCCTTTTCCGAACTATGTTGGGGTCGGCTTCCAGTCTAACCGGATGCAACTAAATACAATTTACCAGCTAGGTGCCAGAGTTTCTCTAAGAGATTTTTTTAAAGATGTTGGTATTCTCACGGTAGCATCACAATTCATTTTCGCCAACATCTTATATATTAGGCAAAATATACACTTATACACTAAAAACAGTGATATTCACAATGTTAATACAAGAAATAAGGACAAACTACGAGCTCCCTTTCACCGGCTTCATAAGGTTCATAACTTATTTGTTGGGCTTGGTATAACCTTTTATAACAAGCTACCATCTTCTTTGCTAGATTTGCCTTTTAATGCGTTAAGTAAAATCCAACCTTTGTTCAAAGGCATACCTACTATTGTATCAACGACTAAAAATGATAAGAATAGTTGGTTGCTGTGATTAACTCAAGACAATGTTTATGTTCTTTCTCCAGAATTAGCTTACCTACTGAAAGTTTATATGAGTTTATAATTATAATTGTTTATTTTATTTGAATTTATGAGTAATTTTTTTATTGTTTTTTTACGAGTCAATTTATTTTTATTTTATTTTATTGTTGACATAATCTACTCATTACAATGTTTTTGTTATGAGTTGTATTGCAATTTGTGGTTAGCTAGTGACCTCGACAATTGATCATATTGTTTTTTGCCTGAGCAACCGGCAGCAAGTTCGTCATGCTCCCTTAGATGTCAATGCTTGCGGTAGCGTCGGGGGTCCGGTTGTCTCCTTCTCTCGTGTCTTCTCGATGTTTTTGGTTGGTATATTGGCGTGTGCTAGCCAGTAATTTATAATTAAAATAATGTTTTGTGTTGCATCATAATTTTGCATACTATTGTATAGAATAATTTTATTTTTCTAACTTGAACAGACAGCTGTGCTGCTGGGGAGTTTGTTGCACCACTTTTTCTTCCCAGCTAAAGGCACTAGGAAGTGGTGAAGGGTGGGCGTTTTTTGGGGGACTGTCTTATGTAATTTTGACGTTCTAAAAGCGCTAATTCTTCAGCCTAGTTTGAACAAATGACTTTTGAATTTGGATACCAGTACTTTACATAGAGCGACTGGCTATCTGGCCTCCACAACCCAGTAACTAGGTAATACGATACCCCTTGGTAAGACTAGTTGTCAGACTTTCGGGCTTCTGACGACCCGTAACGACTGTCAAAGATCCACAAATGACAGCCGGGACCAACGGTTTAACCTGTTTTTCGAGGCACGAAGGAGTGTCGGTATGTAGAAATGGTCATCTATCAACGGACTAACCCCGGCAAGCGTATCTTAACCTGATGGATCGACCCATGCAGCTGTTAGTACTGAACCACGAGCTCCTCAGAAAAATTACCAACTAACAATTAATTCATCTATGTCTTATCCAAACGAAGAAATCCCTTCGTATATTCATAGTCCAGTTGGTATTATACAATATTGTGACCCTTAACTTTCCTATATTCACCCCGAGCGTGCTCTAAGTGTAACTTTGTGGCCGGCTAAGCGTAGCCCGCAAATGGTCCAACTAATTTATTTATTTATAGCTCCGATATGGGCCAAGCTCTTCGTTTGGCAAAGATATGCTCCGTTTAATTAAGTATGGTGTTAATATTGTGAGTCGCTTTTTATTTTGTTGGTTTTGGAGGATAGAGGTCTGGTGAAAAAATACAGCTATAACAATTGTTAGTTTGTTTTTTTCAAATTGATTTTGCAAAGTCTTGCAAAATCTATTTGTAAGACCAATCCAACCAACCAACCAACCTCCAAACAACTGACCAACCACCAACCAACCAAACAATAATGCCAATGTACCAAGATCAATGTATTTGTAGGATTGATAGGTAAGTCATTTTAATAATACGAGGTAACGAATTGGGTATCTAGTCGAAATGCTTAAAATAATGTTACGACAGCGGTAACAGTCTACTGAATATCAATAAAATGCCAGAAAAATGTATGTATTGCATCCTCATCATCATGATTCTCCTGCTCCTATTCCAATTTAATTAAGGGTCAAAAAATTCAAAAAAAGAAAGTGATATTTAAGGGTCGTCATCGCGGTAGTCACCCCCTTTCTGGCCATATCATTTTTCACACAGTCCATCCATCGTTTTTTTTGTCTTCCTCTAGTCTTATAGCCATCTTATAGTCCTATATATATTTATGTATATCGTTAGAACGAAAGCACGTAGCCAGAGATCTCGGCGTGTTGTTTGATGAACAACTATCTTTTATTTAGAGATCATTACAATAACATGACAAATAGAGCATTTAAACTTCTCGGTTTTATATCCAGGTCTACCAAAGGATTTAAAAAACCTCAAAGCTTCAAATTAGTTTATAAAAGCCTAGTAAGAAGTATATTGGAATACTGTTCGATAATTTGGTCAGCGTGTTACGCAGTACACTCTGACAGAATTGAGAGTGTGCAAAGAAAATGTGTTAAGTGGGTCTCGTACCGGTACGGCTTCTCTAGAACGCTACAAAGCTATTCCGAACGCCTTGTCGCTGAAAACCAGCGCTGGGGCTCTGTCTTGCATAGGGTCGTAGCATAATGCTGAGCGATAGCCGATTTGCGTGGATGTGACGCATGCTTCCCCCAACTTTTTCTCATTTTTGTAATATTTTTTTTTTTCGTCATGTTTACCCCAAATAAACGATTTTTCTTTCTTTCTTTCTTCTTTCCTTGTGAAATTCAACTTGGAACCTTTCATGCTCGTCGCAAACACCAAGACTTATTAAACCTGCATAAGATCCTGCATTCCACGCTGGACTCTTCGACTCTGCTGTCCCTCATAAACATCAATACTAGGTATAACACCCGAACACCGAAATCTTTTGCACTTCTGGTCTTTACAAATAACACCTCGTATTACAACCCTATTGTTAGAATATGTCGACTTTATAATGAAATTACAAGGGACAATAACAGTATCGACATCTTCGATTCTCGTGCCGCTGCTTTCAAAAGACATGTGCGTACTCTTTCTTTTTAGTATTTTTATTAATCTTGTAACGCTTTAAATAGTGTAATTTTGTGTCACTTATGTACTTTACCTGGCATGTTTGATCTCCTACATATTCCTTGCCTAAACAGAAGTGTGTCGGAGGGCAGACGCATAGACCTAGCTGTAATTTTGTGAACTAAGCTTTTTACTGTAGTTGTCATTTTTTAACCGACTTCCAAAAAGGAGGAGGTTATATGTTCGACGCGTATGTTTGTTTTTTTTTTTTTTTTATGTATGTCCACCGATTTCTCCGTCATTTGTGGACCGATTTTGAAAATTCTTTTTTTGTTTGAAAGGGTATGCTCCCAAATTGGTCCCATATAAATTTTATTAACTTTGCTTGGGTAGTTTTTGAGTTAGCTACAAAATACGTATTTTTTTCCCACTTAGTATGTAGATGATATGATAAGTTCCTGTCACTGGTAGCAGGTAGTGGTATTTGAATGTGTGTGGGGTAGGTACCACAACTAAAAAGTGAAAAATAAAAACTTTTTACAAAAAAAAACAACCGACTTCCAAAAAAAAACACTACAAAGTGTAAAATAACTTTAATTTCGGAAGTCGGTGGCAAAAAACGAAAACACAAAACCCAAGACACCGACTTCCGAAATTAAAGTTATTTTTCACTTTGTAGTGTTTTTTTTTGGAAGTCGGTTGTTTTTTTTTTGTAAAAAGTTTTTTTATTATTATTGTTGCTAATCATGTTGTGCGATTACGCTTTGGGTGATAATCAGGTCGAAACCTATAATGTGAACCTAGTGATATACAGTGATTGTTACCTGTTGTAGTTGCCTTGTGAATAAATAAATAAATAAATACGAGTATAGAGCCTAAAAACCTAGAGGATCGAGCTAGATTTAAAAAAAAATCTCTTAGCACTTCTAAATTTTATTTTATCTGTGTGTGAAGACGATTTACAACTTCACTTACTTCCTGGAAAGCTTTCATTGAACCAGATTTACAAGCCACTACTCAAACACAAATTCATAATTTTACGAGTAAGTTCAACAAAATCTAAATTCAAAATCCCAAATGTTTGCCAACTGAGACCGTCACCATTCCTACTGACAATTGTTTTCGTGCTTTGGCACCAGATCTCAGAGTGGCTACTGATTTATATGTTGGTTTTCCAATTAGTCCTGGTTAGTAGTTTTATTTATCGGGGCTCTTTCGTTTTCCGCACTTTTGGCGTCACTGTGTATGGCTTTTACATAATACGGGGACGAGTTTCAGATAAGAGATACGACTAAGGAAGAATAATAGTAAAGTTTGCTTGTATTTTTTTCTGTTTAATCCGAACCCGATCATTTTTTCTTCCTTGTTATTCATAAGTACTATTTACTACTTAATGAGGAATACTCAATAGGTATCGGATTATTTGATTTTGTAGGTCGGATCGATAAATGAATAAACCATTTATTCAGTGCACACAAAAGAAATAGCACAGCACACAAAAGCACAATTAAATGATAACAAAACAAAAAACAAGGTGCCATTATACAAAAAAAAACATATTTTAAATAAATAAAGTGAAACGGGCAACGTTGCAAATAGCTGTTGAAAATGGTAATAAATTACTGTATGAAAATAAGAAATATGGCTAGCTAGTGAACTAAAATATTGATTATGAAATGCAATAATTAATATCGTAGCACTGAATACTTCGTTTTACATGTAAAAAAAGTATTCGGAAACTTTCCAAATGCCTTTTTTACACCTAAAACACAAATTCAGTATTATACCTGCAATTTATTATTAATATTCTAATTCACTAGTTAGCCCTATTTCTTATTTCCATACAGTAGTAATATTGACAAATTAATCAAAACAGCGAAATACTTGACAGCCATTGGCGACATTGCCCACTTTGAGTATAAACGCTCTTAAATCAAATGAATATACAAAGTGTGGTGCGTCTCAAGGTTACACCAAATGGGAGTCCAGCTCAACATTTGTCAGACAAATAAACCTGACGCTAAAATATTCTGCTAGATCCCTGCAGTGGCATACGGCCTTCGAGCAGACGAGATAAATACGCTAATGTTGTGTGCAGAGTGAAATTATGTAAGTATACCCGCAATTTAAATTATGTATTCTACAGTAAAGTGTTCGATCAAACGAAATGTAATGAATGTATGTGTGAAGTAATTCAAGAACAAACTCAGTCGCCAATCTGACACGACTCAAAAGTCGTTGAGTCTAAAACTCCTTATTTCCGTATTTAGAAATGTGGTCACACGTTTTACTGATACGGTAACGTATGAGAGTTTTGATTCACAACGAAATGCACACAAACTTTTCTGTTTTTCGACCGTGTCTTGTAAACATGGGTTCACTGGTGAAAAATTTGTAATGAGAAGTGACATTCTAAGTAACGGCGAAGTTACTTGTGTTCTTAACTTTAAAACTTGTTTGAGCAATATTTAATTAAATTAGGGATTTGGAATTTCATTCTTCTTCTTTTTTTGGGTATACAATTACTGAAGTTAGACCGTCAGCTCATGGTATGACTTAATGCAAATTATAATGATTAGCAAAGTAGCGCAAGAACGCGATATTGGTCGAAGAAAAGTCGTGGTTAAGAAACATTCGCGAAAGCTGTTTCACCTCGCAAAGGACAAGGAGAAATATTCGCAGTTGATGGCCAACCTTCAAGGACTTTACAAACAACTCAATTGTTTTTCACTGACTGCTTCGTTGGTCTAGTGGTCGCAAGTACTACTGCTGAGCATGAGGTCCTGGGTTCGTTTCCCGGATCGGGCAAAGTGCTATTGGGTTTTTCTATCTGAAATTTCTCAGTAGCAGCTCGGATTCTGGATTTGTGCCCGGTTGATGGCAATAGGCTCGCCCCCTATTACATGGGACTTAAACATAACTGGCGAAATGTGGGTGTACCTGCTACAGGGACACCTCTGCCGAACCTTTCGGGGAAACAAGGCGTGATTAAGTGTTATAATGATGAGCAAAGTAGTGCGAAAACGCGGTATTGGCCGAAGAAAGGTCGTGGTTAAGTAACATTCGCGAATGGCGTGGAGTACTGCTGAGCTGTTTCACCTCGCAAAGGACAAGGAGAAATATTCGCAGTTGATGGCCAACCTTCAAGGACTGTATAGATAAATTAATAATTTTTCAGTGTTTGAAAATATCCAATAAAAATTGAAGTCAGACTGGCGTGACAGGTCGTGTGTTCGATTCCTCATTGAACGCTTGACTTGAATCTACTATTAGCGTCATCTACCTAGCCTTTTTTCAACTGAGTCGTCTTCCAGTCTAACTGGACGCAGCTGAAGGGAAATACTGTATTTTATATAGAGCAACAGCTTAATTTATGTCCACAGCCCAGTTACTAGAAACCCCTTGGCATAACTGGTTATCAGACCTTCCGGCTTCTGACTACCCGCCACGATTGCAAAGATCTATGAATGACAGCCGGTATCGATTTCAGTGCTTTAGAATCTACTTCTGCATTCTATGACCATGAGTACAAAAATTTCATAAATGTTTATCCACGTCTATGAATGCGGGAGTTACTAAAATTCCTTTGAATGTGCATATCATTTTATCTCGACCTTTAACACAAAGGTTGTATTCAGCTCCTACAGTGTAATAGTCGGATTTCCATTGTGCTATCGAGATATTTTGTATCTCGAGTTAAGCTACCTAGAAGTTGACGTGTAGTGATGTACTGTGTACTTATCGATAAAATAATTTAAAAAAAATCGACTAAAAGTTCGGTCAGCTAAAGGTTATTGTTATGTATATATGTGTAACGTACCGAAAAACATACTGTAAAATATTATTTTGAAAAGAACTAAAAAGTAACAAATTTATCTGAATAATTTTACTACGAAAATGGCTTAATTTAAAACTCCAAAAAAAGGCTCCATTTATGTCTGTATTTTTCTAACCTATTATTTACTGAAATAAGTAATTCAATTTCAGAATAAATGAGATATTATTGTCTTAATTTAAAAACTCCAATTTTTATTGGAGTTTTTAAATTAAGACAATAATATCTCATTTATTTTGCTGCATTTATATCTGTATTAAAACCTACTATTTTCCCAAATAGGTAATTAAATTTAAAAAAATAAATAAAAGAGATATTAGTGGTTTTGATTAAGAAATTTTTGAACAAAATAATAAGATGGATGATCTATTGAAACACAAAGGCACCTGCGTTGAAAATTAAAACTAAAACAATAACGGCCTTGTTGGTAAAATAATGAACTCTGATTTATTTGGTACCTGCTGTTTTATTACCCTTAGGCATACTTTTCAGAATCTTCTTAAGAAGAACCTAGAATGCTAGACTTTTTGGGATTATTTTAAACGGTAATTTTTTTCTTTATCTGTTATTTCAAGCCACATAAATGATAAAGTCAATCATCCCAGCTCTGATTTGCTGAATTAGTTTTCTCGTCTACCTATCGTTTTTTAGGGTTCCGTAGTAAACAAGAAACCCTTATAGTTTCGTCATGTCCATCTGTCTGTCTGTCTGTCCGCGGTCTAGCTCCGAGACCTTTAGTACTAGAAAGCTGTAATTTGGCATGGGTATTTATATTAATTACGCCGACAAAGAAGTTAAACAAAATTATGAAAAAAATTTTTTTTAATGTACCTCCCCTACCCGTAAAGTGATGAGGTTTTTTTTTTCTGTCCCATGGTGTGGGGTATTATTGGAAAGGTATTTCAAAAACATTATGAGTATGTCCAAATTATTTTTGGATTCAGAGATCCGTTTGTAAAATATTAAGCTTTAAAGTGCTAATTTTTGTTAGAGTCAAGTGTCTCCCCTCCCTGCCAGCTAAATGGTCGGTTTTAGATGTGTGAAAAAAATCACAGCAGTAGTTTATATAACGAAATTAAAAGGAAAACTATCACAGCTAAGTAGGCTTTACAAGTTAACGAGTAATAATCGACCCAACTTAACTTTGCAGTTGCAGAATTTTATTTTCGATCGAGCTCTCATTCGTTAAGTGTGCAGAGTATAATGTGGGATAAATAACTTAGTCCCAAAAAAAAAAAAATATTATTCGTCTCAAATCCATTCTCAATATTCAGATTGATAATAAATCTTTCCCAAATTTTCGTACTCAAAACGAAGTTAACATTATTTCACACTGGTTGGTTAATGGTTAATTTTGCAAACTTGTTGACGCGCTCATTCGTGAACACGCACCTGCGTCTTCGTCCCAAACAGATGTTCTTAAATTGTTTTATGTCTTGCGCAAAATCTTATTTGGAATAATTTCCCTTGTTCTACTCGCATATTGTTGGGATTTAGACAATTTAGATGATGCTGGTTTGGGTTGGAATTCTTATAATATTGGACGGCTACTAAGAAAGAAAATAAATTTATTTGACCCATTTTTGAGGCAGAACGTTAGCGTGCAAAGCTAATAGTCCATTTACTGTGATTGGGCAATTGTACACCTGCAATAGCCAATACCTGAACAGGAAATAGACTGTGTACATTGTTTTGTTTACTAACAAATTACTAACACCTTTTCATTTTATTTTATTTTTATTTTTGTGTGTACTATTAATAACTCTACTAACGCCTTCTTTCTTTGTAACATTTTATTATGGACTGTGTGTCTGAATGAAAGATAAATGATTATTATTTAATTATTAATTATTAGATTAAGGCATACGAAAATCTTAGTTATTATAACAGTATTGTGTTGAACATAAATTCCAGACAACTGTACAGGGTGGCAGGGACATCGACGCGAAAACTGTTACCATGGATTCAGTACATGATTCTGAACCACCCTTTTTTTTGGGTGGGAAATTATCAAATAACATCTCCCGCTCTGGGCGGAGCGGGAGGGCATGTCAGACTCTTACTGACTAAAACCCACCCGTGTTCCTTCGGTTGCCCTGTTGCCGGGGGCCATGATTTCCCTAGCATCGACGGCATCGACCCTAGCGGACCCCGTTAATTCTGCTGACATTTCTTTAAGGCGCGCGTGGAATACAACGTGCTGTCGACCCGGGCCTGGTCCTTATCGGACGGCGAACTACCCATTGCTCACCGTCCGCAAGCCCGCGCCTACGGTGGCGGGAAATCAGTTCTGAACCACCCTGTGTTTAAATTTTTCGTCGCTTATGTTTTAAAAAATCTGCTGATTAATAGAAAAGTGCAATATCTACTATTGCACTTTTCTAGTAACCCACTCGTAGTATACAGTGTACCTTCATTTTATTTCCCTAACGAGATAATAATTATCTTTAATTTAGCATCAAGCTACCTTACTTTTAATCTTTTTGCAGCGCCCAGTCCATCAAGCTGAAAAAAGATAAATGTAAATTATCATTACTTATTATCTTTTATAAAAAATATCTACATTTCAAATGTCCATCACTATTCGGTTTAAAACTCTCGTACTCCCATGTGCAGGTTATATTCAGATGGAAGTAGGACACAAAATAACAGGTCTCGGTAGACTTATTTTGATTTATGTAAGACCTCGCATAATTAAGGGTATAATGTATTACTAGGTAACTACGGGTCCTTTGAGATTATCTGAATTAGGCTATGGAAAATATTCTGTGTTTTGTTGATTATTTTTAGCGTTCCGTACCTCAAAAGGAAAAAATGAAACCCTTATAGGATCACTCGTGTGTCTGTCTGTATATATGTCTGTCTGTCACAGCCAATTTGCTCCGAATCTAATGGACCGATTAATTTAAACACTGACGTGTAATGTAAATAAAAGAATATTGAATATGGAGGTCACTTTTGGGGGCAAACAAGAAAAAAAAAAGTTTTGCTAACTGTACCGTGTCAGAGAGTGTGACATTTCAAATGAGATTATTGCGAGGATCTCAAATGTACTATTTTATAATTTTAAAATAATTATATTTAAAGATATTTAAGAAAATAGATGAAAATTTACCATTCCCCCCTTATCTCCGAAACTACTGAGTCAAAAATTTTGAAAAAAAATACAGAGGACGGAACCCGCACTGGGCCCACGTAGTGGATTACGGCCCACTTCCTCTCACAGAGAGGAGGCCAGTGTCCCAGCAGTGGGAACATTATAGGCTGATTATGAGAACTCCCATCGGGCACAAGGCATGTAGATATTATACTTTATTAAAACAAACGGAGAGTATTATCAAGATTATCGATGTTAAGTTTTTGAAAGTTTGTATCATTTTGAGATCTCTTTTTTCAGAGAACAGTTTTATCGATACTAAAATCACGAGCAAACAAAATTTCCAACAGCATACTATTGTCATGTCATGCATCACAGGCGAGGCCGGGAAAGCACCATTGACACTTTTTCAATTAATTATATAATTTCTGAGTTTATCTTGGACATTACTGATATAGGTAAAGGAAAACATCGTGAGGAAACCTGGACTTAATTTTATAAAAATGTGGCTGTTATTGTAGTACATTGTGGTGTCTTACGACTTCCACGCGAACGAAGTCACGGGCAGAAGCTAGTAATGAAATCGCCAACCCGTCTTGACCAAGCGTGGTGATCAATGCTCATGCCTTCTCTGTATAAGAAGAGGCCTTTGCCCTACAATGGGACAATCATAGACTGGTATGATAATCAACCAACCAACCATAAACAATTTTATCGCCATAAACTACTGCCATAATAAGTACACAAAAACAAACTAACTACCCCCTAGACCAAAAATCTTTAATGACGTCACTAAATTGCAGCAAACCGGTACTTATTAAGTGTGAACGTGACATGAACGGGCTTTCGTTAGGATCTCCACATTTTCCGATCATTAGGAAAATGTCACTGACGTTGCGAAAATAAATGAAAAAACTTTTGCACTGGAGCAAGGTGCGGATAAAAGTAAAGTATAGACGATATTATTATGAAGACTAGGAAAAGTTTTGATTAAGTGATCAACCGAAGATGTTGAGTTGTGGGTGTAGTAGGTATTAGAAAAAAAACCAGCCGACTCCGAAGTCGGTGGCAAAAAACGAAAATTCAAAACCATAAACACCGACTTCCGAAATTAAAGTTATTTTTCACTTTGTAGTGTTTTTTTTTGGAAGTCGGTTGTTTTCTTTAGTAAAAAGTTTTAATTTTTTATTTTTTGCTGCGGTACCTACCCCACACAAATTCAAATACCACTACCTGCTATGTAAATAACAGTGACAGGAACTTATCATAATTCATCCACATACTAAGTGGGATAAAATAAGTATTATTGAAGCTAAGTCAAAAACTATCCAAGCAAAGTTAGTAAAATTTATATGGGACCACCTCGAGAGCATACCATTTTCAAAATCGGTCCACAATTGACCGACAAATCGGTGGACATACATAATAATAAATAAAATAATGGCTAATGGCCTGATGGCCGAAAGCCTCGACCAACATCTCTCGAGGCTCTCGTTAGGTGGTTGGATCAAGCGCCTGATTCAGAAGGCAGTACTTCTCGATACGGCTCGCATTGTGAGGAGATTCCTGTCTCTGCAGCCCTAACCACCGGTAGCTTGGACCCTGCTCCCGACACCGGCGGAACTCTATTTTTTTATATTTTTAAATGTTTTTTTATCCTTTTTATTTGAAGAAAAATTTAAAAATGTAAATTAATAAGAAACTAGATGAATAAACGAAATAAAATAAAAACATACGCTACGAACATAGAACCTCCTCCTTTTTGAAAGTCGGTAAAATATATACCCTCACGCTACAATGAAAATTTAGTTATAAGCTCCTTATGACGATAAAAGTTACACAATTACTTAAGTATAATGTTAATTCAACATTAGTTTAAACATTAAACCTTTTATTTTATTTTTGGATGACAACTAAGCCAAAGCGACGGCCTATGTTATTCGAAATGGTGTTGGTGTATTTCCAATAAAAAATAAAAAAAACTAGTAAATAATTTCAAGTTAACATGTTGATTAGAAGACATTTAAGTCATTGTTACAAATAGTTTGGCCACTAGAGGTGTACCTCATAGTACATCCACGTTTTGCCAGCAATAATAGGGGACGAGCCTATTGCCATCAACCGGGCAAAATAGGGATGACGCCTGAGAAAAAAAAAATTAAGGCCGTCAGTCAGATAATAAAAAAAAACGACCAAGTGCGTGTCGGACCACGCACAATGAAGGGTTCCGTAGTAGGTTAGAATTGGGGGTTCTGCATCACTTGCTCTCGCTGCGCTCGCGCCGTGATGCAGAATCCCCAATTCTATCAGCGAGAGCAAGTGATGCAGAATCCCCAATTCTATCAGCGAGAGCAAGTGATGCAGAACCCCCAATTCTATTTCGACGTGATGCAGAACCCCCAATTTTATTTCGATAAATAAGCAATGAAATCTTCTTGCACTGTATCGCTGACCTGAGACTTTGATGAGTCTATGCTCGATTTATAATTTGCAACAAGTATTAATTATAAACTCTCTTCCTTTTACAGCGTTCAAATAAAAACATTGAGGAAAATGTATAGCATGTTGCATCCAAGGATCGTCATAAATCTCCCAATCTTCTATAACACCTCCACATGAGAAACATGCTACTTTATCATCTATACTATTGCCACAATAAAAGAATCCAGCGTCAGCCATTTCCATCACTAATCTTTTCTTTGAATCAGCCGTTGCCCAGTAATAATTAAATGAAAATTCACGCATTTTATAAGTATTATACATGTCATAGCGGGGTTTGTATTTATTTTGAGACATGCTTCGTTTTATAGATAAATGCATAATGACATCGCTTAGCTACAGTTAGTAGCTTTTAATGATTTGATGACGTTGACGGGGTTGGGAGGGATAGGAAACGTTTACCTAAGTATTTATATAAATTAAACAAGAAAATATTTTTATTTAAAAATTTTATTATCATAGCACCATTTATTTAAACACAATACATTTTTTAAAGCACAAACAGAGTCATGATACATACAACTATACAAATCTTGACAGTATTTATATTGATTGTACAGACTTGACAAACTAGAACAACCTTTGTCTTCTAAATTAAATATATTACTATTACTGTTTTCTAATATATTTTTTAACCACGAGACTTTTTCTGAACCCTTAACATAGACACATTTATCTCTTAAAATATCAGCAATAAAATTCTGGTAGTTGGAATAAGGTACAAATCCTTCACGCCAATATATCTTTCTGTTACGTTCAATCCAACTAACTTGCTTTCTTTCTGCTTTTGTCAAATTGTAAAATGGAAATGGTGGCTTAATCAAAAACAATTGAATTTTTTTATTATACAATATAGCGATTTCTTTTATTATAAATTCATCTGTTTCTGTTCGAAAACCTTGAATATCTACAATAGCAATCATGATAACCGGCGTACAGTGTTGGTGAGAGGTTTATATTCCACAAGTCGATCGTTTATAATCAAACAATATGCAGTTGTCTTATCTGGTATTGGCGTTGAACATTCAATTTCTAATCGCACGTCCACTGGACCTGATTTTAGACTATCGTTTTGCCTTGAGCAGTCTAAGATAAAGAGGGGGGCTTTTTCTTTAAAGTCCTTTAGGTCAAGCAACGGGTCTGCTGGACAGTTGTAATATGACTGACGAAATTTCACATACATTTCGTATAATATACTGTATTTGTTGTCAGAAAACTTTAAACCCAAAGGCTCATAAGGATAATATTGTGAATTTAAGAAAAGCGTAACGTTTGTCACCTCGCAATGATCGAATAGCGAACTGTCTTTAGTTTTATTATTTTTTCTATTAGTTTGTAAGCAAAAAATTACATATCTAGGCTTTTCCAATTGTGAAGCAGTCTTAACTGACCAAGAATGTTTTGTGGTTTTAGGTAGTAAAGGATATTCATATAAATCCCAATTTCTAAAAGCCATCTGAATGGGTTTATCTCTTTCTAAATGCTTTAAAAGTGTTAATCGTTCTCGATCTGACACTTTTATGTGTGGCACCCTCCATTGAACTCTTTGCATATCTATTTGAAAATGAGCAACATCATCAGTAAGAATAACGCTGTTTAAGTTAGAGTTACTTCTATTCAATATAAGTTCGTGTTTACAATTTATAACGATTTTATTGTAATCCTCTGCAAACCCTAAAATCTTATTTAACGGTATCACAATACTAAAATGACCATCACTTTGGAATCCGTTTAAATTCCAACCCCATAGTGCAGCAACTTTATTTTCACCTTCATTTAATGAGATGTATGATTTTATTGCTGATGTTATTCCAGAATTTTTTATACGATCTATTTCAATACCATTCATTTCGTACCTGATGTCTTGAAACAAAGACATAATAGGGTTATTAGTGAACGAAACAGTTTTCTTGATCGGATTCCCATCTTTACCGAGCAGCTTTGCTTGGCCTTCGATGTAAATTGAACTGGCTGATGGTAGCACGTATATGTCTTGCTGATGTATGGGGATTCTGATTTCATCGTTTTCTCTAAAGCTGTTGTTGTAGGGATTATATGAATGGATTTCATAACTTTCGATCGAACTATCGAAGTGAGGTAATTCAGTAATTTGTAGTATATTCATACTTTAAAACCTAGGGCTCTAAGAAAATCTCTATTTGCTTTAGTCAATTTCTTAACTTTTTTCTTACGTCTACGCACCTTAATGGTTGTAGAAGGAATAAGACGTTTTATTTTCACAGGAGTGTTTTTATAATATACTATCATTTTGTTTTTCTTAAATGAAGGCGTAATTGAATATCAGGTTCATCACCAAAGTTAATACAATAACCAGATTGATCAACAATCTTAACAGATATAGATGAAATTAAGTTTTTGTTAACTGGAAAGTAAATAACGTTTGGCGGTATTTCTATGCACTGATGACCAGGAGCAGTATTAAATACAAATTCATGAATAAAATGAGTTGGTAATCCATTACAGTAGGAACCGTGTACAAGATCACATTCGATTCGGATTACAGATTGACTGATGATATTGATGGGCACATTTGGTCTTGAATTTAACACTGAAAAGTATAACAAACCGCACTCGTATGGATCAGATAAATGCAGATGTGGTTGAAAATATGACACCAATTCAGATTTATTTCCGGAGATAGTAACCGTAGTAGACATGCTTGCATACTGAACTCTTTCAGAATATCCTCTTTATTTTATCCCTTGACTACACCAAAATTTTTTTAAGAACTTTAAACAGAGATGGCCGCAATTGAAAGGGTGATCACGTTGTATATTATCATAATTATAATGGACTTTAGAACCTACGTATTTTATAAATTCTTTTGGAGGCTTAAGATTTCCGTAACTGTCAAAGTACTCAATATAATCATTGTATTTTGCATAGGCTACCCAATGAGAGCCAGGATCTTTAGAACTATCTAAATTAATAACTCCACATTCTTTTTTAAACGGGTATTTAGGAAGCTCATCTCTCATATAGACTCCTCTAAAATAGGGAATACTATTTCCATACTTCAAAATGTCAAAGTTAGTTAAGGCTCGTTTGGGTAGCCGACTTAGTTTTTTTCATTCGATACAAAAATTCCAAGCCCGTTTTTATGTGGTTTAAGGTGTAGTCCTTTCCCAATGCAGAGAGCTTCCATTTTTTCATTATGTCTCTTCGATTCAGTCAACAGCTTTCTAGCCATTTTGAATTCATTTATGGTTTTGGCTATACCAGCTGCCCCGCCTGCTATTGCTCCCACTGCTGATAATCCAGCAAAAATAGGAATTAAAGGTAATACACCACCAGTTTTTGGTATAGGAATAACTCGAGGAAGTTTAATGGATAAATCATCAGCTAATTCTCTGGCTGCGGCAATAGCTAATTCTATTGCCACTTTTTTGCATTTTGGCTTCAATTTTTTCATGTGTCTTTTCGTTTTAGTAATAACATTTTTAAATTTATTTTTTAAACCTTTTCCAGATGTAACTTTTCGATTGCATTTTTTGCCACGTTTTTTTAGTCCAGAACCACTTTTAATTTTTGTAGACATTGTCTTGCTTACCAAGCCTGCTGCGAGTTTTTCGCTTACACTCGCATCCGAGGCAACTACTCGCTCTTTAGCCATTTGTAGTAAAATTAAATCAGCTCTGTGACGATCCTTTAAGTTTGATGATTTATGATAGGCAATGTCGTGTTCTTTGCAATATTCGTCTAATTTATTAATACCTTCATCTCCGCGTGTAAGCCTTTTAATTAATTTTGTACCAGGGCCACAATAATTGTATCCTGGTAAGTGTAATTCAAACGGTAAATTGTTTATAAGCCAATTGAGAAGACTACTCTCTCCAATACACATCATAAGACTAATGAATCTGGATTGAACACTTTAATAAATACTTATACGATTCATTAATGACTTTGTTGTTAAGTTATTTTTATTTATAATAGTATATTCGATTTATCAATCCAACTATTTTCAGCAGAAGGCAAACCTAACCATTTTACTAAAACCCTGTTTCCTTTTCTTCTAAGAACTTTCTCAATTAGATATACATTAGGATGTTTAGTCTTTTGAAGCTCTTGTAAGTAAAATGCTCCTAAAATAGGTTGACCTCTGATTGTATCTTCAATTAAGTAGGTGATAGGAGTTGTATTTTGTATTTTTCGAATTTTAAATATTTCCGTCGACCAGTTAGGCGTATATCCTTTTTCAAATGTTCCTTTGTACTTACTGATACGTACATAATCTCCAATTTTATACTTGCTTCTTATTCTTTCGTTTTTTACCAAACCTAAATACGTTTTTAATATACATTTTTTATTAATATTATCCACATTAGCAGGGATTTCATGAATTGTCCGATGATAAGTGTGATTGTATTTATAAATAACATCATTAAGGGTATTATCTATCCAATTATAGTTACCTTTTAAACTAAATTCCTTATACAGTTTAGATTTCAATGTTCTGATAAATCGTTCAACTATTGAGGCCTTTTTTGTTGAGAAGGTTGAATAATGGTTGATATGATTAGATTTCATAAGCTTTTGAAATTTATTATTATAAAATTCTGTTCCATTATCCGTTTGGAGATTTTTTGAAACACGTCCTGTAGCCAACAAAATTTTGAAAGATTTACATACATCATCTTTGGTTTTACTTTTCAGAGGAAAGGCCCAAGCATATTTAGAAAATGTGTCAATAACGGTAAGTATAAATCTATGATTTTTATTTTCTTTTGAAAACGACTGCATATCAATTAAGTCTGCTTGCCATAGGTCATCTATATCTTTCATTATAACATGTCTTCGCGGAAAGTTCACCCTCGCATTTTTATGTATTTCGTTTACCACATCAGCTTTGCTCATTTTCAGAATTCAGTACATTTGTCTTGAATCCATCTACAATACTGAATGTAAAGCATATTATTACAACTATTTATTCTGTAATTATGTCAGCTTCTTTTAACTCTTCAATTATCGATAAAATTTCATTATCGTGGTTTGTATTGCCAGCATCTTTTGAAGCAACTAATAGTTTCAATCTTTCAACTAATTCGTTAGGGTCGTCCCAATATACCAAGTCAGTGTTGTTTTTGTATTTTTTTAGTGTTGCTAAGTTTCCTCCAAGTTTAGGGTGAGCAAGTATATAATCGTTTGACGATTCGGAAAACAGTGGTTTGATTATTTCACGATATTTTGTTCCTTTATCGCCTCTTATTTGTCCATTAGGATTAAAATCTCTCTTATGAGCATTTGTATAATGCAGCATATCCTTATAGACAAGCTTATCTTTGCTAGAAATTAATTTTAAATCAGGTTTTTTTCGAAGTAAAAGTTCCTTCAGGCCTGGGGTTAAATTATAGGCTTTATCATCGACTTTAATTAAAATTTCACTATCGTCATTTAAACCATCAATTTTAGAAAATGATACAACTGAATTGCCCATCAATAAAGTTTTGTTCACACTTCTTATTCCAAACGGTATATTTACACCATCATAAATATCATGGATATCACAACCCTCTAATGAAATTTCTAAATCATCTGGTAATTCCATTTTATTAGACTTTTTAGGTGATTGAATAGAATTTAGTTTTGGATCGTAGCAGTCTTCAAACTTTGTAGATGAGCTAGTATTGATGTCATCCAATTCAATGTCTTTAGAATTAGCGAGTATTGTATTTTCTAAATGTTTTATTTTTTCCATAGATATATTTGAATTAACTAGGGTTTTAAGTGGATCTGTGACAGGTTTTAGCATTTTATCGAATGACAAGTTTATCGAGTGTTCCTGGTTTTTCATTTGTTTTATTTTATTCTTTATAGAGTTTACAGACTTCATTAATTCTATTTTAATATTTTTCTCCATGTTGTAACAACTGGGTTCAGCTGAAGAACAAACAATACTAATTTTCTTTTTGAGTGTTATTTACTTATATTTAAAAACATTCAGTCAAATTTAAAAAAGAAATCAAAATTCTGTCTGTACCTTCCATTATTTAATGGTGACTCTTTATTAATAAGAAGAAATTGATATGGATTACTCCAAACAGTTTTACAAATATCTTTGAACTGATTCCATGGTAGATCGGAGTTGACATGTTCTCCATAGATATGTTTTAAATTTACATCATCTTGTTTAAATATTATAAGAAAATTGGTGTTATCACGTAACAACTGTTTCGGTATTTTGGAGTAGGTTTGCGATAAGTAAAAGCAATCAATTTGTTTATGTCTACCCATTGAGAAATAATTACGGATATTTATTTGTTTTTCACACGCAACATCATCAAATATAAATATAGAATTCGGTAACGCTTCATTGGGAGATATGACTTCTTTATTGTCATTGAATTCAATGAAATTAATCTGAGGCACTCTTCTTAATACTTCACTTAAGAAACGATATTTTGGTTGGAAAGCAGTTTTCGAGTAAAGATAAAGATTTTGGAATTTAAGACCATTTTCATGCAGCAATAAACTGATCATAGCGTTTGTTTTGCCGCAGTTCGAGGGTCCACATATTATGCAACGAATCGTATTAGGCAATAAAGCACTGTGTCTAATCTGACGAGCAGAGTCATTAAAATTGATATTATTCACGTTCAGGGATATGGGTTGTTTGATCAACTTCATCTTGCTTATTATTTATTTTCATTACTTACTATCCTTTATATATGAATATGTGAGCACATTATTCAACCAACAGGTTTGGACCTGTGTCGTTATTAAGATGATGTTCTCGTCTTACCGGCCATAAATGTATTTGTGACTAATAACCGAAAGGAGAACATATTCTAGGTATGTCAAAGTAATTAAACATTACACTTCATTGCAGTAGCTGATCAAAGTAGGACCTTACGCAAATTTTTCACGATTTAAACAATAGTTTCAGTCTAAAGGTAAGTGTTTGAATAATAACCAATCAAACAAAAAGAATAAATAAAATATTTGTTTAAATGCTTATTTGTAAATAGTATTTTATTTTTTCAGAATAATGTCTCGAGCACCGTCACCATCCTACAGCCCCAGCATATTGGACAATGAAAATGTGATTTCTGTTGAACAAGAACAATCCAGATTACGTGAGGTAATCTTTGTTTTTATATTTCATAGAAGTAGATTTTCCTATTGCTATTTTTATTTTTTTACGGGGCTAATTTCTTTTTTTTTTTGCAGTGGAACTCCGAGGTACTCAATAGCAATCCTGTTATGAGTTCATTTTTTTACTCCCAGGGCAACTACGAACCATATTTTGAAGGTTTAAATCAGAGCGCTAAAATTGAAAAGCTGCTCACTGGAAATGATCAAGCTCAAACATCTAAAAAGTCTTCAAAAAAGAGAAAATCTTCATTGGGATCATCATCATCATCATACATTGTTCGCAGAAAGGGAAGCGATAATGGAGGTCATCTAATTAAATTAGAAGTGCATAAACTTAAAGATTCTAAAAATGAAAATGATTATAGTGATAGTGACAATGCGTGTGTAAGTGTGCAATATGTGGTGCATGAAACTTATAACGAAGTGATGGAAGCAACAGAGACCCTTATTAAAAAAATTGGGAAGAAGTTGAGTGACCCGGAACAGTTTTAGGTAATTTTTGTATGCCTAGTTAATAAATAGTTTGTACTGTCAAAATGCACATATACTTGGACATTTCGTTACTAACTTATTATTTTATTACTGTTTCGAGATTTGATTTTATTATTTTATACATAGTCGACTGTAAATGATCCATGTTTTGTTTTTTAAAACAGTTAAAAAGACTACATTTTTGTGAAAATTAAATAAATGTTATGATTATCAACTATTCTTGGGTTTCATTTTTCTTTGACTAGGTACAGTGCCGACCAAAAGTCCATGAGCAATCTCACAAAGCAATAGACTGATGCTTCGGTTTGACTTACGACCTTCTTCTATAAGTTGTTACAATACTGTAGACACGCACATTACACACACACACTCACTTTGTCTGCAACCAATGACTAGTTCAATAATCATCATTCGTTTTTAGTTTCATTCGTCTTGTTCACATAAATATTAAAGTTTAGCAGGTAGACCACAAAAAACTAAGTAAATTATTTCGATTTCTGTGGGGTAGATGCAGTTTGTTACGAGTATTCAATTAATAGAACTTTTTTGGTTCGTGGATAATATTGGTGACGAGTATTTAGCGCAGTGTTGTGGTTATTATTATCAAAAAGCAGGCATAAAATATATTGAAGAGATCAGATCAGATCAGAGAATATTATTGCGCTGCGTAAAAGTGAAGTGAATATCTAATGAAACCGGACTAAGTGTGAGTGTTATCATTAATATATTTCATATTTTACTAAACATAAATCTTAATCAAGGGTATTGTTGATAGAACAGAGGTATTGTTGAGACAGAAGATGCCTTTAAAGTTTTAAATTCATTGTGAGGTTTAATTCGATTAGTGAATAATAAATAATAAGGTATTATGTGTAATAAAAACAATGTTTTTCTTTGTTCTAGAGAAATACTGTGAGGGTTAAGAGATATGAGGAAGGGGCTTATTATCGAGTAGCAGCGACGTCAAATGGTGAATGAAACAAATGGTTTCATACCAACGAGACATTTTGCTGAATTATTAAAAACACGTCATTATGAACCGTTCGCCGTGCACTCTGAAGGCTTGCATCACTGAAGACCAGCTAGAAAACCGTTTTTGACCTTAAAATATTGACCGTACCAACTTAATAAACAACAGATTCGTTATTGCATGAATTTATGGTAACGAATTTTTTAAGCACGTTTCAATAGGGTGTTTGTCGTATTTCTTGCAGATATACCGAAATTGTTTAATATTATTTTAGTAATAGTATTATTTTAGGATAAAAATTTGAGGTTTAGTTTCAATCTTCTTTTCGTAAAGAAAATGAATACTTAAGCTTTAACCTCAATAACAACCAATATTTACTAAAGTCAAATAAAATGTAAAATAATTAATACAAATAAAATATAAACAAACTGCCCATATTTAACCTTAAAATTACCTATTCCGTAAGTAGTTTTTTACATTTTAAGTAGTCTAATATTCTTATTTATTACTTAATTACTTCGACCATGATCAAAGCTTAATATTTATGGTGAAAAAATCCATTAAAAATTTAAAATATTTCATAATTTAAATATGTCTAAATAATACAAACTGCTTCTAAGTTTCTTGACATCTATTTCACATCTTATTCAGCTGAAGTAATGATAAATAATTGTAGCAGTTTATTAACTATGTAAAATAAATATAACGAATAAACATATATTTTTTAATTTTGTTATCATATATCACGCATTTTTTATTCTAAAACCTTTATTGCAATAACAACATAAAAAAGCAGCAATATTTAAAAAATATTATTATCGAAAACAAAAATAATAATATTTGCAAAAAACCGCACTGTGTTTCACGAGATTAGAACCTGAGGCAGATTGAATTCCATACCAACGCTTAACGCTTTCTGCTATCTGCGCTTGTTAAGTTACTATCGAATTTTAGCAATGCCATTAACTGGTCAAGTTCACGCGCATAGTGCGTGTGTGCTAGCATGTTTAAAGCGACGGAAATATATTGTTGTTTCGTGTAACTGCGTTATCTGTGGTGTGTGTATCGTGTTGCTTACACATACAAATGTACGAGCTATACCGCGTGTTCACAGCAATACGACTCTTAGCGTGCTCATGCACTTTTGAGCGCTTACTGTACAGTTACGAGCACTAATATGTATCCACTTACCAAAACAAAAAGCGATTTTCTCGTGGAATATTTACTACAACTTTGAGATAAGACCTATTCCATATTGTGGGTTCCAAAATACTATATTTCGTAACAATTTAAAATGACAATCAACAGAGTAGGTGAAAATCACTTTGAAAGGTTGCTAAGTGTACCTATACATATTAGTGCTCATGACTGTACTTAGTTTAAATAAGAAGTAGGTATAGAATATCATATTTAAACACAATACATACTGATTACAAATGATTTATTTCATATTATGTAATAATTCAATACATTTTTGCTTACATACTTTACCTTAAATTAATACATTGTTATTAATACAGCGCTTAATTAAAATACTGTTTTATGATGCCCCCAAGGCAAAGTTTTGCAACCATCTTCCATTATTTGTCTTTTATCATCATCCCTACTAAGAATCAGCTTATTAATCTTCTGAGTGAAAATCTTATGATTTTTCGACTTTATAATACACATGTCATCTCTTAAGCATTCATTGTACCGTAAAGCTCGTTTATATTTTTTTATATCGAGTTTTTTCACAGCTGATTTTTTTACACCTTTTGCTCTGATGATTGAAGAAGCTAGAGAGTCTATACAATACAATTTTGCTCTTAAACCTACAAACTCGGTTATAATATCACCACCCATTTCATCCTTAAAAAAACCTGGTATTTTACAATTTGCTTTGTGTATATTAAATTGATTTCCAGTTTCAAAGTTGCTCGTATCAAAGTATTTTATATTCTGTTTCATGTCCTCATAGAAATCTTCTGTATATATTAAATACAAAAGGCTATCAGTATCAGTATAACATAGTTGAATATCATTTTCGTAAAGACGTTTCATCACAGAGTAATTAAATCGATACAAATGAGTCTTAGCCAATTCTAATATTGAGAAACCAATATAAATTGGTCTATCAAGAACAATTTTCGTTTGTTGTAACTGGATTGCTACTAATGTATCAGAAAATACAGATAAGTTTTTGAAATTGGGGGCACTTACATATTTTTCAGCTCCACAAATTTTGTTTGTTTTATTATGAATATCTTTCCATACATTAACCAGTTTTACATCGACTTGTTTTCTTTTGTTTTCTATAGTTTTTCCAAATATAGAGTTGTTTTGTTTTTTAAAAAAGTCTCTTTCAAAATCGGAAGACGCTCTTTGTCTGAGAGTAGTATTCAGCAAGATATATGGAGCTAAAAATGAACTTTGTTCAAACGCTAGTATTCTATATATCTTTAATAAAATAAGTCCATTTTTTACACATTCTTTAAGATGAACATAGTGAATGATATATTTATGTTTATCATACAGGTTAGCAATTAGTTTAACATTTTTACTACCTGGTGGAGCAAATTTTTCGGCGGCAAATGGTAAATCCGAATGAGTTTCGTGAATTTTATAAGGATAACATAAGTCAACTTCTAAAATAAATCCTGTGTCACTATCATTTAAAATACACATTACATTAAAATTATTTATTTCATTTTCGTTTAAAAACCTAAAGTTTCGAGTAGGAAGCGGTTGCATCATAGCGTGGCCATATAAATTTACACAATCAAGATAAATTAAATAGCTGTCAGGTTCCTTATTGTTATAATTTGGAAGATATTTATTATTTGCCTTCGCATATCTTAAAGAACATTGGGCAAGTCCCCCCCTTATGCCTTGTTCTAACATTTGATACATATCAATATCTGAAATTAAGTCTAAATTAATTTTTGTATATAATAACATCGCATCCCAACTTAGCGAGGGAGATGATACATAATAACAAGGATCAAGGTCATAAAACTTTAAACTCATTGATCTAAACTTTTCAAAAACATCACATAAAAGTAGGACATCACATTTCAAATATAAGTCTGTGTACTCCCCTAAATTAGAAATATCAAATGTATTCCAGACTTTTAATGCATGATTATAATCTTCATCTGAAATAGATTGGGATGTGAGTTTATTATAAAATTTTGATGAATCTGGCAATTTAGTATCTTTATAACGATCCCACGAATCGATGTAATCATAACAATATACACCTTTCTTGCATGCCAAATTAAACAAATAATCATCATTAAAAAACTTTCGTAAGTTTTGAAAATCTTCCGTTTTCATCGTTTTTATTAAATTATCTAGACTTGAACTTAAAAAGTTAAAAGAATCAATAAACTTTAACTGAGCTACATTTTTTTTGTCAATCGGGACGAATTTTGTGAAAGAAATATATTTTTCTTTGTTTTTGGGAATAAGATTTATACGACCGCAAAGACCTGAAAGTTCCTTTATAAACAAATGACAATCATAACCAGAAAGATTATGAAATATGACAGGTATAAATGGACAAGATTTTGCATTCAAATTACATGAATTGTGTGCTGGTCCTCTATACATTCCGGTGAAATGATCATGATCAGCAACAACGAGGTCAGTATCAGAAAAAGTTTTCTTACATAAGTGACATTGTTTAGCGTTGTTTAAAGACATTTGTTGAGCTTTGTTAATTATTAGGGGTTTTATCTCTGACATTAGTCTATGAAGTCTTATTACATCCTGACTAATAGATTTAACGAACTTTTTCGAGCAGTCTGGCCCTCTATAAGATCTAAACTCATTTAATTCAGGTTTAGACTGACAAAAAATGTAATATCCATAACAACTTGCCATATGGATTTGAATATTTTCTACACATGGGGATTTATTTTTGTCTGAATATTCTTGTAATAGACTTTCAAAATCGCCGTAAATAACAATGGGAACTCTTTGAGTCCTATTAAAATTTGAAAACTAAGTTTTGAGTTTTCTTCGGGAAGGATAGTTTGCACTCTTGCACAGCTATGATTGAATTGTTTTTCTGGTGAGTCGAAATACACAAAACATTCGTCACATAAATATAACTTAGACTTATGTTTTGTAAGTTGTCTGTGTACAAGCTTATTGAAATATTTAATTAAGCAAAAATGACTTTTACCGTTATTATTGAAATAAAGTAAATTTACATGATAAAGTTTTCTTTTTAAAGTTTTATACAACGGCCCTGTTACATTGTAATTCTGTTCCAAACCATAGACGTTAACACTTACGTTTGGATTTAAATCTTCAAATAATTTGATGTCGTCTAAACTGGGTGGAAATGTCATGTTCGTAATGTTTAACACTTTTGAATAGTGAGGATATGATGTAACTCTATTGGGGTTATTCTTTGCTGGGTACAAATATGCTACTATGCTCCAAAGAAAACAATGATTATCTTTATTAACTATGTTTAGACTTGATTTCGTATTTTGAATTCGTTTAGGTAATTCTAAATAAGAACCCGCTCTCAAAGGACTGTATTTAGCGAAATTAATTTCTAAATGACTAATCGATTCGATTGTCCAGCCTGACTCACTTAGTTCGAACTCAGAACATTTATTTAAGATTTTTTCTGCAAATGCATGATATGTGGATAATATATCTGTGCTTTGAAGTATAATTACATATCTTGTATTAAAAGATTTAAGACTAATTTCGTAATTTTTAGGTAAAGTGTACGAAACAAAAAGTTCGAAATTGACTTTCAAAGAAACGTGTTGTTTTAATAATTCTTTAATTAGATAGCAACATGTGTCTGAAGTTTCAGTTAAAAAAAATTCAGGTGTAATAGTAAAACTTTCAGGATTTATTTTGTAACTGACTATTTTGTTTTTAAAAGCACAAGCTATTATACGGACATTATCAAATTGAGTTTTTATGAGATTATTAGATTTATGGATGTTAGTTTTTTTGTGAGAAGAATAATTGGGACAGTTAATGTTACAAGTTTGACAGAATACCATTTTTGAATAATTTTAGAATAGCTTTATTTGTATTTTCTTAGTATTATTATTATTTAGGTTTTTGTTTTATCTACTAAGTAGATTCTGTAAGAGAACAATGCAAAAATTTAGAAATATAAGTTACATTCAGGTTAGTAGATACTTAACCAAATTAAACATATTTTTAAAACATACTATTATCGATTATATGTATATTATAAAGGATTAAATTAAAGTTGAATAAAATTTAAGTAATTTGTTAAACTAAATTTACAAACATAGTATAAGAGATAATAATTATATTATGAATATTTTATTATTTTCAATTTTAGGTTTTTATTTAGGTTTTTGTTTTATCTACTAAGTAGATTCTGTAAGAGAACAATGCAAAAATTTAGAAATATAAGTTACATTCAGGTTAGTAGATACTTAACCAAATTAAACATATTTTTTAAACATGGGTACTATTATCGATTATATGTATATTATAAAGGATTAAATTAAAGTTGAATAAAAGTTAAGTAATTTGTTGAACTTAATTTTCAAACATAGTATAAGGGATAATAATTATATTATGAATATTTTATTATTTTCAATTTTAGGTTTTTATTTAGGTTTTTGTTTTATCTACTAAGTAGATTCTGTAAGAGAACAATGCAAAAATTTAGAAATATAAGTTACATTCAGGTTAGTAGATACTTAACCAAATTAAACATATTTTTAAAACATGGGTACTAATATTGATTATATGTAGGTATATTATTAAGGATTAAATTAAAGTTGAATAAAAGTTAAGTAATTTGTTAAACTTAATTTACAAACATAGTATAAGAGATAATAATTATATTATGAATATTTTATTATTTTCAATTCTAGGTTTTTATTTAGGTTTTTGTTTTATCTACTAAGTAGATTCTGTAAGAGAACAATGCAAAAATTTAGAAATATAAGTTACATTCAGGTTAGTAGATACTTAACCAAATTAAACATATTTTTAAAACATGGGTACTAATATTGATTATATGTAGGTATATTATTAAGGATTAAATTAAAGTTGAATAAAAGTTAAGTAATTTGTTAAACTTAATTTACAAACATAGTATAAGAGATAATAATTATATTATGAATATTTTATTATTTTCAATTCTAGGTTTTTATTTAGGTTTTTGTTTTATCTACTAAGTAGATTCTGTAAGAGAACAATGCAGACATTTAAAAATATAAGTTACATCCTTGTTAGTAGATATTTCACCAAATTAAACATTTTTAAAACATAGGTACTAATATCGATTATATGTATATTATAAAGGATTAAATTAAAGTTTAATAAAAGTTAAGTTTTTTGTCAAACTTAATTTACAAACTTAATTTAACTGGAATAAAAAGGTTTACAAAGAATTTTGGGGGTACAAAATTGGTTGGATAGAGGAATAATCCTCTTTAACTGCTGCAACCACCTGAGTAACCGCCTTCCAAGTTGGGCTATTGTCATTTACCGCTGTTTTGAAAGAAACCAATGAATGTTTCCAGCGGTTGGTTGTTATGGCCTCCAACTCCTGACAATTCGATATGCGAACCTCAATATAATATTCTCCGCGCCTTGTGGGGTTGCTTTGCATAGTATAACCAGATCCGACTCGACGCGTCAGGTAGCTCTTCAGTTTTGCTGCCCGAATTGGTTCACGTTGCTCTTCATCCTGGAAACAAACCAAAAAATAGTTTCATTAAATCATCGTTATAATATGATCATTTTAATATGATGATTCATAATGATCATCAGCCCCCCTTGCTATTGTTATAAATCATCACAATAATAATCTTAAGACATACGTATTCTTCATTGATTTAATTCGGTTTCAACATGTGAATGAAATCTTTTAGACCTTAAAAAATGTAAACCGTACAAAATCCTAACAAATCATGAGTTGACCTTTACTTATTACGTAACATCACGCCTATATTTTTCGAATAGTTATAATTTCATGCTGCTACTATAAAATTATTGAAACTTGGTCCAATTATCTACACTTAGTCAGACCTGAGACTCGAACTCAGGACTTCACAATTATCAGTAACTATGCTTACACCACTACTAAACCTGAACAACTATCTGTAGGTGGTACAATATTTATTCTGCACGGGAATCGAAGCCGCACAGCAGCTAATCGCTCAGCCCCTGCGCCAACCGAGTCGTCAAAATATAATAATTAAATGACAATTTCATCTCAACTTACCTCGGAATCAGGGTAGATAGATAGTTTTCGTTTCTTTTTAGCAGATGTAGACGCAAAGACAGGTGCGGTCGAAGGGTCAGCCTCTGATTCAGACCCACTACCAGCAAACGGCTGTTCTTGGAGTGGTTTTTTAGTTTTTCCTTTTGGTTTCGAGGGTTTTGGTGTTAAAGGCTTACTTGGTTTCTTCTTTTGTGATATAGGGATCACTTCAGTGTCTGAGTCAAATGGATTGGAAAACCTAAAAATAAAACATAATTTTCATCAAGTCTACTTACAAACATTCATACGTTTAGTTACAACTACTCGTATTATCGAACAGTCCAGTCATGATAAGTAGGTACTACACAATAGGTTCCTGTCACGCCAAGCTATTTTTCTGCAAGGAAGTCGAACTTATAAACTCATTCTCAACAGCGACAACCTCTGAACCTATAAGACCATCGATCATATTGATCAAAAAGACCTACTAATAAAAATGCCCGGTTGCATCCCACCCACACACACACACCCAACTGCACCCCTCACAAATATACACTGATCATAAAATTTATAAAGTTAAAATGACACGCACATACTTACTGTTTTATTTGTTAAACGCACTAATTATTAAACGACGTTAAGTTAGACGAAAACCACTGCAGAATGCACTGCTAAAAATATTCTGTGAGACTATCGCCAGGTGACACTGATTTTATATCCATAAATTGTAAAACGGCATACACACATAATGAATGTTTATTAGTTATAGTTTATTTAAAATTAAGCGTAAATATTGGCATACAATTTTAATCCCTATGCGTATTGCGCATAAGATTTATTATTATTTATTTCATAATAATCATTCATACTCAATTGTAACGTTGTCCTAACTTACCGTTTTAGGAGGATATATAATACGGCGCCGCGCGGTCGCTGAAAACTGAGACGAAATTTTTATAAGGTAATCGTACGTACTTGTATACAAATGGGTCTCTCCATCATGAAATTCTAGAGATCAACCATAACGAGTTCTGATATTAACCTTGAATAAGACTAATATAAATTGAACTCCAAAATATTTAACATTTTTTTTTATTTGTCTGCCTCGTTGGTCTAGTGGTAGCAAGCGGTACTGCTAAGTATGAGGTCCTGGGTTCGATTCCCGGGTCGGGCAAAGTGTTATTGGGTTTTCCATCTGGAATTTCTCAGTAGCAGCCTAGAGCCTGGATTTGTGTTCGGTTGATAGCAAAAGGCTCGTCCCCTATTACATAGGACTTTAACATAACTGGCGAAATGTGGGTATCCTATGGATATACCTCTGTCTAACCCTTCGGGGATTACTTCATGCGTGATGTTAAATCGATCTAGATAGGTTTCATTTTTAGAAAACTACAAAAAAAAACGAGAAAGCTCGTTCATCCAGAAAATGTTATGTTATGTTATAACATAACATCACGCCTTGTTTCCCCGAAGGGTTGGGCAGAGGTGTCCCTGTAGCAGGTACACCCACATTTCGCCATGTTATAATTTATTGAAAAACAAAGATAATATTAAGACTCATTAAAACCTCAGGTGTTCGATTCAGTGCAAGAAGATTTAATTGCTTATTTATCGAAATAGAATTGGGATTCTGCATCACTGGCTCTCGCTGATAGAATTGGGGATTCTGCTTCACTTGCTCTCGCTGATAGAATTGGGGATTCTGCATCACTTGCTCTCGCTGATAGAATTGGGGATTCTGCATCACTTGCTCTCGCTGATAGAATTGGGGATTCTGCATCACGGCGCGAGCGCAGCGAGAGCAAGTGATGCAGAACCCCCAATTCTAACCTACTTTCCGTAGTTGGGATGAATTTGTCCCAAGAACAAACTTAACTTTGTAGTTGAAAAACATGTTCTCCCATACATTCTGTACGGGAGAACAGTTTTTGCAACCGCAAATGTAAGTTGGTCGATTATTACTCGTTAACTTGTAAAGCCTACTTAGCTGTGATAGTTTTCCTTTTAATTTCGTTATATATGGTACTACCGTGAATTTTTTCACATACCCAAAACCAACCATTAAACTTGCAGGGGGGGAGACACTTGACTCTAACAAAAATTAACACTTTAAAGCTTAATATTTCGAAAACGGATCCCTAAATTCAAAAATGGTCTTCGCAAACTCACAAAATTACTTACTAAACGACCTTTCCAACGACACCCCACACTATGGGATTATTGAGAGAAAAAAAAATCATTCTCACTTTACGCGTAGGGGAGGTACCTAAAAAAAAAAATATTTTTCATGATTTTATTTTATCACTTTGTCGACGTAATTAATATGTATATCCATGCCAAATTACAGCTTTCTAGTACTAAGCGTCTCTGAGCTAAGCCGCGGACAGACAGACAGACAGACAGACGGACAGACAGACAGACAGACAGATGGACAAGACGAAACTATAAGGGTTCCTTGTTTACTACGGAACCCTAAAAATATTAGACTCGTATTTTTTGCTTTATCACATTAATAAAAAATTACTTAGACAAAACGCATTAACGTTGGAGAGTGGGGGTCGCTACGTCACAAGTGAGAATAAAATCTACATACTCGTGACATCGTGGCACATTTTAACTC
Source organism: Agrochola litura (assembly GCA_949152395.1). Classification (NCBI taxonomy): domain Eukaryota; kingdom Metazoa; phylum Arthropoda; class Insecta; order Lepidoptera; family Noctuidae; genus Agrochola; species Agrochola litura. The sequence goes on from OX424506.1 coordinate 4,169,595, forward strand.
AATGCATCGCCGTTATCTTTTGATAACGTAAAAAAAGAGAAAATACGTGTACGTTTTAATTATCAACAAGACGGACAAAAAAATAAATTGTAGGTATCATCCCTATTCCAGACTTAGGGCTGCTACTGAGAAATTCCCGATGGAAAACCCAATAACACTTTGCTCAACCCGGGAATCGAAATCAGGACGTCATGCTCAGCAGTAGCGCTTGCGACCACTAGACCAAAAAGGCAATCAACTTACTCAACTTAAATATTTCAAAATTCAAATCAGTTCCAAATGCCATAGACATTACACCTATCTACAACGGGCCAGAGCTGAGGTTAAACCAGTAATTAATCTACTAATGAAGCCTATCTAGAGACCAATTCATCAAGGACATTTGCATATTCAGAGACGTTAAATGTAACGGTTTTCTAGAACTCAAAGTTCAGCATTAGTAATTTATTTTAGAAATTAATATTCGTTATCAAAGTGGTCAAGGGGTTAGAAATAATTGGAGAGTATTTTAAGGACTTTCTAATTTACATGAATGACCAAATTGAGCTATTAATTGTCGACTAGGGAAAGAGGTAGTTAGTTTTTAATAACATTGACCGACCGTAACTTGGACCGGGCAATTTTTTATCTGTTTGGTTTTTGCACGATTTTTAGTAGTGTTTTTTACAGATTAGTGGATAAAAGTCACAGCCTCTCACAAGTGAGTATAAAATCTACATACTCGTGACGTCGGCGTCGTGGCACATTTTAACTCAATGTATCGCCGTAATCTTTTGATAACTTAAAAAAACCGGCCAAGTACGTGTCGGACCACGCACAATGAAGGGTTCCTTGGTTGGGATGTATTTATCCCAAAAACAAACTTAACTTTGTAGTTGAAAAATATGTTCTCCCATACGAAATTTATGGGAAAATATGTTTTTGCAACTGCAAATATAAGTTGGTCGATTATTACTCGTTAACTTGTAGAGCCTACTTAGTTGTGATAGTTTTCCTTTTAATTTCGTTATATAGACTATTGCTGTGATTTTTTCACGTATCCAAAACCAACCATTTAGCTGGCAGGGGGACACACACTTGACTCTAACATTTGGAGATTGCCACTTGACTCTAACAAAAATTAGCACTTTTGCAAACGGATCTCTGAATCCAAAAATAGTTTTCACACTCACAATGATTTTGAAGGACCGTTTTTACGTGTAGGGGAGGTACCTAAAAAAAAAATACGTAACGTAATTTTATTTTACCACTTTTTCGGCGTTATTAATTTGTATACCCAGGCCAAATTACAGCTTTCTAGTACTAAGAGTCTTGGAGCTAGACCGCAGACGGACAGATAGACAGACGGACATGGTGAAACTATAAGGGTTCCTTGTTTACTACGGAACCCTAAAAACGATCGGTCGGGTTTTGTTTTACATAAAAATTAAAAAACACCCATTTCAATTTACTTGTGAACAGCTAATACATGCATACCCAATAGAAAAATCGGTTTAAACCATAACAAATACAGCTAAACCGCTACCCTAAACAAACCTACAGAAAAAAAAAACACGCCAATTTTTTCCACATTTCCCTGAGGCAATTAACCGCAAACCGTCCAAATTTTTTTGGCAAAACCGATGCCCATTGTTATCTGCGAAAAATAACCGTGGATTAGTCCCTCGGTAAATTAATTAATAAAGGCAAAACAATGAATGGTATCGCCTGCGCTCTGTAAGACCGTATATTAAAACGGTCTATTGTTGTATGAAATAATGCTGCGCCACACACCACCTTTGTTCGTCTATTTATTTTTTCCCTTCCATTTTAGTTTGCTGAATGCATCGGAAATTGATGTCTTGGGTTATGACAGTTGCATTGTTGGGGGAGAGTTATGTAAAGCTAAAAGTGGGTTGGAGGTTTTTAAGCTATTGCATAGCTTTTATCGCGGGCTTTGAGCGCGGCGACCGAATCAAGAAATTCCGTAACGAAAAAAACCTAACACCTCCCACTCCGCCTACCATCTAATGACGACAACATCACGTTGTCATGGGAACGTAATTTTTGTTTTATGTCATCATCCGTCATCATCCCAAGTGTAGCGTTGACAAATAGGAGGTTACAAATGCTATGCAATAGCTTTACCGCGGCAGTCCCCGAGTGCCACACGTTTTTTGTTCAGGCTAGTGGTTCGTGGTTAGGTTGAAGGTTATGCCAATAGCTGAAATTAGCGGAGAATTGAACTGTAAAGACTTTAGTTAACACAGTTGTCTGTTTTGAATGTTGACTTTACTAGCATCAGCTTAATTTTTTTTTAAATATTTCAGGCTGTATTAACAGCTAAACAATGGCCTCTTAATCATACCTTTAATTAATTTATTAGAGGGCATTGTGAGGTGTTATAATGAAAAACACATTTATTTTACATTAACTTTTTAAATGTCACAGCATCATGCTGAGATAGGAGCCTTTTGGCCTCGTACAGGACTTTCTGCTTTTATTTAAATTTTGCTTTGTTTTTTTACTGTTTTATTTATTTATGTTTTAATGAGTATTTTAATTTAATTTGTGATTTCTTGTGCGTGTCTCAATAAATACTTTTTTTTCTTTCTTTCAAAAGGGAGAAAATTATCTTAAGATTTTTGATCACCAACATTAAAAGAATTCATCAAATCAACTATTGGTATATATTAGATATATATGTACAAATGTATTAATATTACAAATGCGAAAGTGAATTCGTTTATTTGTTTGTTACGCTTTCATGCTACAATTATAATATAATCCACAATAGCAGCAACATTGACATCTTTGCCGACACTTTTTACCAATTCCGTAAAAAACTTATGAACCCCAACCATTCATAACATTTGATCACGTTTATTGCAGTCATCTTACGTAAAATAAAAAAACAAAAAAAATAAAACTGAGTAAAAAGCTCTTATTTAAATTTAAATCATTTAAAAAAAAGTAGCTCTTATTTAAATTTAAATCATTTTTAATGAATCCTCCTAATTGGTATGTATTTTTTATCTATGTCTAAGCTGTGTACTCCTTTAAGTGCCAAATTCACCATACTAATAGATATGTAAGTTCTTTTATGTAATATATTATTAGTGAATAAGTCGTTGGGGTACGTATACAAAAATAAATAAATAAATAAAACGGCTGAACAGATATGGATGAAAAATTGGCACATGTGAAGACCATAACCTGGATTGGGACATGCAATACTTTTTATCCCGATATTTCCATGGGATCGGGACTTATGTGGGTGAAACCGCGGGGCTCAGCTAGTAAAATCATAAAACCAAAAATTAAGGCCGGCCAAACTTTATCTCAAACCTTTTACCATTCAAACGTAGCTTTTTCCACGATATTAACCAGAATATTTCGCCATTATCTAGCCTATCCTAACCCGAAACAGGGGCAGGAATAACTCCGGGACGCACCACCTATAAAACATAATTAAAAAGAGGTCGGTCTAAGGGACAACTTTATAAAGTGACTTAATTTTCTTTAACTTACTAATTCCACTTTTTGTTTCCGAATTTTCATTTCATTGAAGAATTTGGAACGTTCTTTTTTATGGGAGTAATTATTTTGTGATGGGAGGATAGAAATAGGTGGATCAACTACGTTGATTTTGAGAGTCAGGTGAAGGATCATCTTGAAGTACATAGAAACATTATTAAATCGAATAAATTGCTTTTAGAGGAAAATTGCAAATGTATGTTACTCGATTATTACTCTTTAACTTGTAAAGTATACTTAGCTGTGACAGTTTTCCTTTTAACTTCGTTATACAATGTCGCCAATCGGCATGTGCTCGTGCTCGACCGTATTTTTCTGAATATTTATGAAAAATGATCGAAAAATAACTTTAAAAGCCCGTCGTCTATCTTTAATATTTTTCATGTTATTCAATTTTTATGTTTTGAGTAGCGTTTACCACATCTCCGATGTTATTGACTCGATTTGGATTCTGTTTATTATTTCTAAAAGCTTATGAGTTATTTTATTGGAATAACTAAAATTTATATAAAAATTTGTCAACTCTGCAAAAAAAACATATTTAAAAAAAAAGTGTTGTAAAAAAAAAGTCAAGATAGACCCCCTTTTAAAGTTATTTTTCGATCATTTTTCATGAACATTCTGAAAAATGCGGGGCGAAATTGTATAATTATACTACCTACTGCCGTGAACTTTTTTACATGGGTTTTTTTTAAGATTTGCGTTTATCCTCTTTGCCTATTGCATATTCAAAGACAATTGTATGAACGTGTAAACTTCAGTCGTGCGTCGGAGCTGACACACATACACTTTTTTTTCATAATTATGTTTTACCACTTTGTCGGCGTGATTAATGTGTATATTCATGCCAAATTACAGCTTTCTAGTACTAAGAGTCTCTGAGCAAAGCCGCGGACAGACACACATATGGACATGACGAAACTATAAAGGCTCTTTGTTGACTACGGAAACGGAATCCTTAAATCCCCCCCTTAACTTTACTTTGTTTTTTATTTGTTTTTATGAGTGTGTTTATTTTAAATTTGTGATTTCCTGTGCGAGTCTCTATAAATATTTTATCTTTCTTTCTTTTAAAAACGAAACGGAGACTTCAAAATTTAAGCAGTGAGACTGGATGGTGAAAATGGATGGATGCAAAGTTAACACTTAAGCAGAACTGACGGGGTCCGTTAGGGCCGATGCCTGCCGGGGTCGCGGGAAAGTCCGAAAGAAATACCGTAGCCCCTGGCAACATGGCAACTGGAGGAACACGGGTGGGTTTTAGTCAGTAAGAGTTTGATATGTCCTTCCGTTCCTCCCAGAAAGCCAAAACGAAGTGAAATAAACCAGCGCAGACTGTCGCATGGAAAGATATAATTTGTGTGTAAATGCTAAAAGTGACATTATTTGTTTAGTGTGTATATTTCGAGTAAATGTAGGTAATGGTCAAAAGGGCACCTTAATTTGATTACTAAAAAAAACCCTTAGCAACCAATGCAAATTATGCTTCATCAATGTACTTATACATATTTTATATTATACAAACCAAACTACATAATTTCTTTTTGTTTTCAAGATATCATACATATTCAGCTAACATACGCTTCTGCCGATCCTCGAATGTTGCACGTAACTGATATTTTATTCAAGACTATGCGTGTTTAACGTGATATATACGAGCCGTTGCGTACTTTGTATTTACATATTCGGCAACATTTGGGAACAAAGACGGTATACAACAATTTGGGTACAAATCGAGAGGGAAACGGCGATACAATGATATACTGTGGTTGTTTGTGTTTGACGTTCTGTCGGCGCAAACGGGTGTGTCAAATCGTAGGCTTTATTGTGAATTGGGTTGGGTCCGCCCTAGATCTTGAGTATGGAATAGGAGAACTGTGTGCTAACCTAGGATATTATTACTATCTACTACTTTAGGTGTTGTGTCTTGAAGTTCATCATCATCATCATCATTTCAGCCGAAAGACGTCCACTGCTGGACATAGTCCTCCCCCAAGCACCGCCACTACGACTGATTCTGTGCTTTTCGCATCCAGCGGATTCCTGCGGCCTTGACAAGGCCATCGATTCATCTTGTGGGAGACCTTCTTGAAGTTAATTAGGTAAAAAAAGTATTCGTATAATATTAGAACCTTCAGTTCCATCTACCTTTCAAAACTTTCAATTTGTTTAATGTAGTTGGGAATGCATTGTCTAAAATACCAAAAGAATTACATAGTTGAATCCCATCTCCAGTTGAGGTGGAATTCAGTAACCATTGCCTGCCAGTTTATGAATTGAGTAAAGGAAGGAAATGTAGTCTGTGACAGAGAAGAGGACTATTAAAAGGCTTGGGAACTTTGTAGGTACCTCTTTAATAACAAAGCATAGTTTACTACGGGAAAATCTAGTCCCCATTAAGAGATAAAAAAAATATTTCCACTAATAAGTTCATCACGCATCCGATAGATAACACTACGCGTATTTTGATGACAGCATTGTATCATAGATGGCGTTACTAGTCACATATGTCTTATAAACCTTCCCTTTTTAGGATTAGTTGGCTTTAAAATTCGTTATTTTGGGTTGGCCATAATAGCCACGCTTGGCAGGCAATCGCAGTATGGTTTTAAAAGTGTATAGCCCCTTGACTGTCACGAGCGCTGGAGATCGATAACAATTAAAATTCTGTTGTTTCTCATTCTGCCGTCCTTACGAAAAGTGCAATAACTAGGTTAAACCTGATTTCGAGAAAAACGCGGGTACAGATTTTATTTTTGTTTTGTTTGTAGGTATCTCCAACACTATACATGGTATACAAGGCAAATTCGTCATAGATACGTAAAAAGTGTCTGAAAAGAATGTATGGATCTCGTTCTGCAAATTCCGAACATGTACTTATCTTAATTCGGCGCAAAACTCGAGTTATTGCACTTTTCGTAAGGACGGCAGCATTGTTGAGCTCATAGAGAATGCTGCTGCCTATTCTCTAGTAAGTCCCTAAGTCACATTTTACGGCACTCAGAAAAACACCAGAAATGTACCTAGAGATCCGCAGGAGAACCAAGGTAACTGACATAGCCCGAAAAATTGCCAAACTTAAGTAGTAGTGGGCAGGGCACATTGCTCGCAAAACAGATGGCTGATGGGGCCGAAAGGTTCTGGAGCGGTGTCCGAGTACTGGAAAACGTAGCGTTGGAAAGCAATGTGAACCGATGACTTTGTGAAGGCCGCAAAAATGATGATGAAAATATTAAACACAGAACCAGTAAAAAAAATATTTGCAACGTTATCAGCTCGTGCAGACTGGCGCGACGCGATACCAGTAATTGTTTTACCGTAAAGTTTTCTTAGAAATTGTTTTGTTAGAGTCGCGTCGCGCCGTCGTCGTGTCTCGCCTGTCTGCACGAGGCTTAACCCGGATTTTTTATCCAAGCCACAGTGAAAATGCAACACAATCTACCCATAACAACGTAAGTTAAAGCCTAAAACATTGTAAGTACACAACAAGTTTTAAACACAACACCGACCGGTCGATAATAAAATTATCACCGACTATAAAGTCTACTATTAAGATGCGATGGTTTAACTCTTGTTAAGCCGGAGCCGGAACGACCATTCTATAACTTCCAATTTTGCTTGTAAACCGTTTGTTAGTGTTGGGTACACGGGAATGTTGCAGCGCGTTGGTGGAATAAGCTTTTAATGAAAAGTTTCATTTGGTATAAAATTAAACAAGTTTTTGAATACCTCGTGCTGAACTGAATAAGCGGGTTCACAAACTTTAGGGCCATTACTGAAATGTGAAACATAAAAGCGGCCAAGTGCGAGTCGGACTCGCCCATGAAGGGTTCCGTAGCAGCAAGTAACATTGAATGAAATCTCTTTCTTTCACTGGAGTAATATTAAAATAATACTGCTTATGAGCTGGTGGTAGGCTCCCTGATATATGATTATTTTACATTTTGTTTCCTGTTTTATTTTTATTTTTTACTTGTGTTACAATTGTTGTGTTGTGTGCCTTTTTGTCTGTGTTAAATAAATGTATTTTCTTTCTTTCTTTCTTTCTATATACACCGAGATTTTGAAGCGCGTCGTTTCGGTTGTTTTCTATGAAGATATAATACTTATTAATACTATGCCAGAAGTTACTAATGTTCGCCTTGCACTACTTCAAGGACAAATTCGATATTTAGTAAAACGTTCTACAAATTAAACATAGTTCTGGGTATAAATTACAATGGGTAATCATTACGGATATTTAATAAGAAAAAGTTCTGATTATTTCGCCCACTTTTACATAATTTGGAATTCTGTGACCCCAAAAGTGTAAAAATTGATAGATTTATGTTGAAAACTATTTCACTATAAATATTTAAAATTACTTATTTGAATAGTGAAAATACGGTGGCACACGCTTCACGGAAATTACTAAAATAAACCGCATTTTAACGATCCTCAGTGAAAAAGTTGTTATTGTATTTATTACAATTAAATTTGTACCTACTCATTAACTTATTTTAATTGCATTTACATATTATTTCAATATTTTTTTATCCTATTTCAATATTGTAACATTTTATTTTACAGTACCTGGTGTAGTCTGCTCCAATAAAACTGCCGGCAACCAAAAGGAGTGGGGACCGGATGTAGCGCACCACCTCGTTTGATAAAACAGTATAATTAATGCCTAATGGACTGCCTCGTTGGTCTAGTGGTCGCAAGCGCTACTGCTCAGCATGAGGTCCTGGGTTCGATTCCCGGGTCGGGCAAAGTGTCATTGGGTTTTTCTATCTGAAATTTCTCAGTAGCAGCTCGGAGTCTGGATTTGTGCCCGGTTGATGGCAATAGGCTCGCCCCCTATTACATGGGACTTAAACATAACTGGCGAAATGTGGGTGTACCTGCTACAGGGACACCTCTGCCCAACCCTTCGGGGAAACAAGGCGTGATGTTATGTATGTTTATGTATAATTAATTGACATCTTGAATACAAACTAAAACAATTCTAAAATTTTTTGAAATATTCTATTCAACGTAACAACATAATTTAAAATACAGGACTTTAATAATGCATAACTTTAAAAGGTAAAATCAATGTTTAACAAAATAAATGGATCGTAATCATACCATAAAGGAAATGTTGCAAAACTCTGGTTATGATGACTCGGAACAATTAATCTAGATACCCTGACCTGACACTGAATCAAACGTTACACAATGGGAACAAATACGCAAACATACTTACACACCCCCACACCACACTCACATCACACGTACACAAACACGCCAGATATACCATACAACACCTGGAATCACCTTTCTAGTCTCCACTATGGAATTCGTACCCCGAGCCCCAAGATACAGACTAACTGTCTAGTTTGGGGCTCATTGGTAAATAATATATTGTAACCTAGCTACTTATAGGTAATATTTTAAGCTACTCATGTCGTCTCAACTTGGTGTTAACCTGTAAACCTGCTTACTGTATTACCTGGACAATAAACTATTTCTATTTCTATAAGTAACGTCATCTAGTAGTATAAGATGACAGTCACATCCAACGTAAAAATTACTGTCCCACACAACACTAACAGATTATACTTCAAAAATAAATATTCTATCTTAATTAAACTAAATTCTAACACTGGGCGACCGAGCTCTGCTCTGGTGAAAATAGAGAATGCTCATTTAATAGTATAGGAAAGTTCAGACTTATTAATTATATGTTATTATTCTCATGTCATTATTCAATATCTTGTTATAGATAAAAGATAGAGAAAACAAATTTTCCCAGATATGTGACCTAGCTAGATCGATTTTTTGCCCCCGTAAACCCCCTATATTGTAACTTTCATTGAAATTGTTAAAGCCGATTTCGAGAACTGGAGTACAAATATATATGCAAACAAATATACATACAAATATTGCTCGTTTAATACTGTAGGATTAACATGAAATGGGTTTTATCTGATTCGTTTTTCTTTTTTCAATAAATACATGACAAATAAATTACGTTTTTCTTTTTAGAATTGTCAAATTTTTCCTAAATAAAATTTAAGTAAAAACCTTTTTAAAAACAAGCTTCAAATGAACTAAAAAGTACAAAATAAAACTTCTTCTTCTTCTTGTTTTTAAAAAGGTTTTTACTTATATTTTATTTTGTACTTTTTTGCATTAGAATTTGTTGAAATATCTGTTCTATCACCTTCACTTGAAAGGTATTTGTAAAGACAAATCCAATGAACCCAAACACGTTAAGCCAATGTGAAACCAACCAAGTTACACTATCCAAGTCATGGTATAAGTTAGAACGGGCTATCATAATTGAATTACGCATGCGTACCAATGCGTACCTCCATAAAATTAACTGTCTGTGCTGTTGACCGTTTAGGAGTTCCCTCGTCTGGAGCCATCCTTGGGTGCAGCCACCAGATCATGGTGAACTTTAGAACGGGCTATCGTTATTGAATGCGTATGTAAAATTGAGTGTCTCAGTTGTTGATCGCTGAGGAGTTTCCTCGTGTGGAGCCAATCCTGGATGCTGCAGCCAGCTCATGGTAGACTATAGAACGGACTCTCATAATTAAATGCGTATATTAAATTCCGTGTCTGTACCGTCGACTGTTGGGGAGTTCCTTCGTCTGGAGCCTATCCTGGAGGTAGAATCAGGTCATACATTATAAAGAAATGCATTGTTTTCAAAACTGAATCAACTTGTAAAATTTCAACTCCGTAAAATAAAAGGAAATGGTTTTTTATTCAGCTTGCAAGATTTGGTTACTAACTAACTAACACACTAACAAGGCAAGTTAATATAAAGCTTGTAATAAAAACAGCCAGGGGCGTATATTATTATTATTTGCAGTCTAAATAGGTAATAAAACAAGACTTAGAGAACAGATAATGTTATATTATGATATGTTATGTTATCAGAATTATAAAACCTATAAGGTAGAATATCGTTCTCAAATCTATGAATCACTGCAAATGTCCCGTGGATGATCACACTAACCACAGCATACGTAGGTATTAATCGAACGTACAACATTGTACAGCGGTAAATACCGGTTGCCGTCGTTTATTGCGACTGCGACTAATTGTGCAACTGTCGCCGTCAAAATATACCGAGCGTGGTTTTACGAGTATTGTAGCAGTTTTAAAAAATTGAGTTTCAGTGGGTATTTGTTTTGTATCTGTTCTTTTATTTGCTGTTATATATATACAGACATATAACAGTAAAAGATACAAATTATATGCATAGTGATTTGCAAAAATGTGACAATCCTAACTGATCATAAATGTAAAATAAAATAATAAGTTAAACCTTTTGTAAGCGTTCAGCCTATAATGTTTCCACTGCTGGGAATCTCACGCTTCTCTCGGTGAGAGGGAGTGGGCCGTAATCCACCACACGGGCCCAATGCAGGTTGGTAAATGTCACATGTCTTCGAAGTTTTGGTTCTAGGACATGCCAATTTCCTCATGATGTTTTCCTTCACCGTTTGTAAAAGCTATTAATCAAAACTAAAAATTAAACTTCAAAACGATTTCGCGACACTGTTACCGAATTTATGGACACCGTGGAGTAAAAGACATCAACGCGTTGATTACCGCGGTGCCGATTTACCATTACCATTGAACAACCAGACTCAAATTATTTTGTGGGACTAATGGGGCTTCAAAATAATATTATTCCCATTCGTCCCAGTAACAAAATCCACCACCATCATCACCAGTGGGACGACGGCAGTGGAACTAACGGGAAATACACGAACAATTCTAGTCGCGACATAGGTGTCGCGTTTGCGCGGTGAGAATTGGTAATGTTATAATTGATTTATTTTCTTGTTGATTTTCAAAAGCATTGGTCAACATAAACATGAAAATATACATTGATCAGGACAGGATCTCAGCAAGTTACAATAAACAGGACACGACTAGAATACCAGCTCGGAACTTCGCTATGACTTTAATGATGATGACTGAAATTATTTCAAAGGACATGTTAGAAACGGTATTTGATACGTTCTTAGGATATTGAAACAAAATGATCTACCTATTGATTGAAAAATAAAAGAAAAACGTGTGCGGTCGGGGGCCCCCGTCAGGAACGAAGTTCTTTCTCACGTGTGATTCAAAACAAGAACAAAATTTTTGCAGCCGCCATTTTGCATTTAAATTTTGACCTCATATCGGCTTTAGCGCCCTCGAAAACTATGAAAACGACACCCATGACGATAAATTTGAAAAATTTAATGGCCGCCATCTTGGATTTTAATTTTGACCAAATTGACACTTTCTTTCTCTCTCTCTCTCTTTGGCATGCAGTGTACTCAGGCCGATGTGTACAATTTTATCCCATGACACTGTAATCACTTTACTCTTTTCTTTTGTTTTTTTTCCTGACGGCGTTCTCTCTCTCTCTTTCTCTTCGAATTAGAAGAAGACAGTCGCAAGTATTAACACTTTTTAGCGTGACGATTTCTGAAAGTTTACAAGCCGTATTAAAGAACTTCGTTCCAATAATCTCAAGTGCATTTCAGAACCATCTCTGAAAGAATATTCATGAGCATTTCAAAGAAAAGTGTTATGGTGTCAGATGCAACAATTTTTCCCGAGATGGCACCTAGTCCTTGTTTGGGAGACATTAGCTATGTACAAAGGCTTGAACTATGAAGACATGTCTGTGATATTCAAAGACGTACACTTCGAAATGGAACTGTGTATCAGGAATAAGGTAACAGTTCCAGTTACTATTGAAATTCAAATGGGATGCTGCAGATTTGAAGTATTTGAATAACTGCTCTATTTTACTGAATTGAGGACACAAAATTGATAATGTTACCAATTATTTTTTTTACATATAATTGGTAGAGACCTACATACCTGTAGTATCGAAATTTATAAAACAGATAAAGAATCCTCAAGTTTAACTATATATGTTTATATTGTATGCTGTTGTGAGTATGAGGTTTTTCATACACGTAAGTAGAAAATGTTGTTCACATTTTATAATTTTATTCCATACGTAGATACCTGTACCTACATACCTGTAGTATCGGAATTTATAAAACAGATAAAGAATTGTCATGTTTAACTAAATATTTTTATATTGTATGCTGTTGTGAGTATGAGGTTTTTCATACACGTAAGTAGAGGATTTTGTTCATATTTTATAATATTATTCCATACGTAGAGATCCACTTAATTATTTATTTTTATTTTCAGAGGTGAATTCCAATTTATTATTTCATGGAACACCAAAAAAATGCTGCAAAATTTCAAAAGGACTAAGGAATGTGCGACTTTTCTTAAATCGTTGATTATTGCATGAGTACGATGGAGATTCGAATCCCAAGTTTATTTTGGAAAATTACGATAAATACTTTATTACAAAAAGAATTACATGCAGAATAAATGAATGCGTATTATGATGGTACACGTGATTTAACTAGGTTCTATAATGGAAATATTTTTAGAGATTAGTCGCGCTGAAAGCAATGCATATTCTAAATATTATTTATGTTTTTCAAGGCGTGGCGAAGTTCAAATCAACAACATAATTTTTAAACATAAACCTATTACAACAAGAAACAGATATCCTAGAAATACGCACATTTGTTCCACATCTCCATAAAATACCATTACATGTGAGTTGTAATAGAAAATAATGACGTCAGGAATATACCAAACTCGCAATGGTGTTTTAATTATGATAAATTACGTCATTATTTACAGATACAAACAGCTTTAAAGGTAAATCTACAAATAATAACGGAAAATATAACAGAAAATTGTTTTAATGTCTCTGAACTTATACCAAAATCCAGTAGTAATAAACTGAAGAATTCAAAAGAAAAGAAAAAACGGTTTTCGACACTGAAATAAATTGCGTTGAAATGGATATGGATAAAAAGACATTAGAAATAGAAATTAAGAAGAAATAAAACTTTGGAACATTGCATCTCTTCATTCTTCATAACGTCATGTATAATGAGAAGGTAACCTTCTGCATTACTTGCCGTTTGGGGTTGAAACCCTTGGACCGTGGGGTCCGAGTGTTCATCTCAAAACGGCTATTTGAGACTTCCCGTGACCCAAGGGTTGGCTTTTATTTTGGCTAGAGGCTAAGCATTGCCATACAACGTGGCAATGCGGCCATTCTCTTGGGTACATTACCAGTTGACAGGGATGCGGATAAATTTTCGACGCTATATTTTAGTTTATGAATAGTTTTAGTTAAGTTAATATATAATTTTCTTATTTTTATTAATGAATTAGTTATAAGTTGTTATGTACCCATATATTTCTATCGTATTAATAAAATAAGTAGGTACCTACACCGTTTCTACATTACTTAAATCAATCGGTTTGAGTTGTAAGTAGAAAATAATTATAATCCTGTTTTTGTTTTCATTATTGAAGAACAACTTTCATATATTGAACAACGTTTTGAAAAACAATACTTTTAGAATAGAATAGAATAATATTTATTTGTTATTGAGCAAAACGAGTTTGATTTCAAACCAGATGAGAAGAACCCATTTTTTTTTTTTTTTTAAGTGCGAAATTATCAAATATCTTCTCCCGCTCTGGGCGGAGCGGGAGGGCGTGTCAGACTCTTACTGACTAAAACCCACCCGTGTTCCTTCGGTTGCCCTGTTGCCGGGGGCCACGATGTCCCTATCGGTTTTCTTCGAACCCCCGGCAGGCATTGGCCCTAGCGGACCCCGTCAATTCTGCTGACATCTCTTTGAGGCGCGCATGGAACACATCGCGCCGTCGACCCAGGCTTGGTCCTTATCGGACGGCGAGCTACCCATTGCTCACCGTCCGCAAGCCCGCGCCTACGGTGGCCGGAAATCGGCTTGCGATTCCCGCCCCGGGCGTCTCCTCCTGCGGCGGTTAGAGGCGTGAGGGCGCGAAATTTGCCTCTCCCTCACGCGTTCCGCCTCCTCCTTCGCGAGTATTACCGCTTCGCAGAAGGAGGTGACGGCCTGCCATTTCTTCTCGCTCCGTACCATGGCCTGAACCAGGGCCGGACGCGAGAGATCACCGCCGCCGATCGCCTCTACGAGGACACGGCGTTGCTCCGCCCAAGCCGGGCAGACCTCTAACTTATGCTCCACCGTGTCCTTAGGCCGATCCACACAATGGTGACACCCGGCTGTTTCCTCCCGCCTTATCCTGAACAGGAACCTCCCGAAGCAGCCGTGTCCGGTGAGGACCTGCATCAGGCGGAAGGTGAGGACACCGTGGCGCCTCTCAAGCCACTCCTCAAAGAGGGGTCTTATCGCCGCAATTGTGGCGTGCCCAGCGCGGGGTTGCGACAATCGCACTCTCCATGAGATCCCGCCGGAGCTCTGTCCGCTGTGCCGCGATTTCTTGCGGCATCGGAGTTAAACCCCGGCGTTTCGTCTCCTCGCGCCACTCCTAGATGTGCACGAGGACCTTTGATGAGAAGAACCCCTTCAAAATCATTACCTACTTCCATATTCGTTGAAGAAAATAAAATAATTATCGTTCTAGAAAACAACGATAGGTTTACTTTGAGCGATACCAAATGAGAGAACGGAATTGGGAACCGGTAAAAGAGTCGTATTAGTTTCTAAAGAGAAGAATGCTTTATTTGTCAAGTAAGCAATTCTGTTGTGAGGTTTACAAGATAGAGTTGCAAGAAAGAATAACATGTATTCAATTCATTTATGTTAATTTTAGGTTTTGTAAAGAATTTAAGGAAATGTTTTTTTAAATAATTGGTAAGATTTTTAGATATGTGCCACTTGAGTGATGTGCGTCATTTGTTGACTAGCTGCGCCCCGCGATTTCAAACACATATGTTTCGATTCCATGGGATTATCGGAATAAACAGTATTCTATGTCCTAACCCAGGTCATGGTCTATCTATGTGCCAAATTTTATCCAAATCCGTTCAGACGTTTTGGCGTGAAAGCGTAATAAACAAACAAACTCGCTTCCGAATTTATAATATTATATGTCGACGCAAGGCTAACGTAATCTTCAAAAACATTATCTTTAAGTTCAAATTTAGGTTTAAATTAGTTTAGATTTAATTATTGTAGTCAGTTTGCTACTTTTAATATAAAAAGCCGTGTTATGATTTGCGAGTAGGTACTTTAACAAAAAAAAACCACAACCAAAGGTTTATTTAAACTTAGGTTTAAAAACAAATTATTTATGGCTAAATTCATTTCTGGATTAATAAGCGATAAGCGTTACTTTTAAAATAATTTCTGTTTAATTATTGTTTAATAAATAGTTGATTGAACTACTGTGTGTCAAGCGAAAAATATAGTGCGCGTTTGAAATATTCAGATAAATGTTTTAAATGATAGAGAAATAATTCAATGTTAAAATCGAGTGCTAAAAATAGTAAAACTAATTAACAAATCATAGTTTGTTTTTTCAATCAATGTTATCTGCAATTTGTAAAAATAAAGATGTGTAATGACTTCGCAACGACGACGCCATTTTTTTGTATTGAAATGACGAGCCGTTGCGAAGCCACATTAAGAAGGAGAATTTTGTGAAGACAAGTGGTGTTCTGCCTAGAATATCCTGTGAGTACGATTTCAATTATTAATTTAGATTTTAAGACTGTTTTAATTGTGTTTGGCTAATAATAAGAATAAAACGTGAGTAGGTAAACTGTGTGTATTCATTTTTGGCAATGAGTGAGCCTAGCGGTGGAGATGGTGACGTCAGCTCTGCTGACGTCACGATTTCTAAAAATCCGAATGGTCCCGGTTCTCCGTTATATATTATAGCTAGTATTGTACAATTATTTTTTTACTGTACAATTTCAGGCAATACTAAAACTGTAAATAGTTTAACAGTTAACGAAGCCTGTGTAAATAAAATAAGAGATCTTTTAAATTGATTAGTCAGCTATGGAGCTGCAAAGGACTACTATTACAAGGTGAGATTAAAATTATTAAGATATAAAGAAAGAAAGAAAGAAAAATATTTTATTTGGGACACGCACAGGAAATAAGAGAGAGAGATTAAGATTAATAAGAGCTAAAAATTTTAGTTTATCAGGATTCGTAAACAATTTCAAACTATGATTCAACATTTTAGCAGCATCATAAAATTATTACTTTCTTATCCAATAAAATATGTTTTAGAAAGATGGTGGATTTAAACTTTACTGAAGCTGCGATTCATTTCATAATAACTGGCTGAGCTACAAAATTAATGTTGTGCCAGTAGTTAATCGTGATGGTCATTTATTTTCCTTGTTTCATTCTTACTCATCTGTTTCAGGTCATCTGGGCTTCGTCTGTTGTTTGGATAGCAACCCAGATGCAATCAAAGGCCAACTCAATGCATCTTTAGGAAAGTTGACGGAATCTGAAGTACATGATTCCGTCCTAACCGAACTGTACAAGTTTATTTCCGGAAAAGACATTGATAGTCTGGACAAAAAAATATTTAATAAAGATTACTGGTCGAAAAAAAAAGAATAAGCTGTGAAAAAACTCCAGGTAATAGTTACCCTTTTTCATCAAGTGCCCACCTAAAGTACCTACCTCTATGTATTAGAGTTGTAAGACGAAAGAGACTAGTCTAAAGAATTATTTAATTTAGATGACTGGTCAAAAAAAAAAAGGATTAGCTGTGAAGAAACTCCAGGTAATAGTTACCCTTTTTCATCAAGTGCCCACCTAAAGTACCTACCTCTATGTATTAGAGTTGTAAGACGAAAGAGACTAGTCTAAAGAATTGTTTAATTTAGATGACTGGTCAAAAAAAAAAGGATTAGCTGTGAAAAAACTCCAGGCAATAGTTACCCTTTTTCATCAAGTGGATGGGCACTTGTAAAATTACCTACCTACCATGTATTAGAGTTGTAAGACAAAAGAGACTAGTCTCCACGACACAGGGAATCCTAGTGTGGAGGCTAGTGCTATTTGAATTTGTACTGCTTTCTTGAACAATAAAGTTTTTATTTATTAACATAACATAACATAACATCAAGCCTTGTTTCCCCAAAGGGCTGGGCAGAGGTGTACCTATAGTAGGTACACCCACATTTCGCCAGTTATGTTAAAGTCCCATGTAATAGGGGGCGAGCCTATTGCTATCAACCGGGCACAAATCCAGACTCTGAATCCAGACATTTTATTTATTATTTATTATAAATGCTGAAAGCAATAATAGAATCAATGTATAAAAGGATTACGTTGGCGAAAGAATATACATAAACATAATTTCAAGTTAGACTCGAAACTTTGTGCTCATGAAAGGTAAATCACATCCTAAAAAGAAGGAGACACTTCTGAAGACTATAATTTTAATTTATCAACATATACTAAACTAACAATCAGTGTTTTCCATATAAAACCAGACCATACATCAGCACCATTTGATAGCGAAGTATCTAATATAGTTATGCTTGGTCCCAAATTATTTCAGCAATATAAAGAGAAAAATACATCTGAAGTTAATTCAAATGTCCAAGCGAAGCTTCAGGGATCAACAGTGTCGGCAATAAGAGTAGTTTCAAAGAAAAAGGAATCTAAATTCATTGCATAGTAGGAAAAGTAAATAATATATGGCTGTTTTTTAGTATTTATTATGTCAGTTGATCATGTTCATGATTTTAACAAACACCGGCAACCATAAGTATTTGTTTATTAAATACTTTTAATTCAACTACCTACTGTTTTTTTTTTATTCAGATATCTATTATCAGCTGAAATTAATAATAGCAGTAATAGCCTAGTGGTGTGACCGTCGGACTGCCAAGGTCTTGAATTCGAACCCAAGGCACACACCTCTGACTTTTCGGATTCATGTGCGTGTTGTATAATTATCACTTGCTTCAAAAACGGTGGTGATATTTCTCGTCGGCATGTGAAGTTAAGTTAGAGCCCCATGGGTGGCATAAAAAATCTGACACCAGGTTAGTTACTAACCACACGATAAAGAAGAAGATTATCTGAAACAGAACTTTCTCTTAAAAGCACGGTGAGTATCGGTTTGCTTAGTAGGATCCCCAATTCATTATTTTAAAGGCACGAAAAAATGTAGAAATGATAAGTACAGATCTTAATTTAAAATATGGTCCTATTATTGACATTTTGATTTAATATTGGAGCCAAGAATAACTCATTCAACTCGAAATTTCAAAACAAAAACAAAGACATGGAAGTTAATCCAACAAACTAACCACACACGTTGCAACAAATCGCAACTGAACTGTTGTTATTATCGTACATATTTGTAGGAACGAGAATTCCGTCTAATCCCGTAGTGCAGGGGCAACTTAAAAGTAATAAATTGCTCTTCACTGTACCGCGAGTCTGCACTCCGGTGGTTTCTAGACAACGATTTGGTTGATTTTAGATACGGTAGTAAAATATCCTGAATAATAAAGAAACTTAAGAATTTTTATTTTTTTATTTTTTATTTATTAAAACTTTATGCACAAGGCATTTTCTACCAGTCAACCTTAGTGTGATGCAGAGACAAAACATGGCAGGTGCAACATAAATGGCAAATAACTTCAAAATGAATTGATACATAAATACATACATATAAACCGAATAAACTTTATCAGGAGGAATAACGATAGGTACAAGAGAAAACAAATTCAGCAAATCAGCGCTGCAAAGATTCTGCCAACTTTTCACGAATATGTTCACGTGCTTTCACTTTGAAAGATAACCGACTGGTTGCCATCCTGATGTTCAGAGGGAGCGCATTCCAAAGAAATACCGCCTGGACAAAGAAAGAAGAGTGAATGAAACCGGAGGAATAAGAATATAATGGCATTATTTTAAGGCTGATTATAGGCATCACATTCTATTTCGCGTTATTATAACTTCATAGCTTAATTTGTACGATTCGTACAGTAAAAAACCGGCCAACTGCATGTCAGATCACGCACAATGTAAGGTTCCGTAGTTGGGATGAATTTATCCCAAGAACAAACTTAACTTTGTAGTTGAAAAAAAAAATCTTTCATACAGAATGTATGGTAGAACATGTTTTTACAACCGGAAATCTAAGTTGTCGATTATTACTCGTTAACTTATAAAGCCTACTCAGCTGTGATAGTTGTTCTTACGCTACTGCCGTGAATATTTTTACATATCTATAACCAACCATTTAGCTGGCAGGAGGGGGGACACTTGACTCTAACAAAAATTTGCACTTTAAAGCTTAATATTTCGCAAACGAATCTCTGAATTCAAAAATGGTTTCAACACACTCACAATGTTTTTGAAAGACCTTTTCAACAATACCCCGCAACAAGGGATAGAAAAAAAAAAACATCCTCACTTTACGTGTAGGGGAGGTACCCTAAAAAAAAATATTTTTCATAATTTTGTCTTACTACTTTGTCGGCATGATTAAAATGTATACCCATGCCAAATTACAACTTTCTAGTACTAACAGTCTTGGGGCTAGACCGCGGACAGACAGACAGACGGACATGGCGAAACTATAAGGGTTCCTTGTTGACTACGGAACCCTAAAAAATGATTGATACCTATTATGTATTTTATTTGGCCTATTCCCTACTCTAAGGTCTTCAACCAATGCATCTGCTAGCTCATCAGCTAGCTAAGAAGTAAGTTTAAAACTGAATCCACGAGGAGTCCTCGGTCAAGTGATTTATGAAGGAAATATAAGTTTCTCATGCCGTATCCGTATAACATCTACGTTACAAAATCCTTGTCTACTACAATGAGTTCCAACAAAGTTCCCGGCTAGCCCACTATCCAGTACCAGTTAGACCGCTTAATTGTTTTCAACTAACAACGAATTTTTGCTACTAGCAAATTGGCGGCGCGAATACTTTTCATAACTTATACTGTTGCTCGGTTGAGCTCGGATTTATCGTTGTTCACTATTACTACTGCTTGGTTTTTAAGGGAGTGTACTTTATTTTTTTGCTTTAGAGCGATGGCCATTTTCCGAGGATGTGACAAAACGCCACCTGCTACGATCCTTACATAATGTAAGGATCGTAGCAGGTGGCGTTTTGTAGTTTCTGCCTACCCCCATGGGAAGGAGGCGTCAGTTTATGTAAGTTTGCATGTGACGCATATTTTCCCCTAGATTGTTTTTCTTGGTTTGTTTGTTTTTGGGGTTCCGTACCTTAAAAGGTAAAAAACGGAACCCTTATAAGATCACTCTCTTGTCCGTCTGTCCGTGTGTCACCACCGATTTTCTCAAGAACGGGTGGACCTAGCAAGATGAAATTTATACCAGATACTGAAGTCTATAGACCCTATTAGGTGTATAAAAATCAAGGTCCTGAATCAACATGATTAAAAGATATGGGCAAATTTTGATTTTCGCGAAAACTTGTAAGTACCAAAATTTACCTTAATATTCAACTTTTTTATTTTTCTGATTTTTCCCTTTACTTGTGCTGTAAAACCTTGCGCACTTGCGGCTTTTTCGCGAAAATCTAAATTTATAAATCTTTTTACCAATAAAAATGATACCAATTTTATTATTATGGCGGTATAATGGTTAGGTACGGAACCCTCGGTGCGCGAGTCTGACTCGCTTTTGACCGGTTTTTTTTTCTTTACGCGTCTAGTAAATTTTTTCTTTCTCTGTAGGAAAATATAGCATAGTGAGTTTTGATTTCTTAAGAAATTCGGATTCCTGTGTCGAGATCCAATAAATGGTTTGTCAAAACACTGGATTAATTTCATACATTAAAAAAGATAACTTTAAAATCTTAGTCTTCAAAATTTTACACAGTTATAAGTACTAAAATCATCTCATAGCTTCAATTAGTACACACAACTTAAATCGCAACACTTCGCTGCAGCCGCTGCAAACGCTAATTGTTTTCATTTCGAAACTAAGTAA
Organism: Agrochola litura; assembly: GCA_949152395.1. Lineage (NCBI taxonomy): Eukaryota > Metazoa > Arthropoda > Insecta > Lepidoptera > Noctuidae > Agrochola > Agrochola litura. Next base: position 4,190,955 of record OX424506.1, read on the forward strand.
AACTTTTTGTTTCCGACTAAGCAGAAAGTGGAATATTTTAGCGGGCGCCAAATTAGGACAATATGGATGGCATGTTTGTTTAAATGTACGGCTGTGTTGGGAGTAGAATAAAATTTATAGCACTGAAGTTAGTGTGTTTTTTTTTTAGATTTTAATAGAGCTTTGTACAAATTTCATATTTAAGGTGGTTCCGGACGAAATCGCTGATTACATTATGGGTATGCAACAATAATATAATGACTAAAGAAAAATAAAAAAGAATAAAAATAATGTAGAAGGTTCCTTATTCAGGGTGTTCCTAATTTTTTGAAACATTTTAATTACAAGATTTCGACTATCATTATTTGTTTATGGAACAGGTGATTTTGGTTAAAAAACGGTCCTCCACAAAAAGCTAGTGATAATAACGGTATCATTATCAATAATTCAATTCCTTCGGTTGCTGACCAAAATTATAATATTAAATAAATTTTTGTTCCACGTCCATGTTTGTTCTTATTTAACAATTTAGATGAAACCTCAATTGTTTTACCTATCCAGTTTTTCGGCCGTTAGTCATTCGGTATTTGGTTGTGCAAAATGAATTTGTTTGTACAAATTGTTTTCGGCAAACTATTGTTGCGTGCCGAGCACGGTTTTAGCACCTCGTTAGCTGTGGTATAATTTTGTGTAGGTATGGTTTTGAATATTTTAATATCGTTTTTAATATTGTCTGGAGTATTATTAGTTAGTTTCATAATTTTACGAGTGATATAATTAAGTTTATTTAGAAATTTAGTTATTGAAATTTCTTATTTAAATACTTATATTTTTTCATCGTACCCTCAATGCTATGTTAATAAATCGATGCTATCGCGACCATATGCAAACGCGTTTCCAAGTTATAGTCTTCTTTAGTCTGGACCGCTCAGTAAATGCTACCTCGAACAGCTTTCTTGGTCGCTTTTAAAAATAATATTTCTAAAATTTTATGTTATTTACAGCCTCTTACACCATAAAATTACTATAGTAAAAGCGCTAATGCTTTTACTACAGTCATTGACAGAAATCATTGGTGCATTAGAAACTAAGTAAATTAAGACTAAAACAAGACAAATAAGACAATAATATCATAAAACGTTTCATTAGCAATCAAAGAGAAAGCCAATTTCCAACAGTATATGCCAAAATATATGAACATCCTTAACGATGCCTCGTTGTCTAAACCCAAAAAAGGCCGAATCCAGCCCCAACCACTGAAACGAATCAATGTAATTACAACAGCACGGTATCAGTCACTAACTAACACGGGTGTTGATCGCACAAAGCGCTGCGGTCGCTAACCACCGCCGTACCCATGAACAGCGCTGTAACCTGACTTCCTCGTGATTACTGCAGTGGTGATAAGAGTTTCTGATTGAAGGGTGATTTAAGGGGAAAGAGCAATTTAATGAATGCTAAACGTGGATCTAGTAGGTAATTAACCGGAACAAGAATTTAGTTTCACTAAAAATGGTTTAGGAAGATGAGTGACCTATTCGTACCGGTACGAGCATTAGGGAGACTTTTTCTGTAGGATGTACCTTTTAGAAGTTATAAGTCAAAAACAGAAAGAAGACCCATAATTTCAAGGTTTTTCGAGCACCGCACAGTTCACAGGTCTTTCGAAGCTGTAAACTTGGTTTAACACTATTTGTATCTATCCTAACAAAATCCCAGTCAATCGGTAGGGTGCATTTCTTTGCGATCTACCGCGATTTTTGTGTATACGGTACGGTGACTTTTTGCTGGCGTATTACTTTTTGTTAAAGATTTGTGTATTTTTTTTATTTTAATGTGTTTTATTTTCATATCAAAACCTCATTCAATCAACCAAGATTAAATTATCACAAATAAATCACAAACATTTATCAAAACAAATCCAACAAAGCTAAATTTACATTTGCACAAATTTGGACCTAATCCCATGACGCATAAATTGACTTATCAGCAAACGAAAGATAAAAACGTCACCCATTTTAACATATAATAGCAGGTGTCATCCGATATAATAGAATATAATATATGTAGGTATAGGTAGATACTCAGTTACAAAAGGTTATAAATCTTCAACCCTTTTCATAGGAGATGGAAGTCGGAGCGAAGTACGTGCACGGACTGATCTTGAAGTATGCATAAAACGAGATTTAGAGGTTCATCATAGATTGCCCAAAATAATAGTTATAGATTTCTGCTAGGTTAGAATAGATTTTCCTAACATCACGTAGGTACCATTAGTCTCTGTCACGCATTGCTAAGCGCTAGTAATTAAGTTTGTTATCAATAGTACAAAGGAGAATACCCCTAACTTTCTCATATCATAATATTAATCTTACTTAGTATTTTCAACAAAACACATCGGAAGAGATTCCTTAGTAGGCAGACATAGTAGGCTTAGGTTCCGAAGACATTATTAAAACAGGAGTAAATGTAAAACAACAAAATTCAATTTACATTGCAGAAAGTAAGAACAGGACTCTATGGCTTGTCTTATTCATACTTAAACATACAGATAGAAGATAGTCAACGAGCGGATATTTCAGCTAAAGATGATATCATATTATTTGACGCTGCTGCTAGGATTTTAAGGATATTTTGGACGTGAACTCCACAATTTTTTGGCGTTTGTTTTAATATTTTTGAATCGCTAAATGTTATGTATTTTAATTTTGAAGACAGACAGCACTAGAGATAATGGTCCAGTTCAAGCAAGTGAAACAAAAGCATGCTTTATCCAACTTAAATCTTATGAAAATTGGAAAGATTTCTTAGAACTAAAATCGCATAAAGGTTTCTCTGAAAATAACCTCTGGTGCCAAAGGTTAAAAAACAGCACCTCGTAAATTCATTCCACTTTCAATAAACATCAACAACCAGAATTACCCAGTCCAGTCCGTTGATTACACATTATACGACAGGCTGTGGAAATTTTCTATCCAACTAGACAATAAATTTTAGGTGCCCCTATTGGCTCCAAGGCTTCCTTGTGGAAACCTATTAGGTGGATGATAAGGCTTAGTTCGCCGCTCCGCTTGGGGGGACAAAATAAATTTCCCGACGGCCTTAAGTACTTTCAAATCGAGATCCTCTGAACTGGTGCGATAGTATATTTTAGTTTCGCTACTGTGAACTTTAGTGTGCTGTTATTTAATTGAACTATTTATCTAAATTCGTCAGCTGAATTTAATACTGATTTTAGTTTATCAAAAAGACGATGTTAATGAGATGGTATCTTTTGAAAAGGATAAGTCAGATTTGGATTAAAAGTGACGACGTTGATAGTAATTTAAATTATCAGTTTTCAAAGCTATAATAAGTTTTCAAAGCTATAATAAAATATCAAATTACATTTAAAAAAATAGTTTTCGCTTTTCAGTTATCTTGAGCATCTTTTATAACTCTATGGAACAAGAAGAGATACAAAAAAAAAACTCGTCTCTTTCATTAATTTAAATATATATTTTACATAATTTATGTCAAACCTGATTTACATCACAGTTTCTGCTCTAATTGTAACCAAGCCTGCTTTTAATGATGACCCACTGTTACTGGAAACATCAAATAAGAGAAATTGGTTTTGTCAATGCTCACAAAGCGCTGGAGCGCTGTAAACCTTTAGAGGGATCATCGCGGTTGAATGCAGCGGAATTGGTAGCTACATAAACATTATTTAGGCACATGAATGAAATACGCTTAGGATCATTATTAGATAGTGTTCTAATTTTGGAGCTCACACTCAATAAGAGCTGCTATTGTAGAATTATTATTGTCATAGTTATCATCTTAAAGTAATATTTTAACAAAAATCATAAGCGGTAATGAAACAAAACCGAAGAATGAGGAGGAGTCTTCAAAAATGTCGTTATAAAACATGTCAGACATGCTGTGTACTTTGTTATATTACAAAGTTTCGTATAAATTTGCGCTTGCACTTCTACGAATATAACACAATAAGTTATGGATGTAAGTTATACAATAAAGGATGTAAGTTATAAAATATTGCAACGTTGACTTTTACATGAAAACTCCGATAACGATAGCAATATTTTATTAATTTAAAAGATAAAAATATTGCAGAGGTATTTTATAAATATATTCAACTCTAACTTATAACCACACTGCACAACATGTGCAATGAATCTTCCATTAGGTACCGATACATTTCTGTTCGCGACGATAGGTCATGGTGGAGAGAAATTAAAGATGGTTGAGTGGACTATATAATACGTAGGTTTATGCACATAAGAAAGGTACAAAACGGAACAGGAAAAGAACAAGAATTAAATATGAGCGTTAGTAAGACGCGTAATCGCAGCCGTGCTTGAAACCGTGCAATAGCTGACTGCCGAGGCGCGGGGGCCCGCGCGGCTGTGAGGCCAGCTGACTCGCCGCTGCCCCGCACCCCTCGTTCACTGCCGCCAGCGCGCGGCGATGTTGAGAGCGGAGGTCTCAACATTTCAAAGAATGGAAAACTTAAAATGCAGCTCACTCCTTCACGTAAGAAAACTACTACGAAAAACAAAGTTAGGTCCACTCATTAAATTAGTTTCTGATGCGGTTGATGCTGCAATTGATGCTGGTGTACTTTAGAGTTGGAAAAACGACATGAATTCTATTTCAACGGGGATTTTTACTAATAGGGAGTCCATATGATATTTGCTACTCAACATTCAAGACCAGTTTTTTCTCATGATTGTCTACTGCTACAGAAGGATGAGGAACAGGAGGGTGTAAAACTGACTCATCCTCCATAGAAAAGGGAGGATCATTCGACCAGACGGATGTAGTGTCTGGTGGGCTACTGCCCGACGGTTGTTATTTGTTTTTTTAATAGCGCATCTCGCAGTTTTGACCACTGAGGTCTCGGCTGCTTAACCGAACTTTCCTGTGCCTTAAGCTGCTACACTTAAAGCCTCCAGCCATGGGCAAAAACTATTGCAAATTAAAATTAAGCGAACGCTCGCTAAGGGCACCCCTTGTGGGGTACGAACCTCGGCTTAGGGCGTCGCTGGGGGAGGACAGCAAGAAGGGATAGCCTGGATCAAAGTTAGATATCCATTATGATTATTATGCGGGGTATTTAAAGCTACGTGCTCAGCTGCAAAAACTGCTGGCACCTCGTTTTCGAGCAAGGGTTGGGGGGAATATTGATGTTGGGACGTTGTATATACGCTAGTCATGCGGCAAATTCTGCTGGTGCGATGCATGATTTTGTATAACGTCAGTGTGATGCGTAAATCGTATGTGGCGATGCAGATGCCGCCATACTGCTAATAATTTCAGCGTCTCCCATCGAATTTAGCAAAGACCAAAGGGCCTAAACAAAGTTACATTCTGGCAGCGATAATGATTATGGAAAAGTAAAAAAATAAAATAGATTGATATAAGCTCTTGAAAGCTATTGCTGATGGGCCTGACGAAAGCCCCATAATGAGGCATCATATTAAAACCACCCTGTCTGTAGTAGAATATATAAGTACTAAAATAGCTAATAACTTAAATTGTTTACTAACATCTACAATTGTACTGTATTTCTATTTTCTTAATGTCTCTCGGGAATCATCGCATTTCCGAATAAAAACGAATGCTAATTTCCATGTCCTTCAATTATTAGATTTATCTTGTTTAATAATTTTTATTCAGAACTAAGTACTTTATTGTTGTTTTGTTTTGATTTCCATGTGAACTATATAGAGGTGTAAAATTATTTTCCTATCTATCGTACCTGCGACTTTAGCAGCTTTCCTACATTATAAAACTAGTAGTTCTGCGAATAGTAGACCTCGCGAGCACAAACTTTTTATATAAAAAAATAATATTCCGCTAAAGTTATTTAAAACGGGATATTTACCATGATTTTTATTTAAAATAGGATATTTTGTAAAAAAAACATGATAAATATCCCGTTTAAGAACTTTAGTAGTGAAGATAACCATGTCAGTTTAAAATCCTATAATTAATATACCTAACCAACTTAAAAAAAAACCCGAATGCAGCTGTAGGTTACTACAAAGCATGTGGTGGCAAGACGATAATAAAACAGAAATAAACTAACCAACTACTATCTGTTAAACATGAGACTTTACTTTTGAAGCGACTTTACACCAAACAAAACTCAGTCACACAAAATCTTCGACGGGACCTAACTATTTGGCAAGCGACAACAACAATCCGATCTAGCGGTGTACAGTAGCGCCATCTGGTGACCTTATTCTAAAACGTAATTCTGACAATTATTTTTTGGATTCTCTAGTTTTGTGATGAGAAGAGTATTAACAACTCTATGTACTTCCAAGTCGATTGATAGCGTCCAGTCTACACCAAGTGCAAAGGGCGGATAGAAATCCGACGACTGATGAAACACGAGGTTTGCCGAGGGACATTAAGAACATAGTTATACTGTAATTATTTGTTTTTGTAATTTGATCTAGTTGTCTGTAGAATAAATTAATAATAATAATAAGTTAACGAAAAGCTTATGTCAATCCTGTAAAAAAGTTATTGTAGAAATACGAAACCTTTGCCACTTGTCTAGGCTTTTTAGAATTGCTTGCAGTGTGTCGTTATTCAATCGAGCCTTATTCACATAGGGTAAAAGACTTCAAGAGCATTTCAATGACAACAAATATTGGTCATTTGTGATAACCCGACGCTGTTAAAAAAAATGTCTTTGCAACTGTAAAACATATTCATCACTATAACATCACTAGAGTACAGTCACCAAAAAACTCCTTACACGATAAAACTTGACTTGTACAATACAAAGGAGACTTTGTGTCGTGTTTCGGATTAACATGGAAATTGAATCAGGTTGCACGGCGAACTTGGCCGGGACAAAGCTTTGTGACTCCAGACTTATATACGGGATTTTTTGTTTTGTTGTACACTACTGTTGTGCGCGATCGTACTGCGCTGTAGTGACGTATAATTTTGTGATTGTTGCGTGGATTTTTAGTAGCACAAGTTAATTTTTTGAAGCGAAGTTGTAGAACATTTGAATTACCATCAATGGAATTTTTCATTACCTCATTGGTGGATCATTTTATGTTCAATATACTAGATGTCATCTAAATCATCTTTAGATAATAATTCAACGTGAAAAGAGGTCACCTATCTCTTTGCTTATGAACATAAAATCGACTGTGTCCTAACCAAAAAGATCGTCGGCGGGAATACGCGAGTGCTGTTATAAACGAGCGAAACGTTACCAACGGCAGAGGCAACTGCAGCCGTCAACACCGGCAGCCGTAGACGTATCGACGGCAGACTTCGACACGTTGACGGTATGCCAGTTGGCAACGTGTCGCTCGTGTATAATATGAGCACTAAGGTATCAAACAGACTAAGGTATCAAACAGACGAGCAGCACTTTACTGTCGACAGAGCCAACTTCAACTGTTGACAGATCCAACTTCAGCTGTAGACAGAGCCAACTTCAGCTGTCGACAGAGGCAACTACTACTGTCGACAAAAGCAACTGCTGCAGTATTCGATATGCCCACCATGTCGACAGCATTATTGTAGCGCGAGACGTAATTTTAACGCGTGAACGCTCGGTCTGGATGAAGTCGACTGATAAGGCAGCGCGCGCGCTGCGCTCATACTATAGCTGTCGGTATTGGTCGGCGTTTGTTGTCCACGTGTCGACGCCGACCAATGGCGGTAGCTGCAGTTGGCTCTATCGACAGCAAAGTACTGCTCGTCTGTACTCTGTCTAAGTCAGTCATTTGTTCGGAAAACCCGAAGTGGACATTATGACGAAACCAGTGGGCCATTAGATTAAACATTGCAAAGCAGTTCTAAGCTATCGTTAATCTAGAGTAGGTACCTAATTACTTGACATGGGCTTTCTTGAAGAGAATTCAACTGGGTTCTCGAGTAAAAACTTAGTGATTTCATAAAGAAAGTGCTCCTCGGAAAATGAGTTTTGAAAAACGGTGGCATTTTAGATTGCATTTTTATTGTCATGATGAAGTAACAAGAAGCGCGATTTATATACATTATATACATCATAATATTTATCAGGTCTATCTATTAGGTATAGGCTCGCCCCCTATTACATGGGACTTAAACATCACTGACGAAATGTGGGTGTTCTATTAGTTACACCTCTGCCTAGTTCTTCAGGGATTGCAGGCGTGATGTTATGAGTAGTAATTTGTTTTATTTATATGGAAATTCCTAAATATCTTGATTTGGATTGCCACAGTCTAGGATTTCTTTTTTAACTCGTGCTGAGTAATTTTTCAATCTTTTCAGATGACCCTTCGTTAACTATTTCGATTTTTCAATCAATCTGCCTAGCCTTTTCCCAACTATGATGGGGTCGGCTTCAACAACCCAGTAACTGGGTAATACGATACCCTTTGGTAAGACTGGTTGTCAGACTTTCGGGCTTCTGACGACGAGTGACAGCCGGGACCAACGGCTTAACGTGCTTTCCGAAGCACGGAGGAGTCGCGGTATGTGAAGATGGTCACCCATACACGGACCAACGCCGGCAAGCGTAGCTTAACCTGATGGATCGACCTGTGCGGCTGTTTTTACCCGACTGCCCCAGAAGGAAAGTAATGTTTTTACATAGCCACAATCTCCTCAATTCAAAACAATTTCAATTTTTTAAACAACTGATAAACATTTCGACCATTGTATCTCAAAAAGTTTGTGACACGTCCACAGTATTTATGCCCCAAATATCCAAAAACCATAACAAAAACAACTCCAACAGTTTTCAATTTACGTTTTCCCGCGCGAAACTGGAGTACAGTTAGACAAAAGAGAAGAAGTATCGTCGAGAGATTAGAAAAATTTACGTGATCGCTGCTAAGATAATTGTTTCAAACTGGGCTAGCAAGTTCGGTCAGCTATCTCCCTGCTCCCCTGACAAGGGTGAACCGGGATTTATTTCGCCGACTAACTGTACCAAGAATGTTTGCACAATTCAATTTTTGAGACAGCTACTATCTTATTTTGTAAACGGTCTCTGTTCTTGTTTTGTAAAATGTACTCTGTGAGATCAAAATGTTTTGCTTTATTTTTCGTACTCTATAAATCTTAAAAGCTACATCCCATTTGAGATTGTGAAGTTTTTTTCCTCTTGTTCTTAAAAGGAAGGAATATTTTAGATGTCTTATTTCTTAGCTGATAGTACTTTTCAAAGACTTTTCAATTTTACGCCTTTGAACAAAAATGTTTTAGAGGTAGGTAACTTTAATGCACGATTTACTTGTATGCCTAGACAGATCAGGAGAAAGTTTCGTTACAATAAGTTTTAAGAAAATAATCGCCTAGAACCCTTTATACACGGCGCGGTATTTTTACAGTACGGCGCATAAACTGCGCCGTAGAAAAAACGTGTCTCTGAACAAGTGTCCATAGTGCATAAGTTCCAAGTTTCAATAGGCACGTCGTTGTATGGATATATGACACTGGCGACCGTGCCTACACACGAAAGCCGACGTTGGCACGGACGTAATAAAATCGTAGCGTGATTTTATCGCGCACTTAGTTTTCGACGCTCTGCTTAGCACCGAGAGTTACCATGTTTACAAATTACCATGTTTATTTAAATCTTTATTTTTTATTTATTTTTACATTCGCCCTTGACATATTTCTATTATTTGACATTATATACCTACGATTTAATTTCAACTTTTTTTTTTTGTTTGTTTCTATTGTGGACATGATAATTATTCAGATTGACTACAGTTGTAATAGCAATCATATAATTGCGTTTTATTTAAAATAGGTTTTTTACTTTTACTAATTAATTATTTTTTTGTATAGATTTATTTCTACATATTTTGTGAATGTGAGAACGCTGTAGGCTTAGTGGATTGTAGACCTGTTGACCATTTTCTATTTTGTTAAGTACTTGGTACTTATTGAAAGACCTACACTGTCCTCCCATACCTAGAAACACTGTTATTTGAAAGTATTGTAAAAGCCAATTATTTTTAAAAGAGTAACCGTGGAGTTTCTTGCCGGCTCTTCTCCATAGGAAACGACCAATTGGAACCGTGCACCTAGCTTCTGACGTTTCATAAGTGCCCATGTAGGTTTATGTGAAATAAAATATTTTGATTTTGATTTTGAGTTGAAAATCCAACGATGTGTTTTTTCGACGCGCTGGGATGCACTCTGTTGAATTCTCAACGCTCGGCTTAACACCGAGAGTTGAAAATCCAGTGCGTGATAAAATCCCGCCGCGATTTTATTACGTCCATACGTACGTAGGCTAAGACCCTGCAGATGATAGCAGACAGGGTATTTTCCTAATTACCGACGACGCACGAAACTACGTAACACCTTTTTTTTTGGGTGGGAAATTATCAAATAACTTCTCCCGCTCTGGGCGGAGCGGCAGGCGTGTCAGACTCTTACTGATTAAAACCCACCCGTGTTTCTTCAGTTGCCTGTACGTTGCCAGGGGTCACAGTATCCCTTTCGGACTTTCCCGCGACCCCGGAGGTACGTTAATAATTATCAATAACATTTCCACAACTTACCATGATACAATCCAATAACCAATTGTCAAAATGAGTCTACAAGCTCAGTCCGGCCAAAAAATGGGGCCATCATAAATAAACGAGTCTCTGTCGATGCAGAACACTGATACAGGAGTACATAATTAAAAGCCATTGAAATATTCCAGCAGGTCAGTGGCTACACTTGGTGCATAATTAAAATGCCTGCAATCACCTATATGCGGGAAACTTTATACATAGACTGGCGGAAATGTGTACACACGGCTACACATCAAGTTATACATTTCCAGTTTATACTGATCTGCATTGTACAGGATTTCCGTACAATGCGAGGTCAGCTTATACTGGAAATGTATAGCTTGATGTATAGCCGTGCGTACCTTGAGTACATTGTTTGGTGAAACTGAAAGTGATTGGTATAACTACCTAATTTTTATGGACACTGATAATTATGAATATATTATTGAGCTTTTGGTTTTGTTTTTGCGGCATAAAAGGTATCCTATGTCCTAATCTAGGTCTACATCTGTGCTAAGTTTCATCGAAATCTGACCAGCCGTTGAGGCGTGAACGGACAGAACAGACAGACTGACAGACACTTTCGTATTTATAATATCAGTATGAATAAAGACTGCAGTTGCCTCTGCCGTTGACGCCTGCCGCTCGTGTGTATAAGTATTAAATGCGATAATAAATGTATGGGGCCACAGTAAAAGTGGTTCGTAATGATAAGTACCTACAATAACCTACCTACCCCTTACCAGTTTTTCCAATTACTCATCGTATAAATATAAATTTAATTTAGCACTACCCTGCTCCGAGCAAGATAGCAAATGCACTTCTCACTGCAATAATAACTTGTAATTTAACCCTTTTCACGGTACAGAAGAATGTGAGACGCTAAATACTTGACTCAGACTAAATTAAAGTCTGTCTAGTAAAATATTTTACTACGGCAGTCGAGGAGAGCTCTTCTAAATTTAGAAAGGTCTGACAGCTTGTAATAACGTTTAATTGCATTCTGAAAACTTAAGGTACTATTCCGTAGGTACCCGACCGCAGGCGACATGCTACCGCGACACGACTGGTTTCTATGAACTTCCATGAAATATCTTCCGTAGCTAGCAACACGTCGGTTTCATAGAACGACAGGTCGCACGCTGCTGCTGCCTGCGGTCGGCTACAGAATTGTAACTTAAATCTAATTTTAATTGAGGGTACTGAAGTGGTAGGGGCATCATTTTTTGTCATGTGTGAGGAAACCGGCATGTCTTAGAACCAAAAATTCAAATACATGTGACATCTACCAACCCGCACTGCATACTCGTGGTGGTGGATTACAGCCCATTCCCTCTCACAGAGAGAATCCCTGTGTCCCAGCTGTGGGGACATTATAGGCTGATTATTAATCAGCCTATAATGTAAATCCGACCAAATGTAATAGTCACAAAATATAAGGACTATTGAGTAATAATTGTGACTTTGGTTGGATTCGCGATATTGTCACTTTTATCGCATTTCGGAACGCAAGGTCAGTGCACTGCACTTGGAAAAATATAGTAAATGTACCGATAGAAAATATTTTAAATGATCGAAGACACAATTTTACACTGAACTTGATTGTTTACGTTTACAAAATTTTAAATAATTTTAATATCATGTAACTGTACCTATTATCGCCTATCAAAGGATAATTTACTAATTGTATGCTGATTTTGAAAAAAAAATCTGTAAACTCCTAAAATTTATCATTTCATTTCAAATATTCTGCTCATTTTCGTGCATATTTCAAGCATTTTTCATGCATATAACAAGCTTTTTGTGTTGCATATAATCCGGTCTCTACTGATTATTTTATGTTGTGTGTACACAAAAGTGTGAAGCGTTATTATAATTATGTAATTTCAAGTGCGAGTTTTTGGAGCGCCATGTCCAGCAGTGGACGTCTTTTTGTTGAACGATGATGATGTGGAACTCTCGGAATTGAAGAATAAGAAAAAAAATTCGGAGCCATGACTGATATTATATTTCATGTTTGTAATGAAGATATTTTTATGTGTAACATCTTTCCTCTCACTTTCCTGCAATCAAAATCTAAATCTAAAAAAATCTAAATAATCAAATCTTGTGAGTGATTTCGTGAAAAGAAACGGAAGTGTGTTACAATACACTATTACACAAAAAGCTATAGGATTTGACCAATGACCGCACGCAGTAATAGAGTTGGCCGTCAGAAACGACCTTGACTAGACCCGTTTAATGTTGCTTATTACCAAGGTGAAAACATTGTGAGGAAACCGGCATGTCTGAGAGATATTTCTCGACGGCATGTGAAGCCAAGTTAGAAGCCCATGGGCGGCTTTATAACTCTGACACCAGGTTAGTCACTAACTACACGAAAAGAAGAAGACCAAGATGAGATGTCAGACAATCATCATATGCGACTACCATAAGGCTCGCTCCTTTTTTTTCTCTAATTATAAAAGGCATTCCTAAATTTGCTCTAAAACACGCTACATGGTTCAGGACAAAAAAAAATGCGATCACATAAATATCTACCTGCCTACGTAGATTTTTAGTGACATTTTCCATCTCACTAATAAATCCATTAAAGCCGATAGATTCAGCTCGATAGATTATTAAAACTAAATTGACGCCATACCTGGAATGACTTGCCTCAGGCTACCTGCAGATATCATTCGGAGTTCAACGAAGCTAAAAAATTGCAATGCACTCAGCTTTGTTTGCCTAATCCAGATTTTACTAGGAAAATGTTTGCTGAATGAAAAAAACGGGTTGGTTTTAAAAAGCTGGTGAACTGGTGATATTTTGTGTGAAGCTAAAATAGAAGAAGTTGTTTGTGAAAAAATATTTCGTGAAATTGGAAAATCTTATCAGTTGCATTAAAAAAAAAACTGATCTTGTCTCATTCAAGAGGTAAATTAATAACAAACGCCGAACATAAAAAAAATCTCAAATTAAAGCCGTTAACGGTTCTAAAACAGTATTTTAATTAATACATCTATCCTGATTCTGGACAGCAGGACAAAGGTGTCTCAGATTAAATTAGTGAATAATCACAGAATAAAGTTATGATTTTCTTCTTTACTCAATTCTCCAAAAATAATCCAACTCTCAATAACCAGGTAAACCGTTATACTAAAACTAATAAAATGCCCAGAAATCACATAACTTTCAATCAATACGTGACTCTCTGAGAACGCAACCGAGTTACGTGCAGAACTTAGCGCATTAATCTAACAAATAAGTGAGAGAACTTTGTCAGGGGCTCCCCCTAACAATGTTAATTACTTACTATTTGAGTGGGATCGTATTAAGGGGGAATTACGGCTATTATTATTTCTATTTTTGTGTCTAACTATCATTATGAAAGTTTGTTTGTACGTGGGGATCGATTCTATATGCGTAGGCTGAGATAGGAGCATTTTGGTACAGAACTTTCTGATTTTATTTTAATTTTACTTTTTAGGGTTTCGTAGTAAACAAGGAACCCTTATGGTTTCATCATGTCCGTCTGTCTGTCTGTCTGTCCGTCTGTCTGCGGCTTAGCTCAGAGACGCTAAGTACTAGAAAGCTGTAATTTGGCATGGGTATACATATAAATGACGCCGACAAAGTGGTAAAATAAAATCATGAAAAATATTTTTTTTTCAGGTACCTACCTCCCCTAGACGTAAGGTGAGGATGATATTTTTTTCTCTCAATAATCTCATAGTGTGGAGTGTCGTTGGAAAGGTCGTTTAAAAATATTGTGAGTTTACGAAGACCATTTTTGGATTTAGGGATCTATTTTCGAAATATTAAGCTTTAAAGTGCTAATTTTTGTTAGAGTCAAGTGTGCCTGCAAGTTTAATGGTTGGTTTTGGGTATGTGAAAAAATTCACGGCAGTAGCATATATTTTATAACGAAAAAGAAAACTATCACAGCTAAGTAGGTTTTACAAGTTAACGAGTAATAATCGATCAACTTACATTTGCGGTTGAAAAAACATGTTTCCAACTACAAAGTTAAGTTTGTTCTTGGGATAAATTCATCCCAACTATGGAACCTTTCATTGTGCGTGGTCCGATACGTACTTGGCTGGTTTTTATTTTATTAGTTTCTATGAGTGTGTTTAGTTTAATTTGTGAATTCCTGTGCGAGTGCCATTAAATACTTCTTCTTAATTTTTTTCTTTACGGCGGTGTAATTGCGTAACACACATAAGAGCGTTTATTTTGAAAGTGGGCAACGTCACAAATAACATAACACATAACATAACATCACGCCTTTAATCCCCGAAGAGTTAGGCAGAGGTGAACCTATAGTACACCCACATTTCGCCAGTTATGTTTAAGTCCCATGTAATAGGGGGCGAGCCTATTGCCATCAACCGGACACAAATCCAGACTCCGGGCTGCTACTGAGAAATTCCAGATGGAAAAACCCAATAACACTTGCCCGACCCGGGAATCGAACCCCGGACCTCATACTCAGCAGTAGCGCTTGCGACCACTAGACCAACGAGACAGAACACTAGGCCAACGTCAAATATTTCGCTGTTTTGGTTAATTTGGCAATATTACTGTATAGAAATAAGAATTGTGATTAACTAGTTCCCTAGAATATTAATTATGAATTATAATTATAACACTGAATTTGATGTTGTAACCGTTTTAGGTGTAAAAAAGGCATCTGGAAAGTTTCTTAATTTTTTACATTTAAAACGAAATAAATATGTTACGATATTAATTATTGCATTTCATAATCAATATTTTAGTTCCCTAGTTAGCCACATTTCTTAATTCCATACAATAATATTGCCAAATTAATCAAAACAGGTGACGGCTATTTAAGACGCTGCCAACTTTTAGGATAAACCCTCTTAAAGTAGTAATGGCTTTGATTTTGACAGTTCAACAACATTCATTTCTTTATTTACGTTGTTGAGCAGACAAATTTTTCCAACATATTTGAAGCAATGGATTAGCAATATCCTTTAAAATCATTCAGTTTATGATTGAGTGTGTTACTCAATTAGGGTGCTGGTCGCGAAAATCCGCTGAATGCAAAAAGCGCAGAACCGATGGAAGTAGCGACGCTTGGTTGAGGCCTATATTGAGCGGACGTCTTATGGGCGAAATGATGTTAATGATGTTGACCATACATTAGGCCTGTGTCTAATTTTTTTATTTTTCAGATAGGTAATAAAAAAAATATTGAACACGTATTTTTTCTTTTTTGACGTAATCAAAAGATTACGACGATACATTGTGTTAAAATGTGGCATGACGTCACGCCTTGCTAGATTTAATAGTGCGTTGTGACGTAGCGAGCCCCCACTCCCCAACTTTAATGCGTGTTTTCTAAGTTATTTTTGATTAAAATGATAAAGCAAAAAATACGTGTCTAAAATTTTTTTATCATCTGAAAGATGGACTAAATAGTATTTCTGTTTTTTTACCTAGGCAACTACCCTTTTATTATTAAAACTAGCGTTATATACTTGATGTTGCAGTTGAGTAGATGATGATGGGGGGCAGTAGATAGTAGAGGGGCTTGTGGCTAAGTAAAAACAGCTGCACGGGTCGATCGATCAGGTTTAGCTACGCTTGCCACGGTTGGTCTGTGGATGGGTGACCATCGGAAAGCACGTTAAGCCGTTGGTCCCGGCTGTCATTTGTAGATCTTTGACAGTCGTTACGGGTAGTTAGAAGTCCAAAAAGTCTGACAACCAGTCTTACCAAGGGGTATCGTGTTACCTAGTAACTGGGTTGTGGAGGTCAGATAGGCAGTCGCTCCATGTAAAATACTGGTATTCAGCTGCATCCGGTTAGCCTGGAAGCCGACCCCAACATAGTTGGAAAAAGGCTAGGCAGATGATGATGCAGTTGAGTAGATGATGCAGTTTGTAGTAAAATAGGGTTAAAGTTCCAACAAATAGGGCGAAAGCCTTTTCTCCCTTCCTTTCTTCCTCTTTTAGGGTTACCAAGTTAACAAGATCATTATACATACATTTAACGTACATCACCAAGGGCCCAATAAGAAGGTCAAGAGTAAAAAAAAATCTTAAAAAAACATTTCCCTGAATTTTAGTTACAACTGCTAAGACATTTCGATATTATACGATTTCAAAAGAAGCGAGACGTCGTAGTCAAGTAAAATAAAATAAAAATATACGCTGGACTTAATGAGACATTTAAGAAGTGAATATTCTAACGCAAATTATTCTGAATTCCGTACAACCCCTTAGTGTGGTTATTATAAAATGGCGGACCTTTTGATTGACGTTTATTAATTTTGCTGCCCACCTCACCGCTGAAGGTGGAATGTTTTAATTTAAAAGCATTTTTACCTTTTTGTTTGTTTATTTTTAGAAATAACGCTGACGGTAAGCAATGTTCACATTGTAGCGGTTAAACCGCCATATACTGTTAGGTTTCAATTTATTATACTGGCAGCACCGAAAGATTTGATGTGTCCTTCTGGGTTGGGCGCTAGTGACGGTAGGACGTGCTTAGTGGCGGTGTCGGTAAAAATACAGATTGGCATAGAATTGGTTGGAGATCTACTGTAAATTAAGGTAACCTATTAGTTTTATGGTAAATATAAGAATACTGATTTGATGGTGAAATGAATTGTGATATTATGTGGGGAATAGGAGATGTGATGGTATGGTGTAGAATATTGAATTTGATGTTGGCAAAGAAATATAAATGACTGACAAATATCTTGGTGTTTCATATTACTTCCTTATCCCTGAAATACTGTAAATATGTAGTTTTATTATATTTCAGAAGTGGTATGTGGCCCGCTTATTTCTTTTGCATTATAATAGAATTCATTTAAAAGTATTATTAACGGTTAAAATTGAATTGTAGAAATACCTAACCTACCTACATCACATCTCTTTTGGTATATTCGAAATTTCGGTTACAAAAATTAAATAGACTGTGATCCGTATAGTACCACTTTATGAAGGTTATGTGAAGGTCACATTTTTCTTTCTCTAAATTGATCTCCTGGATAAGTTCGAGGGATGCAAGGGGAAGTAAAATCTTGTTATTTTTGAGCTACGACCTACCGTTTAGAAGATATTAGACATTTTAACTTTTTCACGGCTTGTTCGAAAAGGAGTCAAACCCGTTGTTATGAGTTTCAGATAATGTTTCGCGACAGTGAAGCGTCCTCACTGGGCACCGGCTGACGACCCCGGCCCGAGGTGGTATCTATTCAGGGGTAGAACTGGGAACTAGTCGCAGTCATAGCCGACGCCATGGGGGTCGCAGCCACCGTGGTCGGAGTCTCGTGTGCAGCGTCCATTGTGAGCGGACCGCGGGATGTGCGAGCGAGAGCTGGCAAAAGCGGTTACGCTGCTGCAGCTGGACGCCAGTGCAGCTGGACGCCAGTGCAGCTGGACGCCAGTGCAGCTGGACGCCAGTGCAGCTAGACGCCAGTGCAGCTGGACGCCTGTACAGCTAGATGCCAGTGCGACTGGATGCCAGTGAAGCTGGACGCCTGTATAGCTGGATGCTAGTGCAGTCGCACTTGGTGCTGATAATCGGTGCTGTTGCTTCAATATCTTTTCATTATATCATTTTAGTTACGTATTTATTCAAAATCATTTATTTGCAAATAAGGTACAGAAAGTTTTTAAGATAATTATTTCTATCTTATATTATGCCTTTAATTACGGAGTGCACATACGGGATTATTATTTTGAGAAATTAATTAATTAAGTTATATAATGGATGCGATTAGTAAATAATATTAAATTAAATCCTTATTCATAAATGGCATCAAAATACTACAATTTACAACTTATAACTTACTGTACTTGGGATTCAGTTATACAATTCGATACACATGATAAAGCTGTTGTTGGATCTGAGTGTGAGTTTCGTCTTGGGTTGATATAACTAGTTAGTATTACGAGATCAATACTCAATTCTTTATTGCGTTCCATATGTATTACATAGAAAACATAACAAAGGAAAAGATCAATATGGACCCTGTCGGGCATCAAGGGGCATATAGTAGCTTGTTGCCTGCTGTTAGTTTCTTACATTTGATTAATAGTACTTCCCAGATGTCATAAGGTAAACTAACTAAGTTTTAATGAGGACAAATAGGAGAAATCAATCCGGATAAGTTTATGTACAATTTTATTATGTCTAAAGTTATTAGTATTCCTAGTTAATTATAATGTGTAGATTGACTGGTTTGAGATTTGATTAATTATATCTGGAACGATAAGGATGAGCATATGTATGTGAATATGACACATATGTAGCACACATGTATATATGTATGTAACTGTTATTTTGTGATACTTCTGTGAATATCAAAATTATAATTTCGAACAATCAGTATATACTTATGTATTTATGCTTGTGAGAGCGTTCACAAGTTATGAGCACGGTTGGCGAGAGCGTTCGCTACCACCGTGACTTTATGATTATATTTATATATTTATGCTTGTGAGAGCGTTCACAAGTTATGAGCACGGTTGGCGAGAGCGTTCGCTACCACCGTGACTTTATGATTTATATGTATTTATGTACTTATGCTTGTGAGAGCGGTCACAAGTTATGTCGCCATGATTGGTGAGAGCGTTCACTACTATCATGACTTTATGATTATATTTATGTATTTATGCTTATGCGAGCGGTCACAAGTTATGTCACCGTGGTTGGCGAGAGCGTTTGCTACCACCGTGACTTCATGATAATAATTATGTATTTATACTTGTGAGAGCGGTCACAAGTTATGTCACCATAGTTCGAGAGAGCGTACATTGCCACCGCGACTTAATAATTATTTTTATGTATTTAATATGAGAAGGAGGGTTCAAGAAAGTATGAAAAGTATAGAATAGCTCTTTAGTTGCACAGAAAGTAGGTACAAGTTACAGATGTTAAGTTTAAAATTGATCCTTATACTAACTACCTCAATTAAGGCATGCAAACAGTTTAAGCTATGATAAAGACTCCCTTAATATAATATTATTAAAACTTTCAATCAAAACAATACAAGTTTACCATGTCAAGATGAAATTTAGTAAATAATTTGAAATAAGCAATACCTACAATACATAATGTCAAGTTTACTAAAATGGGATCATAAATTCGTCAAGTTCGAGGTCAATACGGTTAAATTAACATGATTTAGTACAAGTCAAGAGTACAGAGATCTATTTATTATTATTAGATATATAATAACAATTTACATTCTCATCAGAAAAAAAAAAAACGCCTATTTATTTTATTTTATTTTCTTATTTAACTCGAACACAAATGATTCATATTGTTGTTACTTGAGTAATAACATTTATTAATTAATTGATCTGACAATTTATTTTTGAAAAGTGGAAATGTCTCATTTTTATTACATCGGGTATTTTGTTAAATATGGTTAGTAAGAAGCTACTGGTTAGAACATATACAGTTAGTTCTGATAATAATATCAAGGAATTGAATTGTTTTAGTTTAGAATCAGATTATAAGATAGATAGACAGTTAGATAGAATATTCTTTATTATGTACACCATAAAAATTACAGACATTATATTCAGAAATTTTACATTGGGTGTCACAATGGGCGGTCTTATCGCTAAAAGCGATCTTTTACTGACAACCTTTGGACGGATTTAAATGGCAAAGGAGAGACAATACTGCAGGTAGTCAGTGGTGTACCATTTACATATACAACAGATACACAGATACATAAAGCATATATTTACCTATATAAATATATATATATTAGATAAATAACAGATACACCTATATAAAATTATAAACATGAAACAAGAGCAAGGAACTACATGTAATGATGATGTTTAAGGAGAGAGGAAGTGTTTAAACCCCAACAGAAGCTTGTTTGGTCGTAATTTAATCCTTGGTAGTGAGAATATTATGAATGAAATATTTTTAGATACAAGACGGTTATCTGAAAAATAATGATTAAGTTGATTAGGCAGGTGATGAATGAAATACGCCTAAATTGTGGAGTATGTAATTAGTCATAGGTTTTAAAAACAGAATAATTGTGTTGCATCAGAAGTTTATGATTTACGTTTCTTCATATGATACGGTTGACCTGAAAGAATAAAAATAATGATTAATAAGGAAATAGTAACAAATAATGTATGTTAATTAATCTATGAATTTTATGATTAAGTTATTGTTTGAAAGTGAAGAGGAAGTGTGAATTAAATATTATTATGCTGTTTTGTTAAAAGTCATGCTGTGTTAAAAATAATAGAGGCAAATGTTATGATTTTAATGAAACTGAAACCTTTAAGGGAAAATACGATATTACTTAAGTTAGGCTAAAATGAAAATACATACTTATATATGATTGAGAGATGGAAGTCGAAGCATAGGCCATTCATTGGAAGTCGTACAGTGGCTGGCAAGTGAGAGTGCTTAACCAGTAAAGCTTGCGGTGCAATGTTTGGCACGTGCAGGATGTTATGTCACTTATTGGAAATCGTACAGTGGCTGGCAAGTGAGAGTGCTTGTCCAGTGAAGCTTGCGGTGCAATGTGTGGCATATACAGAATGTAATGTTAACATATTAGGTCGAAGTCGAAGCATTAGGCCATTCATTGTAAGTCGTACAGTGGCTGACAGGTGAGAGTGCTTGATCAGTGAAGCTTGCGGTGCAATGAGTGACGGATGTAAATTAATATTGAAAAGTCTGTATGAGCTAATCAAACTGAGAAATTAACAAAATGCGATAATGTAATATCTTACCTTTTAAGCGTTTTTGGAGTAATTTGTCACTGACTAATGAATTTCATAGTTTTTGAGAATATTGTTAGCTCATGCTTGTAATATTTAACGCTAAATATTCAGGTCTTCTATAACGTTGATTGAACAAACAAACAACATAACGTTTATTTTATAATATAAAGCTTACGGACAAACTTGATGTCAGGAAGGTCGAATGTTAGCTTTTGATTTTAACGTAACTAAATCTTATTGATAGGATGCAGATTATTTTGTAAATGTTTTATTTAATTATTTGACACTTTCTGAAACCGACTTCCGGTGCTGTAATTACAGTCTCTGCGGGTTTATTACGTATCTTGCAGAAGCCTAGCGATAGCGAAATTTGCGCAATAGTTGCTCTTAAATTGAAAATCCGTATTATGTATCGGCGATAGCCACACCATGGCAAACTAGCGATAGTGCTGCCTCTAGAGAACAATCAGTCAACTGAAGTGTGCAGTGGTCGCATGGTGATCGCGATTATTTTGTATTATTTTTTGGTAGCCGAGCGACAGCCATTGGCGAGCATATTTGGCTGTCAAATTGCGATAACCTTTTCCCGTGTTGTTGATCGCTTGCCTGTCGCTCGCTGATTGAAAAATGTAAATTGGTCTTATAATTCGAAGAATTTTAACTAAAATTGTGTACCTACATTAAATTTAACTTCGTCGCGTGTTCATTAGAATAAACTGTGTGTAGCGTAAAAGACTATTCATTTAGTTATGTTTGCGTCTATGTATTGGGTAAGGATGGCTAAGAAACTCTAAAAGTTCATCTAATTGGTCACCATTTTACACTGAAACAGGATTAGGTACTGTAAATTTTAAAGTTAACTTTATTAAGATAAGACATATTTATTTGCTCAAACATGTGTACACGTACAATAATAAAAACGTGCGTGAAGGATAACAAAAAAAATAAAAAAATACAAGACATGTTTGCCACATGCTATGCGTGCAAATATGAATAGTTATGATTACTAATAATTAATTTCAAGTCAAACATTCATTTAATGTGAATTTAGCAAACAATAATAAATTAAAAATGTCGACATAAAAAAATATATAGATATTCATAAAAACATCTAAGTTGAAATAAATGCTTCAGTCTTAAATTTATTAATATTACGTATAACTCTTTGTTTCTCATATTATTAATGTTTTAAAACTTATTTTAACTTGTTGAAAACAGTCGAATATTGTTTGTAGTTCAAGTAAACGCTGATTTCATCCACTTATCCATCTTGTAGCCGACGCTAAGCTATTTGATAAATTTGAAGTAGAAAATGGATTCTTTGTTTTTTTCATGACAAAGATTTTGTTACATGTGTTTGAAAGTTGAATTTCTAATCACGTTAGTTTCGAAGATTGCTACTTATTTGTTTTGGCTCTAGTGTCGATAATTGCTGATTGCTATTTAATATGCGTAATAGACCTTAGGTTAGCGAATGGAAGTCGATTACAAACTTGATTGAAATAATATTTAATGTTTTATTTTGGAAGTTGCTTGGCACGCCACCTAGTTGCAATTTTTAGATGTAGAAAGGTATAAAAGCAAATGTCAGTGCATTTTACAGTAAGTTCCGTGCAGAATAAAGAAATGTAAATGTGAGCACCATGTATCCATTTATAATGTTATTATGATGTTGTTAGACTTGAAAGTGAGTATGTCATGCACACTCAAATGGTTGAGTTAAATGGTATAGCCATAGCCATGCGTCATGTTCATGAACGGGAGCCGTCAATTCAGACTGAACTGCCAGCGCTTATCTTTAATCGTGTGTTTTGAGTTGTTTGATATTGTTTTTTTTACATTGTTCTCACATATAGAATCAACAATAATAATGTACCCAGGATTTTGTAATATCTTTATTTAAAAGAGTATCATTGGAGTTTCTTGCCCGTTCTTCTCCATAGAGATCTACCTATGTTTTGGAATGGGCGACTAGCTTCAACTCTCTGAATAACTGACAACCCTTTGAAAATTTTAAAGTGCCTGTAAATGGTTTAATAGAAATAAATGTTTTGAGTTTTAGTCTACGTAATACCATCATATCACGACTAGTGGAAATTTCAATAATTTTTCTCTCATTTTTTATATTCTGGCTAGAAGAACGGTTCTCAGTTTATAAGTTTTAGAAACAACGTATAAATAGTTGTAAGCCGAGTGTTAGGTTTTAGATGCTAATTCACCTGCGTGCATGAGGACATGCACGATGTCAGGATGGTCGAGTGTTAGGTTTCAATTTATTATACTGGCAGCACCGAAAGATTTGATGTGTCCTTCTGGGTTGGGCGCTAGTGACGGTAGGACGTGCTTAGTGGCGGTGTCGGTAAAAATACAGATTGGCATAGAATTGGTTGGAGATCTACTGTAAATTAAGGTAACCTATTAGTTTTATGGTAAATATAAGAATACTGATTTGATGGTGAAATGAATTGTGATATTATTATGTGGGGAATAGGAGATGTGATGGTATGGTGTAGAATATTGAATTTGATGTTGGCAAAGAAATATAAATGACTGACAAATATCTTGGTGTTTCATATTACTTCCTTATCCCTGAAATACTGTAAATATGTAGTTTTATTATAATACAAACTACGCATCAAAGACATGACGTCACACAAAGCCTGCATCGCGCAATTAGAGTTTACCGCGCGATCGACATATATACAAAATTCCGACTTCAACCGTCGGGCAGTTGCCCGCCAGACATAACAGCCGTCTGGTCGGAGGATCCTCCCTTTTCCCATCTACCATAGTAGATGAGTGAACTTTACACCCTGTTCCTCATACCACTAAAACATAATACCGCAAGAATGATAAAATAGAACGAACCTATAAAACTGTTTTTTTTTTAACCGACTTCCAAAAAGGAGGAGGTTATATGTTCGACGCGTATGTTTGTTTTTTTTTTTTATGTATGTCCACCGATTTCTCCGTCATTTGTGGACCGATTTTGAAAATTATTTTTTGTTTGAAAGGGTATGCTCCCAAATTGGTCCCATATAAATTTTATTAACTTTGCTTGGGTAATTTTTCAGTTAGCTACAAAATACGTATTTTTTTCCCACTTAGTATGTAGATGATATGATAAGTTCCTGACACTGGTAGTAGGTAGTGGTATTCGAATGTGTGTGGGGTAGGTACCACAACTAAAAAGTGAAAAATAAAAACTTTTTACAAAAAAAAAAACTACCGACTTCCAAAAAAAACACTACAAAGTGAAAAATAACTTTAATTTCGGAAGTCGGTGGTAAAAAACGAAAACACAAAACCCACGACACCGACTTCCGAAATTAAGGTTATTTTTCACTTTCGGTTAAACGTAGTTTTTTGAAATTGCTCTATAGCTAGAAAAGTTTCTAAGTCACCTGAGGTTTGCGGATGACCTTATCCTGTTCTCGCAAAACTTACAACAGTTAAAATAATATGATAAACGATCTACACCGAGCCGAATCTCGACAAAACAAAAAAATCATTCTTAGCGATAAAATAATATGAATGATTGGTTTGAATGAGGAGCTCGCGGCTAAGTACTAACAGCCGCTCGGATCGATCTGTCAGGTTAAGCTACACTTGCTTCACTTGCTTGCTGCATTCGTGGATCTTTGACAGTCGTTACGGGTCGTCAGAAGCTCGAAAGTCTGACAACCAGTCTTGCCAAGGGGTATCGTATTACCCAGTTACTGGGTTGTGGAGGTCAGATAGGCAGTCGCTCCATGTAAAATACTGGTATTCAGCTGCATCCGGTTAGACTGGAAGCCGACCCCTATATAGTTGGGAAAAGGCTAGGCAGAACAGATTGGTTTGAATGAATATGATTTACTCGTGCTTATCAATGAAACTTAGATACACATATGAGAGTCTAGTGTTATATATCTTCGAAACGATGTGTATTTGAAACACTTGTTCTAGGAATTTTTGTATTAGTTTTACTTATAATAGTTATGGGATAGCAAAAGAAACACGTCTTATAAACATATTTATTGATTTAAATTATTTTTGCGTTCTTACTCGTCCATCATCATCAGCCTATAATATTCCCACTGCTGGGACACAGGCCTCCTCTCTGTGAGAGGGAGTGGGCCGTAATCCACCACGCGGGCCCAGTGCGGGTTAGTGATGTCACATGTCTTCGAATTTTTGGTTCTACGACATGCCAGTTTCTTCACGATGTTTTTCCTTCACCGTTTTGAGAGCAGTGGTGATGAAATAATTTACACAAAGTAAAGCGCCTGTCTAGGTTCGGACCTACGACGTACAACTCGTAAGTCACGGCCGTTACCGCTGGGCCACCACCGCTCGTCCGCTTTGTGTAAATTATTTCACCACCACTCATCTCAAAATAGTGAAGGAAAACATCGACTGAAACATGTCCTAGAACCAAAAATTCGAAGACATGTGACATCCACCAACCCGTATTGGTCCCTCGTGGTGGATTACATACAGTCCGGTCTCCTCCTCTCGAAGAGAGGAGGCCTGTGTAGTTGTTTTATGCTACTCTTTCACTTGAACCAGAATTTTGAACTGTCATCATCATCATTTTCATCATCATTTCAGCGGAAAGACGTCCACTGCTGGCCTCCAAGCACTGCCACTTCGACCGGTTCTGTGCTTCCCGCATCCAGCGGATTTCTGCGGCTTTCACAAGGTTCGAATTGTATTGGTTAGTAATTAATCTATACTTAATAGCACAGTAAATGCTATGTAATGGTGATTTTTTTAAACCCAAGTATTAGGAAACTGACACTAATCCCTTCCAAGATTAGAAGCTTCTAAATTCTTGTCTAACCTTGAGGCAACCTTGACGTCAGCACTCAAAGTCGTATTTAAATTAGGTACATACTACAAGGACTGATTACGTCAATTAATTACTATCATTCCTGTAAAGCCGCAGTCCCACGGCCCGCTTTTTCACAAGCCAGATCGCGCCAAGCCAGGCCGACAGACCGTGGGAACCGT
Source organism: Agrochola litura (assembly GCA_949152395.1). Taxonomy (NCBI): domain Eukaryota; kingdom Metazoa; phylum Arthropoda; class Insecta; order Lepidoptera; family Noctuidae; genus Agrochola; species Agrochola litura. The sequence continues at coordinate 4,217,203 of OX424506.1, forward strand.
CGCATCCGATGACGTTGCCTGTCGTCGCCCGTCCGATTCGTCGGGAGTCAGTAACTTCAAAGGCGCAGCGTGGCGCGGCGCGTGGCGGCCTGTCATGGCCTGTACGGGCGTGTTTCTTCTGCTTTGTTTTTGCTTTGTTTATCAGATGTTGACCACTAAATAAAAGTACTGCGGTTCCACGCACAGCCATGATCTTCATTTCATTTGTCATGTTGGAATAACTGCCAACAGGCCGCACCAGGCCGACAAACGCCGATGGAATGCTCGACAAAGGCCGCGACAGGCCCCAACAAGCATGGCAACGTCTGGCACGGCCTTTAAGTTAACGGGCCGTGGAACCGCAGGTTTATAGATAGTGAGAGTCTGACGCAGAATTAATTAAGTTAATACAAAACAATCGTTTGACGACAAACAATAAATTAAACAAATACGAAAGTAATTTATTTTTGAAGAAAGTTCAAACTTGTGTATTGGAATTTCTTTTAATTCTATTAGCATAACTTTTTTAGTAACAACTGCAGTAATTTCTAATCTAATCTAACTAGCCTGTATTGTCCCACTGCGGGGCAAAGGCCTCCCTCTCCCTTTTCCACACAACTTTGTCCATTGCTAGTATCGGCCAGTCCTTTCGGTAGGAGTCAAGCTCGTCCCGCCATCTTCGTCTCGGCCTGCCGCGATGTCGTCATGCGTTTGGTGGGACCCAATCAGTAGTTCTTCTTTTAGCCCATTTGTCATCTGACATGCGATAAACATGTCCAGCCCAGTCCTACTTAAGCTAAGCGGCTTTCTGGGTAACGTCCGTGACCTTAATTTTGGCACGCAGTGTTGTGTTCCTTATACGGTCCGAAATTTTGCACTGCAAGACTCATTGCAGTAATTTAATGAACAAAATATTTTCTATTATAATTTTTAATAAAACTCTCATCAGTCATAATTTTGAGTGTATTAAACAGAAGTCTGTATACATAATGATTATATAAAGCTGTACAAACTTAATGAATAACTGAATTTAATGACTTTAGGTTGTATTTTTTTGTGTGACATAAATTATGCCTTTTCATTTATTTTGAATAACAAGGTCATTATTTAGTTTAATTTTGGGATAGGTGGGGCAAGGAAGGTCTTTGTTAAAATAATTTAAAATAGCAAAGTTATTTGATAGCTATATTTATAGGGTATTTATTATGACATAATAAGAACAATATTATATGTATTTTAAGCAAATCTAAACCCCATATTAACCTTAAATTAAGCTTACTTACAAATTAGGAGGAAGGGATTCTCCTGTTCCTAATGCCTCTACATATATTGGTGATCCCGAGTATGAACGTCAACGCAGCCTTCGTACAACTACTTCAGCGTGGCGTCATCATCATCACTCCCGAAAGCTTTCGTGAGGCGAGTCACACAACCAGCACCCACGGCTTCAAACGGGTGTGCAGACCACCAGCATGCAGCGAACGCGCATTCCTGATCATCAACCTCAGCCTTATCAGCAGCCATGGCATAGCACACTGCACTTTCAGCCGGTCTCACAAGCAGAGCCCTTTTTGCCCTCTCCTGGTCGACGCCAGCAGTCAGTCACAACCTGGCGCTGTACCACATCCAATTCACTCGATCATGACGCAGCGCCACCGCGACTCACTGGGGAATCATCGCAATCACCGCAGACAGTTTCGACACAACGCGAACTATGCGGCACACAGTTCCGATGCACTGGAATCTTAACGAGCACTGTCAAGCATCGCAAGACAAAACTCAGCCCACTTCACCTCACGACCTTCGACCTACATCGCCACATACGAACTACGTCACAAAGACCTGACGTCACACAAAATCCTGACGTCACACAAATCCTGCATAGCGCAATTAGAATTTACCGCGCGAACAGCATATACATAACTTCCCTGACATTAATCGTTGGGCAGTTGCTCGCCAGACACGACACCCGTCTGGTCGGAGGATCCTCCCTTTTCTATGGAGGATGAGTGAACTTTACACTCAGTTCCTCATACTACTGAAGCGCTATTTGTATTCTATAGCCCAGTATTAGTACTGGGCTATTATATTAGTTATATTAGTTTTGGTAGGTAAACTTATGGATTCGCTTAGGCGAATCCATAAGTTTACCTACCAAAACTCGCTCAACGCGCTTAAAGGAACTTTTACTTTAAATAAAACTTACGTACCTACTCTGGTATATTTTCAGTCAGTGGCTAGTATTCTAATATAATATACTACATATATATCCTCAAAAAACATTACTTTTATTGACGCCTGTAAGTTCTGATGGACGCCTTTCCAAGACAGTCCAGTTGATAACACAAATGTTCCATGTAATAATATATTCGCTGTGGATTCAATGATCTAAATAGTCAGATAATATAATTTATAAAATACATAATTAAATACATTCAAAATAAAGAGACAAAGTTATTATAATTAAATTTTGTCAATTTTATTGAAATGTTAATATTTTTATTATAACATGCATACCTACAAAAACATAATTAATTTTTATTAAAAACATCTCAAGAAAAACAGCATCTGTACAAACATATTATTTCACATAATTAATTTGCATGAAGAGCATGGCAAAATGAATTCCAAGAAAACTGCTCACTCATATTTAGCTTAAAATAAAATTCTATCCTTGACGTTTTGTAATTTATTTCAAATTAACCTTACAAAAAGTTCACAATAGGGAGACAATTTGACACAACTCGAAGCAATCAGCGTCCCATTATAATATGAACAATGAAAAAATACACGAGTCTCATATTCACCCATTTACTGTACAGTCACGAGCACAGATATGGATAATAAATACTTAGCAACTTTTAAATGTGTTTTCTTCTAAAGTATTTATTGCAATTTTAGGAACCATTCCGTACCCGACCGTAGGAGGCAACTGCAGGCGATGTGTAGCCGCGACACGACTGGTTTCTTTGATTTTCTATGAAATACCCTCCGTAGCTAGCGACACCTCGTTGGCAGCTACGGGCGAATGACAGGCGACACGTGCAGCCCGACCGCAGTCCAGTTGTGCCGCCAACGCTCGAGTGATAGTCACGTTTTTCTATCTTCTATCTACCGACTGGAATACGGGCAGTTGCCGCCTGCGGTCGGGTTCGGAATCATGACTGCAGCGACATAACGCCGCGACGTGTTGCCGCGACATGTCATGATGCAGTTGCCTCCTGCGGTCGGATACGGAATGGTACCTTTATGTTGTTTTGAATTTAGTATTTCTGTTTGCCTATTATGAAATAGGTCTGAGATGCAACTGAATACCAGTATTTTATATAGAACGACTGCCTATCTGACCTTTATAACCTAGTTTCTGGGTAAAGGCCAATCCACACGATGCTGTGCGGCTACGACGCGGCGCCTGTGCAGTGCCGCTGCGGCGTCTTAAATGCAAATATAGGTATACCACACGGCGCGTTCCGACGTCGCACCGCAGGCAAGGGGGGGTGTGCGCCATACTACAACACTCTTCTCCCACTGCGCGCTACAGCATCGCAGTAGCAGTGCAGCGCAGCACCATACGTGTGTACTGTGAGGTTTTACCATGAGATATAACCTCATATTGCACAGGCTGGCATGAATGCTATAGCATTCGAACAATCTGACAAGATATGTTTAAATTAGGATTTTTTATATGGTTTTCACTTGTCGATAAAAAAATGGGAGTCTAGCCCCAGTCGCGGCGCGCGTGTGTCTTAATAATGTTATACTAAGAAACTCAATACAAAAGTCTTTAAGCAAAACCTCTTTGATTTACACACTATCCCGGGTACCGCAGCCAAGCGTGGTGCTTACAGTACGCCCATGCGGCAAAATCTTTGCGGTGCAGTGCCGCACTGCATCGTGTGTACCGGCCCTAACATGATACTCCTTGATAAGGCTGGTTGTCAGACTACCCGTAACGACGGTCCAAGATGTACGAATCAGGCGTGACCAATGGCTTAACTTGCTTTCCAGGCCACAAAGGGGTCTCGATTTATAATGGACCCATCCACAAACCGACCACGGCAAGCGTAGCTTAACCTTTGATCCACCCGTGCGGCTGTTATCATTTACCCACGAAATCTGAGAATTTTGTTAAGTGTCTGCCTAGCTTTTTCCCAACTATGTTGGGGTCGGCTTTTAGTCTAACCAGATGCAGCTGAATAACAGTATTTTATATGAAGCGACTGCTTAACTAACCTCCACAACCCAGTTACTAGGTAATACGATACCCCTTGGTAAGACTGGTTGTCAGACTTTCGGGCTTCTGACGACCCGTAACGATTTTCAAAGATCTACGAATGACAGCCGGGACCAACGGTTTAACGTGCTTTCCGAGGCACGGAGGAGTCTCGGTATGTAGAAATGGTCACCGATCCACGGACCAACTCCGGCAAGCGTAGCTTAACCTGATAGATCAACCCGTGCGGCTGTTTTCATTTACCCACAAGATCCGATAATTATTTATTTTGTGCTCGTGACTGTACATATGCGGCAAAATAAAGAGACATAGAGACATTCGAGATAATGATGCCTGCAATTATTGCTGCCTGCTCACCCATTATGCTGGGCTCAATGGCGTGCCTATATGACTGTACGATTTTAATTTGCGCAAAAATATAATCAAACGTTGATTATTTTGGTTTCAATTTTGTAGATTAATGATGAAATCGCGGGAATAAATTATGTTTATAGTACTTTGAGTCCTTAATTATAAAAAATAAACTAGCTTCTGTCAGCGATTTCTTCCGCGTGGAAGTCAACAGTACTAATAAAACAAATTCTATGGTGACAGTAAACGGCAATAGTGTTGCTTTCTGTCTGAGAAATAATTTTTGTGATCGGATCTTCTTCTTTTACTGATACTGAGTTGACTAATCGGGACGCCAGCGCTGCCTAGCGGCGTTCGACAGAGTCTACAACAAAACGCTCGGACCGGCCGGACCGAAGCTGAACACATTTCATCGGTGGCGGTCAAGCAGTGAACACGTTTAGAAACTGTCGCGCATTCAGAAAAGTCGTGTCGTGTGCCTACAGAGTGTGAATTGCTAGTGTGATTAATTTGATAGTACATTATAATGTGATCTGAACTGCCCACAGTAGAATTTTTTGTGGCAGCGTCTCACCGTCCCACATCCCGCTTGTATGAACCAAACATTAACTTGTATGAACTAAAAGATTCGTGTTATACCTCATAAATGTCTAAATTGATGCGCTTATTTTTGAACACCATCACTACATTAATTAATATAAAACAAAGTTCCCGCCACGTCTGTTTGTCCTAACGTGATGATCTTAAAAACTACCAAACGGATTTTCAAACGGTTTGTCACTAATTGGCGAAGTGATTCATTAGGGAGGTTTGAGTGTATAATTCAATCAAGGTTTTGTGTAAATTGGCTGAAATATGACGATGATTGTTAAAGATGTTGAAACCATGCCGACTGGGAGATTCAAGCGTGCGAAGCCGCAGGCAAAAGCTATTAAATAATACATGATTGTAATTTCCATACTATTTTCGCAAACAAAAACCGTCACACAAATACAAACAACCATCCCACAATTCACATTTCTAATACACTGAAGTGAATTCAAATATTCTTCAACGCAGATTGTATAAACACACAACTACGTACTAATGCTACGCAAATTTCATTTGTTTGAGTTCAACTCTAGTTGCGGGTAGTAAATTAATTAATACGTAAGTACTACGTTTCTGGATCTCATATCTAACAGCGTCTGAGCACAAAATGTATAAGTACAGAAGGTCGACTCCATGCGACGACCGAAATGGCACGCACACATAGACGAGAGTCACGTACAGCGAGTGTAAGCATATTCGCGAGTGGCATTTGTTAGAGATAGGACTTTTCCAGATAATTCTTTAACCAGTGCGTGTTGCCAGTGATGACCTATGGTACTGAAACGTGGTCACTCACAATGGGCCTTATCAGAAAGCTTTTTTTTTTTTTTGGGTGGGAAATTGTGAAATAACTTCTCCTGGAGTGGGAGGGCGTGTCAGACTCTTACTGACTAAAACCCACCCGTGTTCCTTCCGTTGCCATGTTGCCGGGGGGCCACGATATCCCTATCGGCCCATATTCACAGCCCCGGAAGAGGGTTATGCTTGGAGTTTCCTTACGTGATCGAATCAAAAATTAAGAGGTCCGTAGGAGAACTAAGGTAACCGACATAAGCCCGAAGAATTGCCAAACTTAAGTGGCAATGGGCGGGGCACATTGCTCGCAGAACGGATGGCTGATGGGGTCGAATGGTTCTGGAGTGGCGACCGCGTACCAGAAGATGCAGCGTTGGAAGGCCTCCCACAAGACGGACCGATGACCTTGTGAAGGCCGCAGGAATCCGTTGGATGCGGAAAGCACAGAATCGGTCGAAGTGGCGGTACTTAGGGGAGGCTTATGTCCAGCAGTGGACGTCTTTCGGCTGAAATAATGAAGCCTTTTCCAGGTTTAGGAGCTTGCGTGGGTTATGATAAAATGAGCGCCGAATATCAAAAATATGAAACCGCCTTTTACAGATATACTGAAGTGACTATAGCAGGTGAAAAGCGTAACGAGATTAGTGTGTTCGCACGCATTAAACGTTCCTATTTGCTCGTAATTGCTAGACCTACAGGCCTAAACAACGACCAGCGAATGTGGTGCTGGTAACACGCTACAACAATTCCTAGATGCTTTATGGCCACCTAGTCTGCAACAGCCGCGCCGTAGTCAACGCACTGTCAGGGCCTAGACCAGCGTAAACCAGCGTAAAACGTAGGTATAGTAGAACTATGTTCTTAATGTCCCTCGTCAAACCTCGTGTTTCGTCAGTCGTCGGATTTCGATCAGTTGCCCTTTGCACTTGGTGCAGACCGGACGCTCTCACTCGACTTGGAAGTATAATAGAGTTGTTAATACTCTTTTATCTACACTTATGCTATAAAACCTCTATAAAAGTTTCTGAAACAGTTAGCTTATTGGCAACATTATAACAGTCAGTGTCATAGTAACCATTACATCATCCAAACGAGTGTTATAATGTTGTACTAAATTTCATTATGCAGTTGCATAATGAAATTTAGTACAACATTATAACAGCAGCGGGCAGCAGCACCCGCTGTACGCATGTGTGTGTGATGTGCTACTGCAGGCGATATACATCCTTGGACTTGTACTGAATTTCGTGGGAATTTCTTTATTCTTGATCTTGAATTATGTCGTCGGATTTCGATCAGTTGCCCTTTGCACTTGGTGCAGACCGGACGCTCTCACTCGACTTGGAAGTATAATAGAGTTGTTAATACTCTTTTATCTACACTTATGCTATAAAACCTCTATAAAAGTTTCTGAAACAGTTAGCTTATTGGCAACATTATAACAGTCAGTGTCATAGTAACCATTACATCATCCAAACGAGTGTTATAATGTTGTACTAAATTTCATTATGCAGTTGCATAATGAAATTTAGTACAACATTATAACAGCAGCGGGCAGCAGCACCCGCTGTACGCATGTGTGTGTGATGTGCTACTGCAGGCGATATACATCCTTGGACTTGTACTGAATTTCGTGGGAATTTCTTTATTCTTGATCTTGAATTATCCCAATGGTTTCAGAAACTTTTGTAGAGGATTCATATCATGGGTGTAGATAAAGTCTTGTATGTAACTGTTATAATTAGGTATTAAAACACTCATGTGATATAGATAAATTCACATTTGTGTTTTAATACCCCTTATTATACAACAGTTGCATAAATAACTGTTAACTTAATGTAATTTATTTTAAAAATGGTAGGAAAGCTGCCAAAATCGCAGGCACGACAGATAGGAAAATAGTTTTACAGCTCTATAAAGTTCACACGAAAATCAAAACAAAACGACAATGAAGTACTTAGTTCTGAATTCAAATTATTATACAAGATAAATCTAATAATTGATGGATAAGGAAATTAGCATTCGTTTGTATTCGGAAATACGATGATTGCCGAGGGACAGAAATATTGTACATACGTGTCTATGTGTGCTTGCTTTTTCACTCATTGTATAGAACACCAGCCTTCTGTACCTTTCTATTCTGTGATCTGAGTGAGCTTCTGTTTGTTTTGAGAACATACTTGCTAGATACCGGTAATTGCTCGCCTATTGTGCGCAAGATCTTGATGTGGATGGCTTGGATATTATGGTATGGTGAGATGATAGCGTTTGATGGTATCTGCAGCTTGAATAAACTAAGACATTTCCGGAAATCATTTTCTACATAAATAAGAGACGGTTTGTATTCTGTTATTTTTTAAATCTTCATTTGAACAAGCAACAACATAATTTATTTTTTGAACAAGCAACAACATAATTTATTTCATTATAACAGAGAGGTGTTGATATATTTTAAGGGTCATACCAACATTCTTATCATCATCATCATTTCAGCCGAAAGGCGCTGGTCATAGGCCTCCCCCAAGCACTGCCACTTCGACCGATTCTGTGCTTCCCGCATCCAGCGGATTCCTGCGGCCTTCACAAGATCATCGGTCCACCTTCCAACGCTACGTCTTCCGGTAAGCGGTCGCCACTCCAGAACCTTTTGGTCTCATCGGCCATTGCCACTTAAGTTTGTAAATTTTTGCAAACATTCTAATCGCGAAAAAAATAAAACCATCCCATATATTTAGGTCGAGTATGTATTGATATTTTGTATGAAACAGTTGATTTTTTTTACGATTACGATGTTGGTCCGATGGAAAAAGTTGTACTGTTTAATGATCTGTACCACTCTTTTAAATATGACAGCACCGACCTGATACCTGCTGTTCTTTAAAGGACATTCAAGAAGATTGATACTGATTAATGATCGGTTACTCCACCAAAAACTTACACAACTGGCACCAATATCATATTTGGCCCAACATCAATGCACTGTTTTTTGGGTTCCGTACCTCAAAAGGAAAAATCGGAACCCTTATAGGATCACTCGTGTGTCTGTCTGTCTGTCCGTCTGTGACAGCCAATTTGCTCCGAATCTAATGAACCGATTAAGTTGAAATTCGGTACACATATTTACGTATTTCTGTGACCCAAACACGGATGTGTAACGTTAATAAATGAATTTTGAATATGGGGGTCACTTTTGGGGAGAAAATAAGAAAATAAAAAAAATATTTTCAAACTGTATCGTGTGACATATCAAATGAAAAGACTTCTTGCTAGGATCTCAAATATTTAAGAAAGTTTAGGAAAATTGACCCTTATCTCCGAAACTACTGAGCTTAAAAATTAAAAAAAAAATACAGAGAATGATTTTTCACTCGTAGATTAGGTACAAAAAACCTATAAGAAGTCTATAGTCTAAAAATAACATGGTAATCTCTCAATATAGTGCGTACAAACTTACATTTGCAGTTGGAATGTATGGGAGAACATGTATTTAAACTACAATCTTAAGTTTGTATTTGGGATAAATTCATTCCAACTACGGAACCCTTCATTGTACGTAGTCCGACATGCACCTGGCCGGTTTTTTTTTGGCTACTCATGACATTCCCGCCTTATGGACTGTTTGGTTTGCTCGTGTACGAAAAAGACCGGCAAAGTGCGTGTCAGATCACGCACAATGAAGGGTCATATAAAAATTAATTTACATGTATTAACGTAACACGTCCGTGTTTGTGTCACAGAAATTGATATGTCATTAATTCATTATGTACCAAACTACAACTTAATCGGTCCATTAGATTTGAAGCAAATTGGCTGTGACAGACGGACAAACAGACAGACAAAACACGAGTGATCCTGGACGTGTTCCGATTTTTCATTAGGTCATATGGAACCCTAAAAAGACGAATTGCGCGTCAATCAATCTGCCTCGCCTTTTCCCAACTATGTTGGGGTCGACTTCCAGTCTAACCGGATGCAGCTGAACACCAGTATTTTACATGGAGCGACTGCCTATCTGACCTCCTCAACCCAGTAATTGGGTAATACAATACACCTTGGTAAGACTGGCCGTCAGAGTTTCGGGTTTCTGACGACCCGTAACGACTGTCAAAGATTCACAAATGACAACCGGGACCAGCGGCTTAACGTGCTTTCCGAGGCACGGAGGAGTCTTGTATGTAAAGATGGTCACCCATTGGCGGACCAACCCCGGCAAGCGTAGCTTAACCTGATGAATTGATCCGGTGGCTGCTATTATTTGGCCACAAGCGTCTCATAAAAGAGACGAACTTACGAATAATACACATTCAACAACAGAGACTGACCACTCTATTACCGACTTAATTAATAGTTACCTAAGTACAATAACACTTAAGCCAACATCCTTTGTTAGTAAGCAATAAATAATATATTTACATAACAATAACGTTGACTAATCTCAACCTGTAGACACCTACTTATGCGAAATTACAGCTCTAAGCTAGCCCCAAGGGATTTCAGCCAGGAGGATAGAATTAAATATTTTTCAGTAGGTGTTTTTATGCCTATAAGTAGTTTGACTCTCAGAGAATTTTAGGTGGAATCTTGGAAATACAATTCTGAGAGAAAACAGCAGATACAATAATATTTGGAAACTTAGCACATGTCATTAAGAATTTCCAAAAGTAATAATAGATTTTTTGATATTCACCTCTACAATGAAAGTACTTTTTTTTTTCTGGAATGAAACAGCGAATACTAGAAAAAACAGTCGACTACAAAACAGCTCGAACAGCATCCTGAAGGTATTGTCCGAGCGGTGAGATCTCTCTTTGTTACAGAGACATGCAGCTTCGTAGTAGCGCGTCCCCTCGTATTAAGTAATTTTCTGTGTTGTGTTTTATTTTATTCGTTTTGAATGACATTGTTTGTATTTATTTAAATTTTAATTGTTTCGAATGATTTTTGTATGCGTTTTAAATTATTTTGATTTAAATTAAATGTGTAAGTATTTTAATTTTGTTGGATTTGTATGTTTGAGAATTATTTTATTGTGTGTGTGATTTTTATATCAATTTTATGTTTTAATTTGATGTAGGTAATGTTATTATGGATTTTGTCTGAAGTAAATTAATTAATAAGAAATTATAAAAGTTTCAAAGCATTTAAATTTTGCTATTTACCCGACTGCCCCAGAAGGAGGGTAATGTTTTTCGAGAGTATTTATGTATGTATGTCTATTTCTTTAGCACGCTCTGTAGCCTAAACGGCTTGATGGATTTTAACATGTGAGGTGTCGTTAGATTTGTATTGATTGTAGGAGTGTCATAGGCTATATAATATTTATATATTGCATCTGCAAATAAAAAGGGAGGGGTAGGTTTAAAAAAAAAAACTACATTATTGGTATCAAATAAATGCTAGTAATAAGTCAATATATATTATTTTAATGAAACTAAAAAGCTTGAAATAAAAAAACTAAAAACCCGACTGCAAAAACACATAACTGAAAAGAGAAAAACAAGCATTATAATCTATAGAATTTTGGTATTGCAGGCGGGACAAACCAATAACCTGAAATGATGGTGTAAATTTTGTTTGTCCCGCCTGCAATATCAAAATTCTATAGATTATAATGCTTATTTTTCTATTTTCAGTTATGCGTTTTTGCAGTCGTGTTTTTAGTTCTTTAAATATATTTTTTTTTGGATCAAGCACACAGTTCAGACATTTATTTTATTATACCTTTTTTGTATAAAACTTATCGCAAGTTTTTGTTTTTGCTTACATAACATACCTCCAGTTAAAAAAAAAAAACTTGCAAATTCCATATGGCAGAGGTGTGAGATAGAGGTGACTAGACTAACGTGGAATCAACTAAAGGAGACTGCCTTAGTGCAAGATGGAGAAGTCATGGAAGTCATGACAGCTTGTGCCGCAGCATTGGCGCTGTAGGATTTCCAACAATCGGCTCAAGAGGTGAAAATCCAATAGCGGGCTTTTACTAAAGCATTAATTTAGGTGCCGTCTGACACATGTGATACATGTACATGCATGTTTGTGTGTGTGATGCATGTGTAGGTGTGTGGTGTGAGAGTGATGAAAATAAAATATTGATGGATGGAGAGTGAAAAAAGCTAAAGAAAATATTACTGGATTCTGCGAAGAATGATGAAATAAACAACCGATTTCCAAAAACACTACTACAAAGTGAAAAATAACTTTAATTTCCGAAGTCGGTGTCTTTGGTTTGGAACTTTCGTTTTTTGCTACCGACTTCCGAAATTAAAGTTATTTTTCACTTTGTAGTGTTTTTTGGGAAGTTGTATTTGTTTTTTTGTAAACTTTTTGTTGGGATACCCCACACAAATTCGATTACAACACCTGCTATGTGAATAACAGTGACAGGAACTTATTATAACATCATCCATATAGACAGCTAAGTTGGAAAAATACGTATTATTTAAGCTAACTCAAAAATAACCCAAGCAAAGTAACAAAAATTTATATGGGACCACCTCTGAAGTATGACGTACCAAACAAAAAAAAAATCATCAAAATCAATTCATAATTGGAGGATCGATCGCGTAATAAATGCATAAAAGTTGCGTGACGGTTGAAAAGGGAGAATGGAAGAAGAAGACTTATTTTGTCGACCCGAAGTAACATAGAATAGAATAGAATTTTTCTTTATTGGGGTAACCAATGGTACTCAACAAGATTGTTAGTAAAACTTACGAATATGTTAGTAAGCACCGACACTAACCAAAAACAAGGATAACAATACAATAAATAACGGATGGTCACAAAGGACAAGGGCAGGAATCTGATGATGATAAAGATTTTTGGTATCGTCTAGTTAGTAAAAACTGCCGTAAGGATAACAACAACAAAGGAGCGTCCCTTCTCCTAAAGCAAAAACTACTCTTTGACAATATTATGTGACCACTTGCAGTGCCCGGATCTACCTAATTAAGTGCCTGCAGTTAATGTCTCCGGGATTTATAGAGCCGCTAGGAGGCTGAACAACGACCTTTATCGCGGGAAGTGTGTGTATTTATGTTGGGACTAAATAATTGGGGAGTTTGTTTGTCCAATTCAAGATGGCTGCGTAAGTAATTGAATAGCCTGGAGAATAAAATTGTTTGGTGGAATTTGGTTGTTTTCTTAGAGACTCGAAATTTTGTTAACAGTACAAAGGTAGGTCTCATGTCTAGGTGCATCACCTACACATGAGACTAGCAGGCTATGTCTAAGCAACTCTGTCTTTTGTAAGATTTACATCAGTGTACACAGTATTGCCCGTTTTCAATAACACCAAATTACACTTAAATGAATGAACGGAACGTAGAGTACAATGTCATAAAAACAGCTTGTCTCTCTCGCACGTAAGGCTGCAGGAAAAGAGTGTGATGGATCCTTTAACGTACGAATAAAACTGGAAGGTTCCAAAAATTTTAACATACGGAAATCCCAGACAACGGTTTTGTTACGAGGTCAAGGCAAGGCATAGTAAACGGCACAAACACCAAACCGGAAAATGTCGCAGAAATTACTCGTTGGGAAACTCAAGATGCAAAAGCTCAAACATTGTTGGTTACGAGAATTTCAGAAAACGTCATGGTGCATATAATTTCATGTGAAACCTCGGCAGAGATGTGGCGAAAACTAAATAGTATTTACGAACTAGAATCAGAAACAAGTATTAATATTGTGCAGCTTTTTTAATTCAAATATGAAGAGGGTTCAGAAATGGCGGTATTTTTATTGAAGATACAAGAGTTACAAAATCAACTAAAGCAACTTGGTGAAAATATATCTGACAAGTTGATTATAACTAAGGTTTTAATGTCTTTACCGGATGAATACAGACTTTTCGTGTCCGCGCCTGATGATAAGCAGACTTATGATAACCTAGTCGCCAGGTTGCTGATAGAAGAGGAAAGGTTAAAGGAAAGAGGCGGTAATTCGGAATCATCTGCTCATGCTGCCTTTATTGCTAAGAAAACGTTAAACAAGAAATCGGTAAAGTACTACAAGTGTAACAAACTTGGACATTTTCAAAGTGAATGCAAATCTAAAACAAGTGCAAGTTCAAATCAGCAAGGTGATCGTAATAAGAAAGACAGTCGAACGGAACAAAGGTGTTTTTATTGCAACAAAGTTGGACACTTCAAAAGTCAGTGACGTTTTATGAAGAATAAACAAAGTACGGTCAGTGGGTCGTATAAAGCTTTTGTTGTGGAAAGTGTGATTGGGGAAAGTTTTCAAAAAACCCAGTTAGTGGACTCGGGTGCAAGCAAACATATTATGTGAATCATGTTTGTATTGAAAGCGTAGTGGTAAAGAACAAATGAATGTAGGTATGTGTTAATCTATGTAGATGATTTGTTGATTTTTGGGACAAAGGAAAGCCAAATATCTGACCTTACGTCAATGTTAAATAGGGAGTTCGAAATGAAAGATTTGGGTTTGATTTCAGATTTTTTGGAGATAAATGTAAAGCAAAATTTTAAAAGTGGGGTAACAGAATTGTGTCAGAAAACTTTTCTGGAAAATGTTTTAAAAAGATTTAACATGTATAACAGTAAGCCTATATGTAGTCTAATGGACAAAAATTTCGATACTAAAATACTAGAAGATAAGTCTGAAGTAAATAAAAAAACAGAAAACTTATGTAGACAAATTGTTGGATGTTTGATGTATGCAGTATAGGGCACAAGACCAGATCTTTGCGTAGTGGTTTCAATATTAAGCAGGTGTCAAGACCGTACAAGTGAAATGTTTTACAAGCCCTAAAAAAAGTACTGCGATACATTAAACATACAATAAATAAAATTATAAGCTGTTATATAAGGTGATGATGAATATTAAAACAAGACTTATTAATTACAAAATTTTAGGAAAATCGTCTACTTTTACAATGTTTGTAAATATGTGAGCATGGTGCTCACATATTTACAAACATTGTAAAAGTATCTAGTAGTATCTAGGTATCCTATCACATATTAAATTATCTGTCGTTGCTTCATTTTTAATTCTTTTTACCTATTGTGGTGTAGTAATTTTATTCTAGGTGCATCGTCTTCACATATAGGTAATATTATTTAACTAATGTACGTGCATATACACGTACAAACAATTGTTACATTATTTAAATACATGATTAGTTAACTAGTTTCATACATAAGTATAAGTTTAAGCTCTATTTATTACATTGAGGGGGCACAGAACTTAGTGTATAATGTCATAAAAAGAGCTTGCTGAATCTCTCGCACGTAATGGTGTCGTACCATGTAATAGTTGGATTTGTCTTGTCATTGCTCCTTCTTTAATAAAAGACTTATAAACTAATTGCGTATATTTCTTATCAAACAATAATTATCAACGCTCGGCTCTGCGCCGAAAGATCAAAACCCAAAAATTTTGTGAAAACTTTGCAAATAACTTGCAAGAGCGAGTTAGATTTAGCTCCACCGGCCAAGAACGACTTTGTTAAAAGATTAATGCCCGTTTTCACCGTCACTAAGTGACACTTAAATGAATCTCTAAGTAAAAGTGCACTGTTGGATTTTCAACGCTAGGCTCAGCGCTGAGAATTGAAATCCAATAATCCACTTTTATTTTGGGATTCATTTAAGTGTTTCTTAGTTGTCAGTGAAAACGGTCATATGTCTGTTTTAAAGTTAAAAGATTAAATCATTAAAAGACAATGAGCTCAACAAAATAAATAGAACAGGTCCAGTGGTAACAGCCGCGATTTGTACGTCGTAGGTTCGAATCCAGACAGGCGCTTAACTTTGTGTAAATTATTTCATCACCACTGCTCTCAAAACGGTGAAGGAAGACATCGTGAGGAAACCGAAATGTCCTAGATCCAAAAATTTGAACACATGTGACTTCTACCAACTCGCACTGGGCCCACGTGGTGGATTACGGCACATTCTCTCGGCGAGAAGAGGCCTGTGTTCCAGCAGTAGGAACAATTCAAATTCAAATTATTTTATTTCACACAAACCTACATGGGCACTTATGAAACGTTGTTTCCTATGGAGAAGAGCCGGCAAGAAACTCCACGGTTACTCTTTTAAAAATAATTGGTTTTTACAATACTTTCAAATAACAGGGTTACTAGGTATGGAAGGACAGTGTAGGTATTTTAATAATTACCAGGTAGGTACCTTAACAAAATATGGTCAATAGATCTATAGTTGAATTGTAGGCTCATTATGCAACAACATATTAAATAGGTACATTTAACCTGCTGCTATTCTGAACCGATGGAGGTACTTACAATTTTCAACAACCTATTGTATTCCGAATCAATTCATTAATAGGTATGAGGGAAAATACCTAAGTCGAAACAAATTGACTTTCAACCTAGATTTAGATTCAGTACAAAGCGTCAATGACTGTTAATGAGGTTATTTTTTATTTAAATAGTTTAGAACTAGCTTTTGCCCGCGGCTTTGCCCGCGTGGATGTTGGAAAATAACCCACGGGAACGTACTACCGGTAGTACCAGGATTACATACCTAATAGTGCAGGAAAAGGTTTTTGAATCCTACCGCTGCGCTCCAACCATAATTATTTTGTTTCGCGTAATATTTAATCTGTGATATCTTTTAAACCGTTCATTTAAATTAAATGGTGTCAATGCATATTTTAATTTCAATTAAATGCCTAATTTAAATAGCATAATTTATTGGATATGGATTAATATGATACCGGTCAATATAGCTTCGGAAATAACAATGGAAATTTTATTAAATTCCGAAAGATAACAATTGTTACTGTGGGTCATCCTTAGAAGATAGACATATGCCATTGCAGATTTTTTTATTGAACTTTTTAAGATCTTCAATCCTGTAGAACATAAATTTGATGTATCTGTAACAGTTTACGCGGCGCACGCCAGTAAAGCTCCCAGTCGGCATGATTTTTTCCGACATCTTCGACAATAATCGTCATATTTCAGCAAATTTACACAAAAGCTTAATGAATTATACACTAAACTGTTTATACTGTTTTATAATATGTAAGGACAAACAATTAAAGTAATAGGTATATATTTAGTGAATAATATTTTTCCCGCACTTATGATTAGGTATCGTATTAGGTTGGATGGAGCGGGAGAGGAAGAGGAATTATTTAACTAATGTACACCTACCTATACAAAATATTGTAAAACATTTTAAAAGAGTAACAGCGGAGTTTCTTGCCCATTCTTCTCCATACGAAAACTATCTTTTGGGAGGGGCGATTAGAATCAATTTATTATATTGTAAATTTTGTCGTTCAAAAGAGCCAAACAAGGGCCTATTTGAAATAAATTATTTGACTTTGAGGAACTAGACATTGCAACCACTTGAGCCGTTACGCTAGTGGTTGCAAGCGTAGACATGTAAAATTCAAATTCATTTATTGGTGTGATTTTTGGTACATTTTACATGAGATCTTAATAATAAATAATTTGCTCCTCAAAAATCTACCTTAAAGGTGTACACACTTTCACATAGTAATTTGGTATTATATTAAAAGAATAATAAACATATTAAAATAAAATAATTACAAGGAAACACAACATAACCTTAAGACAGAAAAAACAAGCAAAATATTAACAATTGAGTAAACATATAAATAATGAATGGAAATAAAGATAATAATACAATGTCAATGATAATAATTAAAAAAAAACATAACTGGCGAAATGTGGGTGCGATGTACTATAGATAGGTACACCTTTGCCTAACCCTTTGGGAATTAGAAGCGTGATGTTATGTATGTTATTAATTAGCAACTTCTTTGTTTTCATTAACATACAAAGGCATGCTACCGAGGCGTGATATCGAGGCGACGGATGCGTCAACGAAAAACTTAAAATAATTGCGTATTTTTTTATTAATTTTTTGTGCACGCACGGAAATGCCTGCGGATAATTTTCTGAGTTATTTAATCATATAATTGGTTGTAAAGTAGCATTATATTCTAAGTACTATTTGTTTTATTTTATTTTGTTATCTATTTTTATTTAATTCATTAAACCTAACTTGGTTTCCGTACGACTTTTTCGGGTGACCACTGAAAATCAGCGCTGTTCTGTGGGTCCCCATAGCACAGCATCATGCTGAGTGGAAGCCTTCTTGTTACAGTTAAATCTATTGTTTTTATTTTATTTTATTATTCTTTTCTTTTATGCACGTGTTTCTGTGACAATTAAACTTATTTTTCTTTCTTTCTTTTATTTCTACTGCCTATCCCCTTCAGGTAACCTCTTAGTCAGAGAACAAAGACAATATAATTTCTGATATTCCATGAAGAAATTTACAAACAAGAAAACTGTCCACAAGCTCATAATTATGAGTCTTTATAACTCACATGAAGTTCCATAACAATTTCAGCAAACTGTTACCCACTTCATTTAAGCATCGTCAGTTTCCTTTTACCTCATAACTTGACAAATGCATTATGCATGCTTTAAGCTATGACTGCGCAAAACCATTTACGTTTTAAATTAAAAACACAGCTGGGTATATTTTATCTTTGAAGTGCACTGAACATCTGAATAAATAGGAAGTACTATCAACTGTAAGTATGAACAGGGTTATAGAGTGCGTTTTTGAAAATGAAAGGAGAGAGAAAAAATACGAACCAGTAACATAATTAGCCCATAATGTTCCCACTGCCGGCATTCAGACCTCCTCTCAGTGAGAGGGAGTGGGTCGTAATCCACCAAGCGGGCCCAGTGCGTATTGGTAGATGTCACATGTCTTCGAATTTTTAGTTCTAGGACATGACAGTTTCCTCACGATGTCTTTCTTCATCGTATTGAGAACTGTCGCAATGAAATTATTTAGAATTGATAATTGATAGTCACATTCAGACAGATATTTAATTAAGCAGGGTTCTGAGTCCAGCACAGACCAACTATTTAACTCCTTACTCTTGTAAAATATTTCAGAAACAACTTACATACAATAATATTATGGCAAAACGATTGGTAGCGATCTCCATTCTCTATTTTTTTCTCGTTGTTAGGAGGATACCGTGGCCCCTGGCGACATGGCAACTAAAACAACACGGGTGGTTTTAAAAATTCAAAAAAAAATCAAAATTCAAAAGTCATATATTCAAACTAGGCTGAGAATCAGCACTTTTCGAACGTCAAAATTACATAAGACAGTCCCCCAAAAGCGCCCACCCTTCACCACTTCCTAGTGCCTTTAGCTGGGAAGAAGAAGTGGCGCAACAAACTCCCCGGCAGAAGTTTAGTCAGTAAGAGTCTGACACGCCCTTCCGCTCCACCCAGAGCGGGAGAAGTTATTTGATAATTTCCCACCCAAAAAAAAGGAGGCCGACGTTCAGCAGTAGACTATGGCCAATTCAGCAACGAAAATGATATTGTGTATTTTACATTGTCTCTAACCTTGTCTTATTAATACTCTTAGCTCCATCATTTAATAACATACTTTTGCAGTCACGTGTAGCGGCGGCTGTAAAACGACAATAAAAGAGTATTGGATACGATCCTCCACGGAAGAGATCTGATCTCGATCTAATGCTACCTGTTTCTCACTGCATTTGTGTCGCTTCCCCTAGGAATTTGAAATGCCTGTATAAGTTGAAATGAAATTGTGTAGTATCTATTTTATACTTTACTGGACGTATAGAGATAAAATAGAACGTCTCTATTCTATCCTGCACAAGCTCAAATATGAGCTCATAGAATTTTCAAATAAAAAAGATAGATAAAAAAAATAAGTAAAAATATTTTTAAAAACCAGCTTTTAATGAACTCAAAAATACAAAATAAAACTTACGTAAACATATAACTTTAACATGTTCTTAAAAGCTTAGGGCTGACATTCACGCCTCAAGCTTTTAAGAAAATACTAAAGTTCCATGTTTATATAAGTTTTATTTTGTACTTTTTAGTTAATTACAAGCTTGTTTTTATTAAAAAGGTTTTTACTTAAATTTTATTTTGTACTTTTAGCATTAGAATTTGTTTAAATATCTGTTCTATCACCTTCACTTGAAAGGTATTTGTAAAGACAAATCCAACGAACCCAAACACGGCGTTACATAAGTCACGGTGTGAAACCAACCAAGTTGCACTATCCAAGTCATGCTATAATTTAGAACGGCCTATCATAATTGAATGCGTACCCTTAAAAAAATATCTGTCTGTGCACGGTTCCAATTGGTCGTTTCCTATGGAGAAGAGCCAGCAAGAAACTCCACGGTTACTCTTTTAAAAATAATTGGATTTTACATATCATAACATCACGCCTTATTTCCCCGAAGAGTTGGGCAGAGGTGTTCCTGTAGCAGGTACACCCACATTTCGCCAGTTATGTTTAAGTCCCATGTAATAGGGGGCGAGCCTATTGCCATCAACCGGGCACAAATCCAGACTCCGAGCTGCTACTGAGAAATTTCTGATAGAAAAACCCAATAACACTTTGCCCGACCCGGGAATCGAACCCAGGACCTCATGCTCAGCAGTAGCGCTTGCGACCACTAGACCGACGAGGCAGTTTTTAAGCTATTGCATAGCTTTTATCGCGGGCTTTGAGCGCGGCGACCGAATCAAGAAATTCCGTAACGAAAAAAACTTAACACCTCCCACTCCGCCTACCATGTAATGATGGATGATGACATAAAACCAAAATTACGTTCCCATGACAACATCACGTTGACAAATAGGAAGTATGGAGGTTACAAATGCTGTGCAATAGCTTTACCGCGGCAGTCCCCGAGTGCCACACGTCTTTTTTTACCATATTTTCAAATAAGCTTTAATAGATATGGGAGGACAGTGTAGGTCTTTAAACAAGTACCAGGTAGGTATTTCACAAAATAGAAAATGGCCAACAAATCTAACTGTTTTTAGCTGCCTAAGTAACTAAAACATTACGTATATTTAATTATCTCATTAATCAATTAATTTATTTTATTTTTTGGAAAACTTACAGCTAAACAGACACAATAAGTAATAGTTTTAACAAAATATGGCCAATTACAAGTTTCCTCATGTAGTAATTAGTAGTAGTAGTTAATTACTATAAAACCAACATTAACTGGCCCAGTAACTAAAACATTACGTTTACGTAATTATCTCATTACTTTCTCTCTACTAACATTCCAAAATAAAAATAACCATACAATTTTCAGTCTCCATAACCTAACATGTTGAAATATAGAGAACAGCGACATCTATCCAAATTCAGGCGAATCACTGATGCTTGTCAAAGAAAACAAAGTTATTTTATGGAAACTAGCGACGCGCTCTGTAGGGATGGCGTGACAGAGTGCTAGATTTTATCATTCGACATGCTTCCATTTTCATCCATTGTACGTCATGTACAGGGTGCCCCGGACGTTTAGTGACATCACTCGTGGAGGCCTTTTAACGGACTAAAAAAAAAGGTGGTTATCAATTCGACACGTATGTATGTAATATTATTGGAACTGCAATAAATTCACATATTGATGATAATCTATTAGGGCTTCCAAACAAAATATACAAAATGTATAGGTATATGTAGATGTATGTTGGTCCACACATTTCTCCGAAACTATTAATCGGATCGTGACCTTTTCTTATTGGCTTACATTTGCTTCAACTTAGGGAACAGTGCAAGTTTCATCAGAATCGGTTTATGTGTGACGACCTTTTTTTGGGTGGGAAATTATCAAATAAGTTATCCCGGTCTGGCCAGAGTGGGAGTCAGACTTTTACTGACTAAAACCCACCCGTGTTCCTTCAGTTGCTTGTGTATGTTGCCCGGGCCCACGGTAACTCTTTTGGACAAACCCGCAACCCCGGCAGGCATCGGCCCTGGCGGACCCCTTCAGTTGTACTGACATCTCTTTGAGGCGCGCGTGGAATACAACGCGCCGTCGACCCGGGCTTGGTCCTTATCGGACAACGAGCTACCCATTGCTATTGCCAAGCCCGCGCCTGTTGTGGCTGGGAATCGGCCCGCGATTCCCGACGGCTAAGACGTCTCCTGCGGCAGTTACGGGCGTGAGGGAACGAAATTTGCCTCTCCCTCACGCGCTCCACCTCCTCCTTCGCGAGCATTATTGCTTCGCAGAAGGAGGTGACGGCCTCCCGTGCCCTCTCGCTCCATACTATGGCCTAGACCAGGGCCGGACGCAAGAGATCACCGCCGCTGATCGCCTCCACTAGAATACGGCGATGCTCCGCCCATGCCTGGCAGACCTCCATCGTATCCTCCGGGCGATCCACACAATGGTGACACCCGGGCGTATGTGTCACGGCCTGGCTTATTGATGCGAGCTACAGGTGTGGTATAAAAGGGAAAACATCTCAAAACCTTGGTCGGAAGTCGGTGGCAAAAAACAAAAATTCTAAACCAAAGACACCGACTTCCGAAATTATTTTTCACTGTGTAGTGTTTTTTTTGGAAGTCAGTTGTATTTTTTTTTTGTAAAAATGTTTTTTATTTCCACTTTTTAGTTGTGGTACCTACCCCACACAAATTCGAATACCACTACCTGCTATGTAAATAACAGTGACTGGAACTTATCATATCATCCACATACTAAGTAGGAAAAAATACGTATTATTGAAGCTAACTCAAAAACTACCCAATCAAACTTAATAAAATTTATATGGGACCACCTCTGAAGTATGACCTACCAAAGAAAAAAATTATCATCAAAATCAATTCATAATTGGCGGAGTAAACGGGTAACAAAAAAAAAAAAACACTGTCGAATTGAGAACCTCCTCCTTTTGCAAGTCGGTTAAAAAAAAAAACCGAGTTCCGAAATGAGAATTATTTTTCTTTGTTCAACCAGAATCGCATGGCGGCTATCTGCGGCAGCCTTAACTCTGCGAATAATAGTTATCTAGCGTTGTGTTGTTATAACTTCTATCCTATACTATTAAACGAGCAATATTTGTATATATATTTGTTTGTACATTATATGTACTCACGATCCCGAAATTGGCTCCAACGATTTCAATGGAGGTTGCAATATAGGGGTTTACAGGGGCAAAAATCGATCTAGAAAATTTGTTTTCTCCGTATTTTCACCAGAACAGAGCTCGGTCGCCCAGGTAGTGTATTTAACTGCTGAACAATGCAGAAACGTATCTCCATTTACAGAGCAAACCCACACTGTAGATACCATTATAATAAGCCACTATTCTTAAAATGGGAGCAGTGGTGGCCCAGTGGTAACGGCCCCAATTTACGAGTAGGACATGGGTTCGAACCCAAGCAGGCACTTTACTTTGTGCAAATGATTTCATCACCACTGCTCTCTAAACCGTGAACGAAAACATCGTAAGGAAACCAGAATGTCCTAGAACTAAAAATTCTAAGACGTGATATACACCAACTTGCACTGCGCCCGTGGGGTGGACTACGACCCACTCCCACACAGAAAGAGGAGGCATGTGTCCCAGAAGTGGGAACATTATAGGCTGAATTTGCACCTACACAACTGAACAATGCAAAAAAATTTCTCCTGCCGTTATTATAAGCCACTCTTCTAATACTGAAAGAACTAGAATCCAGATAATTTGTTTAAGAAAAGACTTAACTGTATATTTAATCAATCCGTTAAAATTTTGATGAACTCATTGATGTTCAATTGTTGTGTTTTCAACTCAATAGGTCAGTCAATCACTCCATAGGCATGAATTTGTATATACTTGTTTATTGCAGTGCATAAGCAGCCTATTTTAAATAATTTAAATTTAGAGATCCACTTGTATGTAAATGTTTTTTTGTTAAAAAAGAATGTGGGTATATTGCTAATTAATTTTACAAGCTTTAATTTGGATGCACGTATCCTAAAAGTTGGCAACGGCGTAAAGAGCTGTCAAATATTTACCTGTTTTCATTAATTTGGCAATATTACTGTATAGAAATAAGAAATGTGGCTAACTAGTTCCTTAGAATATTAATAATGAAATGCAATAATAAATATCGTAATACTGAATATTTAGTTTAAAATGTAAAAAAAAGTATTTGGAAACTTTCTCAATGCTTTTTTACACCTAAAACGGTTACAACATCAAATTCAGTGATATAAAATTGCAATTTATTATTAATATTATAGGTAGCTAGTTGGCCATGTATCATATTTCGATACAGTAATATTGCCAAATTAATCAAAACAGCGCAATGTTTGACAGATATTTACGACGTTGCTTTTAGATTATATGCTCTTAAGAGCGTTCATCCAAAAACTTGGCAACGTCGTTGTCGTTTTTTCATTTATTTCCACCTATTGATTATGAAATGCAAGTTGGTCCTAATAAACGTTAATATATAAATATTTAATTTGATAAAAATAGATAGGTAGGCTGAAACTGCCTTCAATAAAAAAAAAACATGGGTAGTACGGAACCACAAACTTTTTAATTCCCAAAAACGGGCATACTTATTTAAATCGAAACGCATGTTGATATAAATACTCAGACCAACAAAAAAAGAAAGACGGCGCGCCGCGAACAATAAAAGTGAAGCCACAAAACCGTGCTCCTGCAAGTAAATACACCCGCTCACGCACACACCTACACTAAAACCATGCTCATCGCTCTTAGTACGTCATGAGTCGTCGTCTAGTTAACATTGATTAAAAAAAATATAATTATGCTTTCCTGTGTAGTGAAAACTTATAAAAACAATAGCAAATCACAAAAAAAAGTCTCACGGAATCACTTTTCACCCCTAAGCATTGATGTACTTGAAATAACATCGTTTTTTATTAAACGAATTTTAGGTTACTTGGAACAAATAACCTCAACAAACGAAAGCAGTGACTTAGAGTGCGAGGGTTGCCATAATATGATTTAAATCTTTCCCATTCGATTCAACTAAGGACATGTCCTAAAATGTTTTTTTATTATTCAATAATTCTAACCAGGATAAGTTAAATATATCTGAATAGACATCCCAAAAACTAGTGGTTCTAACTGTATCATACATTTTTAAAGACCTCCAATTTTGAGAAAAATCTTTTTTATTTTTGTAAGAATTTACTCCTAAAACGAACAAACCTTTCTAATTATCTAGTATGATATAGTGAACACACCCCATGAAATAGTAAATTTGTCAAAATTGACACATGTTACTGTCATCACTGTCAATTGATTGACAGTAATGACAGAACCATGTGTCAATTTATATCTTATTTGTCATAGTTGCCATCAACAAATAAAATATTTGTACTTTAAATAGTTTATAATTTTTCTCATAAATGGAGGGGTCTAAAAATATTATTTCAGTGATTCCTAGTTCCATATTTTGTCGTTTTTATTTAGATGTAGTTTGATGCTGGTTAAATTTTTCTCGGAATAAAAAACCAACGTCCCTACAAAAGCGGACATCTCCTTTAAATGTGATTTCTTACTTCGAGTTATATTCATGTTCTCTTTTTTATTTATTTAATATTTTAGATTTCTAATTAATACTGAATTAAAAAGTAAATGGATAGTAGATATAAGATAAAGTCGGAATGATCCAGAATGGCTGCCGTCGAAAACTAGCGTGGTTTGTTCCGATCATTTTGATAATAACGACCTTTATTCAACTAATCGTGGACCAAAGGCTATATTATGGTTAAAAAAACTTTTTGTTTGTTACGATTTATCTTGATATTACTTTTTCTTCTGTCAGTGATTTTGTTGTTGTGATCTTTTTGTATTTAATAAAGGTAATTGACAATATAATTACCTATATTATTTCAAAGTAATTTACATAATGACTTCATACATACCTACGACAATGTTATGATTTACGCTTCAACAAACTTATAATTGAATTTCTATGTGCATGGTTATCGAAAGAAGCTGTATTTCACTTCTTTCAATCCCAAGACACTGTCGCGGGTAGGGTTAACTTACACCTAAAGATATACCCTATAGTAGAACTAAATATATGCAAATTTTAACCCTTACACCGTAGACAGAGAATGCTACACACTTCACACTCTCGTACTAGCGCATTTTCACCCACACTCGCACACGTCACACAATTAGGCGCATTTTTGCCTTTTTCTCTGTATTAAGCTCGTTCAACGAGCTGTTCGAGCAATTTACCAGCTAGGTGCCAGAGTTTCACTAAGAGATTTTTTCAAAGATATTGGTATTCTTACAGTAGCATCGCAATTTATCTTCGCCAACATTTTATATATTAGGCAAAATATACACTTATACAGTAAAAACAGTGATATACACAATGTTAACACTAGAAATAAAGACAAACTACGAGCTCCCTTTCACCGGCTTCATAAGGTTCATAACTCATTTGTTGGGCTTGGTATAGACTTTTATAACAAGCTTCCCTCTTCTTTGCTAGATTTGCCTTTTAATTCGTTTAAAACTAAAGTAAAATCTAACCTTTGTTCAAAGGCATACTATTGTATCAACGACTACATAAATGATAAGAATAGTTGGTCGCTGTGATTAACTCAAGACAATACTTATGTTCTTTCTCCAGAATTAGTTTACCTACGGACAGTTACATAATTGTTTATTTTATTTGATTTTATAAGTCGATTTTTATTTTTTTTTTAATTCAATTTATTTTTATTTTATTTTATTGTTGACTTAATCTACTCATTACAATATTTTGTTATGAGTTGTATTGCAATTTGTGGTTAGCTAGCGACCTCGACAGTTGATCATTATTTTTTTTTTTTTTTTTTTGCCTGAGCAACCGGCAGCAAGTTCGTCATGCTCCCTTAGATGTCACTGCTTGCGGTAGCGTCGGGGGTCGGGTTGCCTCCTTCCCTCAAATATGGCGAGGGGGGTAATGGCTGATCTTTGCGTTATGCTCGTGAACGGGTGCTGCTTGTGGTGACTGGTCGTCTTGCTGATCATGGTTTTGTTATTGTAACTAGTAATTAACTGTTTATTTATTTTTTTACCTCGATGGTCCTAGTTTATCATTTATAACTGCCAATTACAGCTTTATGTAAGCGGGCACGCCCTTTACGCTTGGAGGCTTTTATTTAGATATGTAGTTCTGTTTACGTTTAGTTTTTATTTCTGCTTGAGTATAGTTCTCGATGTTTTTGGTTGGTATATTGGCGTGTGCTAGCTGACATATGGCCAATAATTTATCATTTAAATTATGTTTTGTGTTGCGTAATGTAAATTATTTTGCATACTATTGTATAGAATTATTTTTTTCTAACTTGAACAGACAGCTGTGCTGCTGGGGAGTTTGTTGCGCCACTTCTTCTTCCCAGCGAAAGGCACTAGGAAGTGGTGAAGGGTGGGCGTTTTTGGGGGACTGTCTTATGTAATTTTGACGTTCGAAAAGTGCTGATTCTCAGCCTAATTTGAATAAATGACTTTTGAATTTTTTGAATTCATTTATTTAAAGTTATTTGATTTTTCTATAGTTTAAAACTAACCTATTTATTTATATTTGTATTTTGAATTTTTTACATTCAATTGCAAATTAATGGATATTTCTAAGGCCCGTATTACAGAACCTCACTCAAAACTCAAGCATTACATAAAACTCGTTTAAAGCCTTGTGATTGGTTAAAACTAGCTTTAAGTAATGCTTGAGTCTTGAGTGAGGTTCTGTAACACGGGCCTAAGTGGAACAGCGGAGTCTTCCAAGGCCCAACACAACAATTCTTGCTTTAAAGGTGCACTTTATAATTGTTTTTTTTTTCTGATGTATTTTTTTTTGTTTTGTTCGGAATAGAGGTCCTTCTAAACAATTGAGGTACAATGCCATACTTAACAATATCTTACTTGTACAATATTAGCCTACCCATAAAATATTATTACCCAAGTTATGGGGTATTTTTTATAAAAATGGCAACCCTTCGACTCACACATAGATAAAAAGGTGGCTTCAGTTTTGATGTTCGCAGCGCGCCGTCTTTCTTTTTTTGTTGGTCTGAGTATAAATAGAATCTTTCTAAAGAAAGTAATCAGTTCAGCCATTAGCCACAAGGCAAACGTCCTCGACTTTCTCAGTCAATTCCATCTTCAGTCTTATCCTTCAACAGTTTAGAACACCATGGCTCCATCTCCTCAAGAAACTGTGGTGGACCAGCACCCGGAGACCATTCCTCGGGGATTGACTGGTGAAGAGTTGGTGATCAGTGGCATGTCTGGCTTGTTCCCTAAGTCAGACAGCGTTTTGGAGTTCAAGGAGAATCTTTATAATGGGGTGAGAAGTGCTCTGTGATATTTATGTGAAGTCTAATAATAATTAACTTTCTTTGTCACGTTGTTATGAAACCCATTTACCTTCCGTTTTTTTTTTAGTTTTGCTTTTTTTTTCTTAACTTTAAATGATAAATGGTTTTATTTCTGTAAGTAGGTTTGTACAAACACTTCTACACGTCAATCATATTTTAAAATCTTGATGAGGTTGGCGTTTCCAATCTGACTACTCTGAGAAGAAAGTCCGAAACTGACTCAGAGGTCACAGTCTCTTTTAAAGTCCAGATATAATATTGGTCAGATCGTGTGAAGACTATGTAGATTCGTGTCTGAAATGGTATTTTGAAGAAAGAACCACACATATTGAGAGGACCTGTCCAGTCAGTGCACGCATTTATCAGTTATCGTGCAGCTCAACTAAGAATTTAATGAGCTCAACGATTCAAGGAACAATACCAAAGAAAGGACACTTGGGTAGGCCACATAATCAATCAAACTGCCAGACCATGATTAAAACTAACAAATAAAAAATACAAAACAAAAAGGAATGAGGGTACATAGTCTTCACACTCACAATAATTAAAATAATATGATACTTTAAAAAGGTAAATATTCATGTCATTGTATATTTTATATGATTTTTTTTTAATTTCTTTCATTATAAAAAACTCGTAAATTGTATCAGTCAGATCATTACATTTAAGATAACAGACATAACATCACGTCTTGTTTCCCCGAAGGGTTGGCCAGAGGTGTCCCTGTAGCAGGTACACCCACATTTCGCCAGTTATGTTTAAGTCCCATGTAATAGGGGGCGAGCCTATTGTCATCATCCAGGTACAAATCCAGACTCCGAGCTGCTACTGAGAAATTTCAGATAAAAAAACACAATAACACTTTGCCCGACCCGGGAATCGAACCCAGGACCTCATGCTCAGTAGTAGAGCTTGCGACCACTAGACCACCGAGGCAGTATATTCATGTTATTGTGTATAAAATTTTATGTTAGCAAAAATAAACAAAATGTCAAAAATTAAAAAATAAATTGGACTCAAACTCAAAGCATTTATTTCAATTAAACCATTTACAGGCACTTTTGAATTGTCAAAGAGTCGGTCAGTCACAAATACGAAGCTAGTTGCCCATGCCAAAGCGTAGTAGGTACCTATGGAGAAGAAACGCCACGGACGGTCTTTTGAATAAAAAAAAAATTGTTACAAAATATTGGTTACCTACATCATTCATGTTGAAATTATACATGTGAGAACAATGTATAAAGACGTGCACGTTAAAGCGTCCGTAATAAAAAGATAAAATAAAGAACAATTAAAAAATTCAAATAAGCCATGTCAGCTAAGAGATAACCAGTCTCAACTGACCGCGCCCGTTCACGAACATGGCGCATGGATCAACACAATTTAGCTCAACCATTTTAAAGGGAGCTAAATGATCCAACACACGCGCAACCATCAACGAGACATCTGTGTGAGCACGACATACTCACAGCCGCCAGGGCACATTCAAGTCAATGAAAGACGTATTACCCGGGTAAATGGTAGCTCTTTAGTACATAGTACTCACACCTGTGTATGCAATTATATAATACACAAGAGATTGAATTTATACAATGCAAATATGGTCTTACAAGCTTCAGCAGCTCCAACAGTATTTTCAAATGTTAATCAATTAGTTGTGGTTGTGGAGCAGGACCAGCATTGAGCCAAGCATTTTTATCAGCGATGTAATACGACTTATAATATGCTTGCCTGCGTTCGTTTTATATACAAGATTTAAATTTCGTCTCATTCAGTTGAAGTATGTGGGGAGGAATTTTATCGTAACATTTTAAACAGTACCCCATGAAAGATGAATCTACTTTAGTAAGTCTGAAACCTGGTTGAACTAATAGGTCTCTATTTCTTTTACTATAATTATGTCTATCACCTCTTTTACTAAAAAGATGTATGTTAGGGTCGGCCCAAATATGTTGTGGTCGGCTTCTTGTCTTATCGGATGCAGCTAAATACCAGTATTTTACATGGAGTGACTGCCTTTTTAAGTTTGTCGTTATATAAGCTAAACACTAATTGTGTTCAAAATTTGAAGCTTGTGTGTCTGCTAGAACTACTTTAGAATTTTGATGATCGGTGAGTGAGTGTGTGAGTTTGTCAGTGACAAAATTAAGGAACCTTGACCTTCAGTAGTTCTTAAAATACAGGTTCAAATTGAATGTAATTTGGGAATATACCTAGTTATAATACTAAGCCCACTTGGTCATTAAAAATTCAGGCTTCTAGCTTTATCCACAACATACAAGATAAAAGGGGTCGAAAATGTCCTGAATGGCTTCGAGAAAAGGTGGTACGGCTGTGCATTTGTGTTTGTTTTGCTCGACTTGGCGGGGGCACTGCCGTGCCTCCCGATTAAATAATTCACACATACAATAATTATGCTGAGAAGTTATAATAGGTAATTATTACAAAAGTATGATTTGTGGATGCTCTCCAGACTCTAGCAGCTAAAAACAATTGTACCTCCAATTCGTTTGCGAATCGTTGTGATTTCTAGTATTGATGATCAATCTGCAGGCACCTTTGAGAAAAAATCGCCAAATGATCGTTATTAGGATACCTAAGATTTTATTGTTAAATTACTCCTCAGGTGGACATGGTTACCAACGAAAACATTCGCTGGGACATCGACCACCCCGAGATTCCCAAGCACTTCGGTATGATCACTGGAGTGGACCGGTTTGATGCTCAGTTCTTCAAAGTGCATTACAAGCAAGCGCTCATTATGGACCCGATGAGCAGAAAATTGCTGGAACATGCGTATAGCGCCATTTTTGATGCAGGTTAGTTTTGATCGAAACAAACTTACGTATATTTTATTAACTTGACATTACACTTGCATTCCCCGAAAGGGGTGCTAAAAGTGTTTACCCACCAGCGTGGGTTTTTTGCGATGATGTGAAAGGAAGAAAGAAAGAAATAAAATATATTAAATTTAACACAGAGTAAGAGGCATAAAAAATATTCTGGAAAAAAAGTGCTAAGTGTATTGTAAGAAATTAGCAGGAATGGAATGAGTGTGCGTGTGTCTTGATCACCCACATTATTTTCACCAGTTACTGTGTGAGAGAGCGCGTAAAGTGTAGTTCGCATTATTGCGACAAAGTAGCTGTAGTAGTTTGATTAGCCTTGGCGAGCCTTTTGCCGTGCACCGGGCACAAATGTAGACTGCTACTGAGAAGTTACTTATCAAAAATACTTAGTTCGAGGTGGAGAACGGACCCAAGACTCAGCAGCTCAGCAGTCGACCTTACTACTAATAGACTGACGTCTTTTTTGTGTTTTTTTTCAAAAACCAATTATGTTTTTTTATTTTATTGGATGCTGTAGAATGGTAGTAGACCACGGTCTGAATAACGTTTGTTCTAGCAAAACTGTGATTCAAATTTCACGGTTTATAGGCACCCTACGTTTCGTGTACAGACGCCAGCACATCAGGCTACTACAATCTGTCAAATTTATTTGATAGATTTTCAACTTTATTCCTGAAGCATAAGGTTCAAAGTTGATTGGGAAAATTTGACAGTTTCGGGTAGCTTGATGTGCTGGCATCTATCTGTACATAAAAACGACCTAAATGGTAGATTTAAAATAAATAAGATGGAACAGATTCAGCAAGTAAGCATAATAAGCCAATAATGTTCCCACTGCTGGGACACAGGCCTCCTTTCCGTGAGGAGTGGCCCGTAATCCACCACGTGGACCCCTCAGACCAAATAAAAAACCAAGATATAGCGCTGTCAACAGTGACGTGAGGCCGGTTTCATAAACGTGTGCACTTAGTGAGATGTAGTTTGATTGTAAATGGTTGTAAATATGTGCATGTGAGCGTGTATGCACAGAGCGGAGGTGTAGTTTTGGCATGCTTCACTGTATTGTTCGCAACGCTCTGTTTTGGTTTTTTATTTGGTCTGAGGCGGGCCCGGTGCGGGTTGGTAGATGTCACATGTTTTCGAATTTTTGGTTCTAGAACAAGGTTTTCTCACGATGTTTTCTTTCACCGTTTTGAGAGCAGTGGTAATGAAATAATTTACTCAAGAAGAAGAAAGAAGGAAAGAGTAACGTTTATTTGGACACAGTTCGTAAAAGACAAAATACAAATAACAAAATAAAAATAATGTTTGAACAACAATAGTGTGTCTCACGGTTGCGTCAAAAAAAATCATAGAAGAATATTTTTTTAGTAAAGTATCTTTCTTTCGACAGGCATCAACCCAATGGAGCTTCGTGGGAAGAAAATCGGTGTCTTTATCGGAGCTGCCTTCTCAGAATCGGAAAAAATTGTCATCTACGAATCCATTCAGCGCAACGGGTTTGGTATTACTGGGTAAGTCAATTTATTCTTATTTCTTGGCAATTATATTTAAAATATGCAGTTAAATTCATAAGCTACAATTGTATCGTAGGGTCCATTAGTGCCTGCGACATGCAGGTAGGTACCCATTTTTTATGGAACAGCGTCACAAAAGTCGCCATTTTAATTAAGTAAAAAAGAACTCGTCGAAAATATAATCTCTTTTTTTAAGTAGGTTTAAAGCAACATAAATTACTTACTATTAGCATGACATAATTATCTTCCATCACAATAGGACTTCATCATTAATAGAAAGAAAACTTGTTTATTCTGCTCAAACAAAGCGCACATTTTAAAACCTAAACATAAGAAGTAATTAATAAACATTCTAGTAATTTTTGTCGATATCTTTCATTTAATAACGTCTTGTAAAACAAACACATCCCAGCAGTAGACTGCTGAGTTATAGGTGCTTATTTATTTTATTTATTTATATATACTTTATTGTACACCACAAAAATACATAACAAAAAAATAAATTAAACACTACAAAATATACAATGGGCGGCCTTATCGCTTTCCGCGATCTCTTCCAGGCAACCTTGGAATGGACAGTGATTTGCCTGGACATAAAATGGGGCTGTCGTTGGTGCAAATAATAAGTATATTATATACTAGAATAGATACACAGATATATACATATCCTAAATAATATATACATAAATACATACATACTTACTAAATATATAAGCAACAAAAATAAACGAAGACTATAGATAATAACAGTTACGAGAACAAGATCACAACGACAAGTAATGTTCCTTCACGAGTCTCTTAAATACAAGTAACGATTGCGCACGTTTTATTTGAGCTGGCAATGCATTCCACAAACGAGCGGCCTGGACAGTAAAGGACTTGTCGAGGAAAGTTGTGGAATGCATAGGCATTTTAAGCTTTAAGTTATCTGATGACCTTAAAAGTTTCGTGTGGGAGTCGCAAAGAAACTGAAAACGTTTCTTGAGATAGAGAGGGGTGGAAGGGGAAAAAAGAACATTATACAAAAGGGAAAGAATATGAACATTCCGGCGAAGGCGAATTGGTAACCACTTGAGCTTCACACGAAATTCGGAAACATGGTCATATTTGCGCAAACCGAATATGAACCTTATACAAACATTTTGAAGCCGCTCAAGTTTATCGAGTTGGTCTTGGGTAAGATCAAGATAGCTGGCATCAGCATAGTCAAGGATGGGAAGAAGTAGCGATTGTGCAAGCGCAATCTTGGTGGCAGTCGGTAGAAAATTACGTAATCTCCTCAAAGATGCAGCGGATGCAAATAATTTGCGGCTAACTTCCTGTAGCTGGGCAGTCCAAGAAAAGTTTTTATCAATGAAGATCCCCAAGTTTTTAACTTTTTCACTGAAAGGAACAACTGAATTGTCAAAGGAAACTTGGGGAAGAGTCATCCAGTCGATCCTTGAGACCGTCCTAGAACTGCCTACCACCACAACCTGCGTCTTTATGGGGTTGACCATAAGTCCATATCTCTTACTCCAGTCGCATATACGGGCCAGATCACGATTAATCGTTGAGATAGCCTCGGATAGACTTCCAAGAGGAGCTCGCGAGTATATTTGTAAATCATCTGCATAAAGATGGTAGGAAGAAATTAGTTCGTCGGAGATAGAGTTAATAAAAACTGCGAAAAGTAAAGGAGATAGAACGCCACCCTGAGGTACACCGGCAGAAGTATTACTCCAGGAAGACAAGGTCTCTCCAATGCAAATACGTTGCCGGCGGCCGAACAGGTAAGTACGAAACCAGTCAATTACCGATGGAGATATGTTAAGAGAGCATAAAATGCCAAGCAAAATATCAAAGTCAACGGTATTAAAAGCATTACTAAAATCTAGCAAAGCTAAGACCGTTAGATTACCGTTTTCCATGGCTGACCTTATATCATCCGTAATGTTCAGAAGCGCTGTGGTGGTGCTATGACCAGGACGGAAGCCAGACTGGAAGGGGTTGAGGAGATTATTTTTAGAGAGGAAAGTGCTTATTTGATTGTGAATTAACCGTTCAAGCACTTTGGATAGGAATGGTAGGACGGATATTGGACGGTATTCAGAAAAGGATGAGGGATTAGACTTTTTAGGTAAAGGAATTATTTGAGCATCTTTCCATGAACATGGAAAGACACCACTAGATGCAGAAAAATTGAGGATGTGACAAATGACGGGAAGGATAAAATCCAGCACAGGTACTAACATATTACGGCTGATACAGTCACTTCCTACTGCATTGGAAGTAATCGATAGTATGCTCTTCTTAACATCACATGCGGAGAACTGACTAAAAACAAATGGAGAATAACTGGGAGTCGGAAGTGAAGAAAGATAATTCAGTGTATTTAATTTTATTGTCCTATTAAAATTGGACGAGGCAGTAAAATGAGAATTCATTGCATCAATGTCTATGTCTTTTGGAATTGTGTCTTGTCGTGTTTTACCGACCCCCAATGATCTAAGAAATTTCCAAACTTTGGATGCGTCCCCATTTTGGACAGAAGTATGAATGTGGTGACGATTAGCATTCCTACACACCTTATTACAGTGATTACGTATGGAGAAGTATCTTTCCCTGTTAGCGTCATTAGCCCTACGCTTAAATTTAGACTTTGCCGTAACTTTTTTCTGCATAAGTGTTTTAATCTCATTTGTGAGCCACGGCGCCGGCAAATGCCTAACCTTAACAGCTCGAACAGGTGCGTGATGATCGTAAAGTTCGATAAGCTTAGCCGCAAAAATATTAACTTGCTCATCGACTGATGCAGAGGCAAACAGAGCAGACCAATCTATATTGTTGGCATCCTTGCAAAGATCGTCAACGTTCATTCCACCAAAATTGCGCTGCATAAGAATCTTAGCTTTAGCCTTAGGTGGGCGAATTTTGTATGACAGAAAAATCAGGTCATGATAGGAAAAGGCATCGGCTGAACACTGGCCATGCTTAGCGACGTGATCAAGAGAAGAGACAAAAATCAAGTCAAGAAGTGAAGCTGTAGAGTTAGGAAAATGGTGAGTGGCACTCAGCGGAAGAATGGAAAGATTACTAGAAGTCAAAATATTAGTCAGGGAAGAAGAGCGATAGTCTTTTTTCAGAAGACAAGTATTAAAGTCACCCATGATTATACTATGACTGTAAGAAGGAATCAGCATTGTTAGGAGAATTTCAAAAGATGAAAAGAAATTAACGCGTAAAGAGGGACAATAATAGACGCCAAGAAGTAATTTAGAATGGTGTAGTTCGACTTCAAGGAAGAGATGTTCACCAGCATTAGATGGCGGTGGCTGCGCTGACACATTGACAACAGAGTATGGAATATGCGACCGGAGATATATGGCAACACCACCACCACCACCAACCGACCGGTCGTTTCTTATAAGCTGGAAGCCAGGAAGAGAATAACTAGTTGAAGGGAGACAAGGTTTAAGCCATGCTTTTCGTGGACAAAAATATAAAATTAAATTTTAATCCACTAGTCTAGGTGCTATTCGGACGGGTGCTCTAAGTGAACTACTTCAGACATAAAATACATACAATACAAAAATATCAAAAAGCCTCGTTTAC
Organism: Agrochola litura; assembly: GCA_949152395.1. Lineage (NCBI taxonomy): Eukaryota > Metazoa > Arthropoda > Insecta > Lepidoptera > Noctuidae > Agrochola > Agrochola litura. The sequence continues at coordinate 4,253,307 of OX424506.1, forward strand.
AATTTAAAAAAAGTTTTAAAATGTTGTACATAGCTTAAAGGGCCTGTAAGCCTGTAACACGGCTGCCAACCGCGTCCCCGACAGTTAGGTACATGCGCGCCTAATGTAAGTAGGTACTAAAACCTAACCTTTTTGAAGGACATCACGATTAGCATATTGTTTAGAGACAGGTTTTTCACTAAAAACCTGCATTAATAAATTCATTCATTCTTTAACAAGAAACAACATAAAATAACAAAACATTAAAGAAATCGTCGTCCCTCTCCAAAAATCTAAGATTTATGTCCTTCAAATTAGCCTATCTTCCGGAATCCTATCACGTTCTATACCTCAAGGAAACCCAACACTGATTTAGAGAGCATACCAATTTATTTTCGTTTTCGATGGCAGTAAATTAAGGGGAACGAAGCATCGCAGGCGCTGAAACTAGGTGTAATTCTATTAGGAGTTTAATTCAATCTAGTAAATTATTTTCTAAAGCAATTTTGGACGTGTTTAGCTGTCTTAACTACGTTAGTGGGAATGGACGAAAGTTGTCTGCTGGTTAGTGATTTATATATGCTGTTAGGACTGATATTTTTATGAGTTCACGGTTTTTATTCGTTAGAGAACTGTTCAGAATTGATAGGTACTAAAGTAAATTGCGATGTGGGTTTGTACCTTTAGTGGCATGAGGAACAGGGTGTAAAGTTCACTCATCCACCATAGAAAAGGGAGGATCCTCCGACCAGACGGGTGTTGTGTCTGGCGGGCAATTGCCCATTGGTTTGAAGTCGGAATCTTGTATAAATGTTGATCGCTCGGTAAACTGTAATTGCGCGATGCAGGATTTGTGTGACGTCATGTCTATGATGCGTAGTTCGTATGTGGCAGTGTAACCGCTACATACCTACTCCACAGTCCTATATGTTTGTGATCTTTATGGTATCATTAATTTTAAAGGCCCATTGTTATGAATAGAATTATGAAATTGTTTGTTTTTAAATTTTGCTATCTATCCAGTTTATTCTAAACAAAACTGCTCAATTATAATATTTTACAAATAAAATAAAAATACCATATCATAATCATTTTCATTCATTAGATGTGCATTTAATAAGCACATAACACAAAATAATGGTCAAATTAACAGTTTTTATATTGTTATGAAAAACAATGAGTTTATTATTAAAATGAAAAACATTAATAATATAATAAGCTTAGGTACGTAGAAGAATTAGCTCACACGATTCTTCAAAGAAAATTAATTTCGAAATGAAAAGCACATAATGTTTAGTTTGGTTCAATGATAATATTGCATATGGGATCAGCGAAAGTAATTATTTTAAAAGAAAGAAAATTATCATTTGTATTGTGTCGAAATATTTATTAAAAAACCATTCAATAAGATTTCAAAAATTATTTTAAAAAGTCACTCATTTGCCATTACCAATTCATTCAATGCATGTTTTTATGGGGAAGGCACAGTAAAAACATTATCTTATGCAACAAAAAAACTATCCCAAAGGATTTAAACATCACAGCACAAAAAAAAACTAAATTTCTTTTTAAAAAACCGGCCAATTGCGTGTCGGACCACGCACAATGAAGGGTTGTGAAAGTTGAAAAACATGTTCTCCCATACGGAATGTTTTTGCAACAGCAAAGTTAAGTTGGTCGATTATTATTCGTTAACTTGTAGAGCCTACTTAGCTGTGACAGTTTTCCTTTTAATTTCGTTATATAAACTACTGCTGTGATTTTTTTCACACATCCAAAACCAACCATTTAGCTGGCAGGGGGGGACACTTGACTCTAAAAATAATTTGGATTTTAAAGCTTAATATTTCGCAAACGGATCCCTGAATCCAAAAATGGTTTTCACATACTCATAATGTTTTTGAAGGACCTTTTCAATGATACCCCACAACATGGGACAGAAAAAAAAATATCACCACTTTACGTGTACGGAAGGTACCCTAAAAATTTTTTTTTTTCGTAATTTTATTTTATCACTTTGTCGGCGTAATTAATATATATACCCGTGCCAAATTAAAGCTTTCTAGTACTAAGACAGACAGACGGACATGACGAAACTATAAGGGTTCCTTGTTTACTACGGAACCCTTAAAATACACAGCAATTACCTTAGTGTCCTCGCAAAAAAAAGCTTGTCTCTACGAGTACTGTATATTTCTTAATTAACCTTACATGTCTTGGTGAGTCAAGATCAGAGGTCAGTTAGACCCCACAATTTATACGTAGATGTGGGTAGGAAGATTTACGAGGCCACCTGCGTGTGCTCTTTATCACTACCCTATTGTGGGAAGGAATATTCTTTTATCTGTATTAACCTACTTACAAAGGTACAAAATCTGCCGCCAAGCAGCGTTGCTATGTAACGGTATGGCTGTCAACACTTCAGTAGACCGAGAAAAGTGGCAAAAGGGCAGGGAGCAACATAAGCTTAGAAAAGGACACTTCAAATTTGTTTCTGGGGTGACAATGCACCTGTGATGCCTCTGGTACCACAGAGGACCAATCTTTAGATTTCCTTAGGCGGTGCGCTGTCCAAATACGGAATGTTTTTGACATTATTAATATCAAATACTGTTGAAAATTATTTTATGACGGTCGTTATAATATGACGGGTTCAGTCATATTATAGGAAACCAACGCTTTACAGTCAAGTAAACCTTTCGTTTGTCAAATTCCTATAAAATGTGAACTAAAGCAATTTAACTTAAGAGCATCAATACAGCCATTTTGTATTCTTAAATTCATAATTATCAAGGGTTATCCCTCATTACTCTTTTCAACCCTTGAGATTCATTTACGAATTTTATTGCAGGGCTACAATGGCCAATAAATTCAAAATATATACGGGCCGCAATGAAATCAGAATCTTATTTACTAAACTATACGCATCGTTGGCCTAGGCTAAATATTATAAAGTGCTAATAGATGGCTCGGTTTAGCCCCCAGCGTGTTTTGATGACCCCTTAAATCATATTTGCTTTGACTAAATTCATTTTAGAGTAAATTTATTTTAGACCAGATTTTGCACGCTGATTTGTCTGCGAGGGTACATTCCCCTTAAAATTTAAATTATTAAACGATTACAAATTAATTAACTTTCTTGTTATCAAGGTAAAATTGCATATTGTAGCAGTAGATAATAATTTGTTTAGTTTGTGCAGTTAGACATTCGGAGTAGACTCATTTATATACATACATAGCTCTGCAACTACAAACTACAATACAAAAATAAACTTCAATTAAAATAGTTATTAGATAAATGTGATAGATAGGTAAGGCTAAGTAGATTCATATCTCCAGTCGCTCTAATAATATTTTACATTAATTTATCTTTAAACAACCTTATGATAATTTCAAAGTCACAAAGCTTACAGCCCAGAGTATCTAAGGTGGGCGGCAAACTAGGGAACTTCATTAAAATGTACATACATTCAACGTAATTAAGGCCAAATTATAATTGGATGAATAATTGGTAATTATTCCGTAACACTCTTATTATAAAGCTACGTACTATCAAATGTCTAATCTAGATGCCAAGATATTATAACTATATTGCCAGAACTTAATATTATTTTTCGCACAGACTTTTATTATTTCATTACGACCGTAATGCTTGGTCGAAAATTGCTGCTGTTTTTTCTTACGCGTTGCTAACAATATAAAAATAAAAGTGACTGGGTGTGATGAGGAAATATGAAAGCCAAGTTTCGTATTGCCTCCAACTTTGTTCTCATACAAACTTAAAACCTCGTCTGACTTACTCAAGGGTGGAATTTCAAAAAACAATTTCGATTGGATCTCTTCTTCCACCAAAGCCGGTACAGATTGATGAATGTTACATGAAATGTGACATAAATTAGCCATCCTTTTTTTTTTTTTTTTTTTTTTTTGGGTGGGAAATTATCAAATAACTTCTCCCGCTCTGGGTGGAGCGGGAGGGCGTGTCAGACTCTTACTGACTAAAACCCACCCGTGTTCCTTCGGTTGCCCTGTTGCCGGGGGCCACGATTTCCCTATCGGTTTTCTTCGAACCCCCGGCGGGCATTGGCCCTAACGGACCCCGTCAATTCTGCTGACATCTCTTTGAGGCGCGCGTGGAACACAACGCGCCGTCGACCCGGGCTTGGTCCTTATCGGACGGCGAGCTACCCATTGCTCACCGTCCGCAAGCCCGCGCCTACGGTGGCCGGAAATCGGCTCGCGATTCCCGCCCCGGGCGTCTCCTCCTGCGGCGGTTAGGGGCGTGAGGGCGCGAAATTTGCCTCTCCCTCACGCGTTCCGCCTCCTCCTTCGCGAGCATTACCGCTTCGCAGAAGGAGGTGACGGCCTGCCATTTCCTCTCGCTCCGTACCATGGCCTGAACCAGGGCCGGACGCGAGAGATCACCGCCGCCGATCGCCTCCACGAGGACACGGCGTTGCTCCGCCCAAGCCGGGCAGACCTCCACCGTATGCTCCACCGTGTCCTCAGGCCGATCCACACAATGATGACACCCGGGTGTTTCCTCCCGCCTTATCCTGAACAGGTACCTCCCGAAGCACCCGTGTCCGGTGAGGACCTGCGTCAGGCGGAAGGTGAGGACGCCGTGACGCCTCTCAAGCCACTCCTCAAAGAGGGGTCTTATCGCCGCAATTGTGGCGTGCCCAGCGCGGGGTTGCGACAATCGCACCCTCCATGACGCCATGAGATCCCGCCGGAGCTCTGTCCGCTGTGCCGCGATTTCTTGCGGCATCGGAGTTAAGCCCCGGCGTTTCGCCTCCTCGCGCCACTCCCAGATGTGCGCGAGGACCTTTGCCTCCAGATCCCATGGCGGTAATCCGGCAAGGAGGCTCGCCGCCTCGCAGGAGACCGTGCGGTATCCTCGGGCCAGCCGGATGGCCATGACCCTCTGGGACGCGTTCAACCGGCGGGCTGGCCGCAGCCTCAATGAACGCGCCCACAAAATTAGCCATCCTCACTCATGCATTGTAACATGAAATATAACACGACTAGATTTTGTTTCAACGTGTGTTTGAATTTGTTACAGCTGTCTTGTTTCTTTATGCCTTGCTATGGCATTCATCATTACATGTGCATTTTCTGCCTGTGATACTGATGTTGAGTCATTCCGTGACTGTGTTGTACATGTCATGGCTAAGGCTAATGTTAACTTCTTTCATCTCCGGCTAAACTTAAGGGTGGCCGTAACTCCTTGGCTAAAAATTAAGTAGCAGACGAAAATGGCTGAAAGGTAGGTTGGGTTAGAAACTGTCACCACGCAACGTCCGTGCCAGGGTCCATTTAGGCAAAAGATAATGTAATTTGTTGGGAATGTGGTGTTTTGCAAATGTGATGATTTGCGATTATGATGTTTTGAGATCGACACGTGTTTCACCTCTCAACGAGGCATCCTCAGGATGACGATGGACTTGTCGCGAACTCAAACTCGGCGTGTTGCCACACCGAGCGCTGAGTGCAGACGTCTGCACTCGTGTCGTGATGTCTGCACTCAGCGCTAAACATAACATTACAACATTATTTTTTAAATTATTTTATTGTTATTGTTTGAATTTGTTTTATTAATATTATATTATTTGATGTTTTTAAACTTATTTAGGCGCGTTTGAGCGGTTTGTGTATTAATGTAGTATGCTAATTGATAGTGTCGTGCTTTCCTGTAATTTAGATACATGCGAGATCTACATTTGACAGATACTTTGGGATAATGCTGTGTGTGTGTTTAGTTGGTAAGCCTTTAAATAAATAAAATAAATAAATCAATTAATTATTATGATTTTTATTAACACCGTGTTTTGAGAAAATATTACTCTGCGACAAAGGGGTTGCGTGCTCATACGCTCTCCCGTCGCTCCTCGCGTATAGATCGAGTATTTATTAGCCGTTGCGTTTAGGCTAACGTGCAGTGTAGCCGGCTTATAATGAAATTATTTAGAGAAAATGCCCATTATGTTGCACATTAGTTCTCCTCAAAAGTAAACTCAAGTTTAGCCAGTTATTGTTATGTTTATTTCTACATCCGTCTTTAGCCGTAACATATTCAAAATAAACGGCTTATCAATCTTTTCATAGATTTCAAGTCATCAATCCCGAACACGGCGAGTTGCCGCACTGAGCGCTGAACGCGCTCGGTGTGGCAACACGCTGTATTCGGGTTCGCAATAAGTCAATCGTCATCCTGAGGACGCCTCGTTGAGAGGTGAAACACGTGTCGATTTCTTTCAGGGTTTTTATGGCTCTTTAGAAATAGCTAAGCGGATCAGGTTAATAAATATATCCACGTCTATTGTATTTTATAATGGATTTCCGCGAGGTCATGCCTGAATCAATTTACTGGCTAACTTCCACTAAACACTACAGAATCCTAAAACGGATATCAATCTGACCATGGTACGCAGGTGGCGTTCTCGACTCGACTAATAAGAAAATAATTATGAATAAAGGTCAGTCCACTTGCCAATTTTGGTCGTTTATTAAAATGGTAATGAGCTGACTTGAAGTTTATAATGGGAGTTCAAATGTAGTAGTTGAAGGTTAAGGGGAGTAGTGAAGATTTTGAGGATATTAGGACGGCTCGTTAAAGTCTGGTTGTAAGTGTAAGTAATGGACAGGATGGTCTGGGTTTTCAAATTAATATCTAATGACACTGGCCAGATCGTCCTACTGTCTTAATAATCTAAGATCTAGTGCACAGCCTTCTTTTCATTTAAATAAAAACCAGCCAAGTGCGTGTCGGACCACGCACAATGAAGGGTTCCGTAGTCGGGATGAATTTATCCCAAAAACAAACTTAAAAAAAATACGTTCTCCCATACGAAATGTATGGGAAAACAAGTTTTTGCAACTGCAAAGTTAAGTTGGTCAAATATTACTCGTTAATTTGTAAAGCCTACTTAGCTGTGATAGTTTTTCTTTTAATTTCGTTATATAAACTACTGCTATTTTTTTCACACATCGAAAACCAAATTTATCTGGCAGGGGGGGGGGACACTTGATTCTAACAAAAATTAGCACTTTAAAGCTTAATATTTCGCAAACTGATTCTTGAATCCAAAAATGGTTTTCATAAACTCGCAAAGTTTTTGAAGGAACTTTAAAAAAAAAACCTCCACTTTACGTGTAGGAGAGGTAACCTAAAAAATACTTTTTTCATAATTTTGTTTTACCACTTTGTCGACGTTATTAATATGTATACCTATGCCAAATTACAACTTTCTAGTACTAAGGGTCTCGGAGCTAGACCGTGGACAGACAGACAGACAGACGGACGTGACGGAACTATAAGGGTTCCTTGTTTACTACAGAACCCTAAAAAGGAACGAGTTTTGATAGTACACTATGCTTGCTAACTGCTAAGTCGCAACCTAGACCGCTGTCAAGTTTTCCTCACTTTGTTTTTTACCTCGAAACTATCCTCGTGTAAATTAACCTTAAGACCGTAACGTGCAAGATACCTACAACATAATAGCTGTAGACGAAAAATCAACAAAAGTCTTATAGTCACCAGGTTTTGACCCGAATGCTTAAAAAATCCAGGTCACAACAAAAACATCATCACACCATTGATCCAAGAAAAAACCAATCTAAATAGAAGTGCCAAACTTCAGATATGGTAACAAATCACAGCACGTTCCCTCAAGAGCGATTGAGTCGTCCAACTGATTCTAACGCACGTCCACCCCTTCATTATACTTAGTATCGTATCCTTAACCTTGGGAGTGGTCGTAACTTTGACGAATACCATCATTTGTACAGCCTTCTTGAACAATAGGGGATGGAGAGAGTAGGTCCACTTGACTTAAGCCACGATAACACCTACTTCTAGGAAATAACCAGTTGCATTCTGAAAATCACTACAGTCAGCCTCTACCAAAATAGGACGATTATAAAGCATGACAAGTCATGACAAGCAAAATTGATGGATCTGGTTGTTGAACTCTTTCATGTTGGTCATCGCATTATAAATCATAATCCTGGCCACACTGTCCTCACTGCTGAGCATTCCTTCACTTTTCCCACCTTCGTAATTCTGATCTATTTCTCGCTAATTCATAAAAAAGACATCCAAATTTGCGGGTCCTAAAAACCATAATAAACACTTAACAACTCTCAAATACAATAGAAGCAAAATGATATCATCTTGTTGGGAGTGATCCTTCTGAGTCACGTTTTTAGGGATGCCTAAGGCGACTTAGCGCAGTAACTTTTTATTTTTGATGTAAAACAATAAATCTCTGATATGATCCGATCGCCTCCCATTCGAGATAGTTTCGCTTTACGATACTTGTACCTTCGCCTTTTCTCTTTCGGCTTTTATTTATTTTAGTTTTGTTTCGGGACTCGATGAGAAATAGGGTTCAGGATGAAATTGGGAACTGGATCTTTGGCTTAGAACAAAATCAAAAATCGGTTTTCTAATAAGTCATAGTGTGCTATCACAGTGTTATGGCTATATTATATTTAAAATCAATGAAGAATAAGGATTACGCCAAATCTTTAAGTAAATACCTATACCACAGTTTCCAACAGGGCTAAATACGAAGAATTAATTACCAACTAATCCAAATAATTTACATCAATTTCATAGATACAACGATCTTACACATTTACACAAGTAATGTGTAAATGTGTAAGATCGTCGATTCCTTCAGAATTCTCGAGCACTATAAATTGCTTACAATTTAAAACTAGAATCATTAACATAAAAACAAAAGCCAAACAGAATACTAAATAAGCCCCTATCAATAAAACCCCAAAAATACAGTGCATACATAATAAAAACAGTTCTTTAACGGACCATATTTATATTCATGATAAACACGATTGACTCTGCGATGAACAAAAGCCTATAAAACATTTACGGCGACATGCATTAACGACACTTCCGAATGCACTGGTAAATATTTATACGTTTCGGAAAGCGTATTTACGAAACTAGTGTACGGTTGAAAAGTCAAATGTGGGGTTATTTTTAGTGTTGTGTTGTCATAAATATTAGTTTTATGTTGAAAGATTTGTATTTACACTTCTGGTTAGTTAACCAATAGACCTTGAGAGTTGATACTGATGGAAACTAAATTACCTAAGAAACTGGTGAACAGTCAGTCGATCACACACCTTAATGTGAAATACTGGTCAAAAGAAAATGATAGATTTTCACAAACACACCGGAGATTTCACAAACGGTCACCGCTCTTTAAGGAAACCGTAGTTTTAGTGTTGGGTTGTTTAAAAACGAGTTAAACGAGTCTTCAGTTAAATGTCCTTTGAAGTAGGTATGTATTTCCATCGGTAACGTGCACACGGCTACACATCAAGCTATACATTTCCAGTTTATGCTGATCTCGCATTGTGTAAGATTTCCGTACAAAGCGAGGTCAGCTTATACTGGAAATTTATAGCTTGATGTGTAGCCGTGTGTACACCTCAAAGTTACAGGGGAAAACATGAGATTTTGCATTTATGTATTCAGCCGATAATTTCATAATTTAATGTATGACTATGACAGTATAGTAGACACTATGACAGTGGCAAAGTCTTATTTTTAATTCGTACGTACACTAACTACATAGGTATGTGTAGAGAGAGACCATCCATCTGGAACATCTAAGTAAATATTCCACTTCAAAACTACTTTTTATCCAATTCGCCAATAAATTAAATGTAAACGATACCAGTTCTGTACCGTAGAACTGGTATAAAACAGGACCCATTTCAACCACTATCAAAACATTCTGAACTTGGATCAATAAATACGCATCTCAATTTATTCGCTTCATTGAAATGTTGTTTGTTTGAAAACGTTCAATTTGGTTTTCCGTTTCGGTACACTTTTTGTGGACCTTTTGCTGATGTTTGAAAATTTATAGACACGCTGATAGCGAATATTTATCTTAATTTATTACGGGTGAACCATTTTTAGAACATATGTACATACAAAACTTATATTATTTAATGTGAAACTAACTCTGTCTGTTACCTTTTCACGCCCTAACTACTAAACCGAACTTTATAAACAGCATAAATTAATTACAATAATTTAATTTGGGTGTAAGACTCAAGATTTTTCTTCTGTTTGAAAAATCTATTGCTGAGAAGAGCTCGTGGCTAACTAATAACAGCCGTACGGGTTGATCCATCAGGTTAAGCTATGCTTGCCGGGGTTGGCCCATAGATGGGTGACCATCTTTACATATCGAGAATCCATGTCGCGGAAAACACATTAAGCCGTTGGTCTCGGCTGTCATTCGTGGATTTTTGACAGTTGTTACGCGTCGTCAGAAGCCCGAAAGTCTGACAACCAGTCTTACCAACGGGTATTGTATTAGCCAGTTACTGGGTTGTGGAGGTCAGATAGGCAGACGCTCCATGTAAAATACTGGTATTCAGCTGCATCCAACATAGATGGGAAAAGGCTAGGCAGATCATATAATGAAAAATCGATTGCTGCAATCATCAATTTGTATTGACTTTACTTAATTGTAACTAAAAATTCAGTAAGATTTTACGTTCTGAAACTACAAACCATAAGTGGTTCTTTTGTTTTACGTCTTGCACATGCCGTCAATGCCATCTATATAACTGTCAATTTACAACATTATTTCAGATGTAACAAAGCCATGTACGCCAACCGTATCTCCTACTGGCTGGACAGCAAAGGCCCTTCGTATGCCCTCGACGTGGCCTGTTCAAGCTCCATGGCATGTCTAGAGCATGCATACAAGAGTATTAGCAGTGGAATATGTGAGGCAGCCATCGTTGGTGGATGTAACCTGTGCTTGCACCCTAATGTGGCTTTGAATATGAGGAAGTAAGTCTTAAATTTTTTGTTACTTTAAATCTTACACAACATTAAATCGTCCTTTTATTCTTTCCGTTGGTTTAGTTTTCTTTGCAACTACGAGTACGTGTAGGCAAGCCAAGAAATTCAACTACCTTAACAAACACCTGCGCTTACCTTAACGCTGCAACATTATTTTGGTCCAAGTTATTTGTAAATGTTTTCATTTATTTTCTTGTATTGTAGAAATTAGGTTTCAAATCAAAATTAAATAAAGATTTATATTCCCGGATTACTTTGCGTTTTTTTTCTGTCAAAAAATAACCGAACTAGTCTAGCTTCGATCTCATTGGCAACTATCAAAACCTTTAAGTTATACTTTTAGCACAATTATTAAGATCAAATTAATTTCTCTCAGGTACGGCTTCCTATGCTTGGACGGCAAGACGAAATGCTTTGACAAGCATGGAGATGGTGTCGTGAGGTCTGATGCTATTAGCATCCTCTTCTTACAGAAAGCCAAGGATGCAAAGAGGTGAATTTTAATTAAAATAATTTTAATTAAGTATAATAATTAATATTTTAAAATAAATATTTATAACCAACCTTTATATTCAGAGTTTCATCCATTATAAATAGTTCTATTTTTCGTTCTCAAATAAAAAGCTAAAGTTTTAAGCCATTAAACTGAGCATTATTATCATCACACCAAGTTATAACAATAAAGATTAATACAGACAGATAATGCTGCTTTAACATTTTGTGTCTCTTTCTCTTAATTTTATGTATGTGTAACATACAACAGCTGCACTTCTGCCACTTTTAATATAATTAATCAATCGATACGTTTAAATAAATTGTGACAGTGGACCTCGAAATGTACGGCCATTGTCGGAAGTGAAACTCATTACATATTAATGAATTGATTTTGAATGATTCATTACAATTTCGTACATTTCCGTCCTGGTGAGATAATGGACGAATATATTATTCGAAATACTCTCTGAGAAGTGCTATTTACAAGTTGCTTACGATTTACGATCCTCAATTAATGGGTCCATACTAAAATAATCCATTTCATGTATTTGTAGTTCGATTAAAGATCTGCCTGCCTTTGTTAGTCTTCATCTTTGTCTTTGTAAAATTTATACAATGGCAAAAATATTTTGAGAGAGATTTTTAAGCTATTGCATAGCTTTTATTGCGGGCTTTGAGCGCGGCGACCGAATCAAGAAATTCCGTAACGTAACGAAAATCAAACCTAACACCCCCCACTCCGCCTACCATGTAATGACGGTTCTTATGACAAAGTGATGTTATCATGGGAAACGTGATGTTGTCATGGGAACGTGATTTTTGTTTTATGTCATCATGTCATCATCCCAAGTGTAGCGTTGACCCAGCGCTGGGCACGCCACAATTGTGGCGATAAGACCCCTCTTTGAGGAGTGGCTAGAGAGGCGCCACGGCGTCCTCACCTTCCGCCTGACGCAGGTCCTCACCGGACATGGCTGTTTCGGGAGGTACCTGTTCAGGATAAAGCGGGAGGAAACGCCCGGGTGTCGTCACTGTGTGGATCGCCCGGAGGACACGGTGGAGCATACGGTGGAGGTCTGCCCGGCTTGGGCAGGGCATCGCCGTGTCCTCGTGGATGCGATAGGCGGCGGTGATCTCTCGCGTCCGGCCCTGATTCGGGCCATGCTACGGAGCGAGAGGAAATGGGAGGCCGTCACCTCTTTCTGCGAAGCAGTAATGCTCGCGAAGGAGGAGACGGAGCGCGTGAAGGAGAGGCAAATTTCGCGCCCTCACGCCCCTAACCGCCGCAGGAGGAGATGCCCTGGGCGTCGGGAATCACAGGAAGATTTTCGGCCACCGTAGGCGCGGGCTTGCGGACGGTGAGCAATGGGTAGCTCGCCGTCCGATAAGGACAAAGCCCGGGTCGACGGCGCGTTGTGTTCCACGCGCGCCTCAAAGAGATGTCAGCAGAATTGAAGGGGTCCGCTAGGGCCAATGCCTGCCGGGGCTGCGAATATGGGCCGATAGGGATATCGTGACCCCCCGGCAACATGGCATAGGAAAGAACACGGGTGGGTTTTAGTCAGTAAGAGTCTGACACGCCTCTCCCGCTCCACCCAGAGCAGGAGAAGTTATTTGATAATTTCCCACCCAAAAAAAAAAAAAAAAAAGTGTAGCGTTGACAAATAGAAAGTATAGAGGTTACAAATGCTATGAAATAGCTTTACCGCGACAGTCCCCGAGTGCCACACGTTTTTTTTTTTTTTTATATTTACTAAATCAAAATCAAAATATTTTATTTCACATAAACCTACATGGGCACTTATGAAACGTCAGAAGCTAGGTGCACGGTTCCAATTGGTCGTTTCCTATGGAGAAGAGCCGGCAAGAAACTCCACGGTTACTCTTTTAAAAATAATTGGCTTTTACAATACTTTCAAATAACAGTGTTTCTAGGTATGGGAGGACAGTGTAGGTCTTTCAATAAGTACCAAGTACTTAACAAAATAGAAAATGGTCAACAGGTCTACAATCCACTAAGCCTACAGCGTTCTCACATTCACAAAATATGTAGAAAAGAATTAATACAAAAAAATTAATTAATTTAAAAAAAGTAAAAAACCTATTTTAAATAAAACGCAATTATACACATACATATATACACATACATATATATTAACGCAATTAAACGCAATTACTGCCCTATCACCTTTCAGTTATCTGTTGGAAATTAATCACATAGGTTTACCCATATCATATCTGGATTTCCTGTTTCAGTATTTCATAAAACGATTGTTGCACTACCCAGCAATTTCTCGGGTTTATCCACACAGCATAAATTCAAAGCCACGTCTAACAGAAATAAATTATTTCTCTTATAAAATATGTTTCCTCTATATACTGTGGAACTCCTTCTACACTGACGCGATAATGGAGCAGCGACATACACCATTTCTTACTGTGCGAGCAAGTGTTAGCGTCCACTTTTTCATTGTCAACCTTTATTTTCCAAAGTAAATTTTATTTTCAGTTCTAAATTAACGTATAGTTTCTTTACTCACATCCATCTGAAAGTCAGTGGCTACTCGTAATTTATTGCTTTACCGTTAATTCTAGAAGTTGGAAGGTAGTAGTTTTCGTGGCGAGTAGTAACTCGTGTTTAAGTTCAACAGCGTTGTTATCTGTTACCGTTTTCAGAGTACTACAGTTATTTGAGTCGGATTCTTTCTTGACAAGAGTTAGTCTCTGTAGAAAGCTTTAAATCTTTATATAGTATTTGAATTGTACAGGATTTATTTGGTGCTTTTATCTATTTCTTAAGACTTTCTGAAAGTCTCCACCAATACGTATTAAAACTATGTTAAACCATAGTTACCATTTCTATAGAAAAAAAAAATCCAGTGCAGTGTCTCAAAAACTATTCACATGCCGCCTAATACACTATTAAATTACAAGGTCCATTAAACGGCGTTTATTTTTTGCGCTGTCGCGGTCGTCGGTACCGTTAAAATTGTACCGGGACATGACATCCACGACAGACGACTGTGTGACTGGGTTAATGCATTTGCACCGCAGTTTTTTTTTGGTGACCTATTTCAGCAACGTGTTTTGATAGTTTTTTGAAGAATTGATTCGAACTAGAACGTAGAGGAATGTATTCGAAAAAATATAGCAGCAAATCCAGTAAATGAAACGGACAACGTAATTGTGTTGTACAAATATTATTTTCCTTTACAGGTAATATTTTTTCACTTGGAATAGATCAAGTGCAACATAGGTTCGAAAAAGTATCTTCTAAAACCTCCCACCATCTTCCAAAATTATTTTTTAACTACTCGCGCTGCTATAATTATGTTTTTTGCTATGATAATTAAATGTTCCCAATATTCAACAGGATTTACTCTGAGGTATATCATGCCAAGTCCAGCTATAGCAGTAACATTCAAGACCACTTCTTGCCTGTACGACAGCCGCAAGAAATTCAGGAGTTCCTGGAAGGTTTCTATAAAGAAACAGGAGTTTCGCCACGTGATGTGGAGTACATTGAAGCGAATGCTTCAGGTGGGACTTGTCTTTATTAATAATAATAATATTATCGTGCATTTTAGAATTTTTTTTTGTATCATTGTTCCT